>BGPR01000232.1:369131-391826 GCA_013235015.1 Araneus ventricosus
ACAAGATTTGAAATGTTGACATTCCTTTTAGGTGAATAAGCTTTAGATTAATAGCTCTTGTATTGCTTCAACACGGGATGTTGGTATAACTAAGTTAAACTTCTAAAATTAACTCAACAAAAACAAATAAATAAATTATTTTGTTAATAAAAACTCACGTTAATAAATCAATCTTATTATTATACATTTGCTTAGTTATAAAATTTTATAAAATATAAAATTCTGCTTCTTAATTTCATTTACTTCAGGCAAACATTTCATTTGGTTTAACAAATACAAGATTTGAAATGTTGACATTCCTTTTAGATGAATAAGAATCATTTTGCTCTCTTGTTCTATCATCAACAAAGATGATTCCAGTCCTTAGCAAATAAAGCGGGTGATAATCATTTAAGGTTGCAAATATTTGAAATAACGACATTTTCCTGTTTTATCAGAATTAGAAGTCATGCAAATGAACAGCAATCTTGGCGAAATTTATGAGTTCAATTTTTCTCCGCAGTCGGAGAATAATTTTATCTTTCTTAGATGTCATAAAAGTGGTGCCACCGAAACACTTTTCTTCAATGAGGGCATTCATTTTCCGCGCGAAATATCAACTCTTCATGAATCACATTTATGTTTGGAAACGAAGCAAAATGATTCTTTATTCTGACAGTTAAGTCTGATGATTTGTTTTTCTTATAAAAAGAATTCCTCAACAGATTGCAAAATGATAAAATATTAGATTCTTTTAATATTTTAAGACATTCAATATTGAATCAGGTTGGATATAAAACCTCTAAAGTGATATATTATTCAAGTAAGCATTTCACTATGATTCCATATTGACATTTTTACATAATTCAAGGTAGAATTACATTAGCATCTCAGTAGCCATAGCAACTGATTATTTTGTTATATGTGTTCTGAATTACATATATAACAAAATGAATTTTCCTATCTAAATATTTTGATATAAAAACAAGATATAGATGTTAAAAGTAAGTTTAACCCTTTGACTGCTTATCCCGCGATTTCCGCTGGTAGGAAATAAGTCTATTTTCTGTTGCATCCTGCGATTTTCGCAAGCTAATACGTTTACTAAGTAGTATATTTTGTGGTTAATTATATTATACCAATAAATCTTTGCATATAAATAACAAATTGCTCTGTTCAACGGTATTTGAACCTGCTTGCACACGTCGTATCTAATAATGATGTAATAAATTCAGCATTCAGAGGATTAATGTTTAAAAAAGACAATTTTCTTTGTCTGCCATTTCAGTTTCAGAAAGAAGTCTCTTTTATTTAAATTTTATAACTATACATGGTTAAATTGAAGCAAATTTTTAATTGCATCTCATTATAAAATAACCATTTATCTTCATTGTGGTTATTTATTTTCCCAGCAAAATATCAACTATTCATGAATCATATTTTTGTTTGAAAACGAAGCAAAATTATTCTTATTCTAGCAGTCTAGTGTGTCGAAGATTTTTGATTTGGATGCTCTTAAAATAAGAATTGCACAACAGTTTCAAAATGCATAAAGAACTAAATTATTCGACTGTTTTATAGT
The DNA here is from genome assembly GCA_013235015.1 of Araneus ventricosus. Classification (NCBI taxonomy): domain Eukaryota; kingdom Metazoa; phylum Arthropoda; class Arachnida; order Araneae; family Araneidae; genus Araneus; species Araneus ventricosus. The sequence goes on from BGPR01000232.1 coordinate 370,693, forward strand.
ATATAAAAGGCATATTAATTGTTTCAGGTAAAATTTAAAATTTGTAATGCGATATATCATGTAAATACTCATTATGCTATTATTCACAATTAATATTTTAAATATAATTCACTCTTGAATTACTTTAACGAGAATAATTATTTAATTATATGTTGTGCAGTGTCGCAGTATCAGTCTTTCGTATATGAAGATGACAAAGAGAAAATATTGTAATCGTAGAAAATTTTGGCCTCAAGATTTTCAGGAATCTTTACGTTTTAGACCTTCCAGAGTCAAAAAAATCATTTTTGGAGCTAAATCTGTCTCTCTCTTTCTGTGTAAAGACGAAAATACAAATTAAAGGAAGTTTAAATTGTTATATCTGTAAAAATACAACAATAATATTAATAAACGAATGAAAAAGAACGTGGGGGAAGAAGAATCTGGTGGAAGATGTCATCAGATGCCTTCATCCATGCAGATTCAAAATTAGAATAGGTTTTCTGTCAAGGAAAAACGACTTTAAGGTCTAAATTTGAATTTTCCTGTAAGGCCTGATCCCATTCCGGAACAATTTGGAAAGAAAAACATTTATCCACAATGAAGAAATTCAAAACAGTCTTTCAAACGTAGTCTGAAAAAAGGGGCTTAAAACTAACTTTTACTTACTTAATTACTAACTTAAGGCTAACTTTTTAGATACTTTTTCTATCTCTCTCTGTGTGTCTGTCTATGAAAGAGATAATTCAAAATCGAAAGGAGTTAAACGAAGTAAATTTATTATGTACGTTCTTTATAGCGCAATTTCATCAAATTTCGAAGAAATCCGTCTGTGGGAAATCTCTCCTACCGTGTGCATATCACCACGATAACTTATATCTGATATCTATTTGTTGAATGGCGATTTAACTGCGCGAACGTTTTATCGGTCTCGCAGCAGAACCCTCCATCAAGTTACGACTGCGTTTCCGACCATGCTTTTCTGACTGATTCCTGTTCGTGTTTGAATAACCTACCCCTCCCAGAATTTTGTACACTAGGTAACCGGAATCACCCCGCCCTGCCGTAGCGCCCGCGTACAACTAAGTGACAGAAGCTTCAATAGCTCGAGTACTGAGGCCGGAGACCTAGCAGCCAATCGCAGGGCCACGGCCGAGCCCTCCCGAAGGAGGTATGTACTATCATTGGTGGTAGATTCGGAAGCCCACCGTTATTGCACTCTCAAGGGAAGTGAGAACCAGCTTACTTATACGGCTGCTTCTCATCCGTGAAATCGCGGTGCGCCCCTGAGGGATTGTACACGAGGTAACGAATCAACCTGTGTATACAAACCACTTTAAGTTTGTACACGAGGTAACCGGAAAACCGAAACACCCCGCCCTGCCGTAGCGCCCGGGTACAACTAAGTGACAGCAGCTTCAATAACTCCAGTACGGAGGCCGGAGTCTTAGTAGCCCATCACCGAAGGAGGGACGTACTGTTACTGGTGGTAGACTCGGAGACTCGTCGTTATTGTACCCTCGAGGGAAGCGAGAACCAGCTTACTTATACGGATGCTTCTCATCCGTGAAATCGCGGTGCGCCCCTGAGGGATTGTACACGAGGTAACGAATCAACCTGTGTATACAAACCACTTTAAGTTTGTACACGAGGTAACCGGAAAACCGAAACACCCCGCCCTGCCGTAGCGCCCGGGTACAACTAAGTGACAGCAGCTTCAATAACTCCAGTACGGAGGCCGGAGTCTTAGTAGCCCATCACCGAAGGAGGGACGTACTGTTACTGGTGGTAGACTCGGAGACTCGTCGTTATTGTACCCTCGAGGGAAGCGAGAACCAGCTTACTTATACGGATGCTTCTCATCCGTGAACTCGCGGTGCCCCCCTGAGGGATCCTACACGAGGTAACGAATCACCCTGTGTATACAAACTACTATACAATTGTCCCTTTCATAGGTACCTCAGCAGCACACGACTCGGATGCCGCCCCTCCGCAACACCGACGGACTTCTCAGCTCGATGCTGGGTCTCCGCTTCGTGGTGGTACCTCAGCACTTGAAGAACGGCGTCCTAACTCTCTCGTGTAGGGCTTACATATCGAAAGCTTACCTCACCACAAAAAGTGAAATTGTGGCCACAAACAAGGCAAAAATAGCAGAAAATCACGCAAGTAAGTTGATTTATTTCTCTCACCTTTTTTATGTATGATTTAATTTCTGACGCCAATTAACGGTTTCAGTTTATTTCACTGATATTTGTTTCTTTCCATTAATTTTCTTCTTAGGCGATTATATTTTATCTAGGAATAAAGGTTCTATGAAAAATGGAAAATAATTCAAACTATCTGAAATCTAACTGTTTTGAGAAAATAGTTAGAGTGATAGTATTATGACTTTCCTTTTCAATTTTGGCTTTCAGAATACTTGACTTCTTCGAAGGAACACGGTACCTTTCGAACGGCTTTTTTCATTTCAATTATTATAAAGTAACTTTTAATACTTCTGTATCGGAACATTCAAATTAAAATATCTTTATAAAAAATATTTATTTTGAACTGCATGTTTTGTTGAAATCTAAATTTCGAAAATTTTTTTTTATTCACTTTTAAAATGTTCACTACTTTTTTAAAAAATAGCTTCAATTTCTTTAGGTTGACTGGAATATATTTGAAAAGCATGTTAAAGTATGTTCAATACTCAAATAAATATAAGTTCTTTTGCTGAAATATTTTGTGAAAAATAAGACATTTAATACTATTTCTTCTTTATTCTTTTTTTGGCATAACAAACTAAATGCTTACGGCATGCACATTTTTATCATATATGCAATGATAGCCGTGTACAAAAATTTGCAACTAAAAATATAAATAAGTAAAAATCTTTAATATTTTAAAGCATGAATGTGAGGAAAAATTGAATGTGGAGAAAAAGCGAATTGAAGTTTTCATTTGCAGATATATTACATTTGTCATCGTAAATAAAAAAACTAAATAATTTCTGAAATATTTGCAGATATAGCTTTGATAAGACAGACACAGCTTGATATTTATGAATTATTACATGTATAGCTTTGATAAAATAAATATAGGTTTGAGATTTATCAAATATTAAACATATATCTTTGCTAAAACAGATACAGTTTTGATGTTTCTGAAATATTACAGATATAGATTTGCTATTTAAAACTATTTTTTGTACATGTTTTGACCACTGCATCCTCGTAAAATTGACACAACTAGAAATATTTCATTTAGATTTTATTAATGTAAATTACAGTAAACTTTGCTAGATGTTGTTTAAAATGATATATAACATGCAGATAACAGTTTTATTATAAATTTTTAATGATTAAGGCATCTAAATATTATCTTGGTTTCTTTGTTGATATGTGCATAAAATTAATTGGAACCTCTTCGTAGCGTTTGAATATCCTAAATTTTTTATTTATTATTACAGGAATAAATTATTGACGAGATAATAAATATAAAATTACTCTATTAAACTTCGTTAAATCAAATATGCATTATTTTATCATTAAAATTATTTAAAACGATCAGTTAATTTTGAATAGGCTTCTTAAAAAAGTTATAAATGATTTATTTATCTCGATACCGTCATAGGAAAGTATTCTCGATTAATAATATGCAGAAGTTTACGAAAAGCCTGTATAATAAATCATGCTAGACATTGCAGTAGACGGAATTTTCTTTACGTCTACGCCAACGTAGTTATACATTAATTAAGGATAATTTATTAACTACAAATAGTAGAAATAAATTAACTTCGGTTTTGAATGACACATTTTGATCAAAAATAAAGAGAAATTGAATTTTTCTCAATAAACTACTTACAGACATGTCGAGAACACTAAATGTCATTAATCGCTTCTGATTTCTAAAATACTGCCAATCGATAAAATATTTGCATGAAATAAAAAGAGAGCACTAAATCTTATCCTGAATACAGAACGTTAACGCAAAATAACAGTTGGGGATAATGAAGTCTTTTATTATTATTGCATAGCCCAATTCTTTCTTGATGTAAACTTACGTCTCTCCATAGTGATCTAATAGTGTGTCGGGAAAGGAAAAAATTATGACGCTTTTCGTGGTATTTTTAAACGCTTATAGTTCCGCAACCAAATAACATAGAGAATTGGCTGCAGTTTCATTTCACAGAGAAAGGTTGACATTAAAGATTGCAATAATAATTTTAGAATTTTCAATTAAGGTTTAGTCATAGTCGAGCTGCAAAGTTGTTGAAAATCACGAAAAATTTTGATGACTTCACAGCGACCGATGCTCACACACGCATCGGCTGTGAGTGGTATATTAACTGGATTTTAACAGATTTATTAATCTTTTAATTAATTCTTTTTAACTTAATTAATTCATTCAAATTAATTCATTTAACAGAGAAAGGTCACACAGCATAGGTCAAAGTCACATAGAGCTACTTTAATCACAGAAAGTCACCGTTGAGCAATCGATTAATTAACTGTCCTTAATTAATTATTATTAACGATTGTTGATTTAATTGAGCTGTCCGCTCCATCGATTTAATTGAGTTGAGTTGGTTTTAGTTTTATTTTTTTGATTGATTGTTTTTTTTTGGCACAAGGGCCAACATTGGCAAAGCTGCGCCAAAGTTTCATTTAACAGAGAAAGGTCATAGAGATAGGTCAAAGTCACATAGAGCTACTTCAGTCTCATAGGGCTACTTTAGTCACATAAAGCTATTTTAGTCACCTAGAGTTACTTTAGTCACATAGAGCTACTTTAGTCACATAGAGCTACTTTAGTCACATAGATCTACTTTTGTCACATAGAGCTACTTTAGTCACAGAAAGTCACAGTTGAGTAAGGTAAGCAAGTCTAAGCCCCTCAATCCCAGCTGCCGTTTCGCAGAGACAGCCTCCAGTCGAATTTTTTGTTTATTTGTTTTCTTTTCTCTGTCGTGAATAGAAAGCACAACTGGTCCATAAAGCAGTGAATCAAACGCTAATTTTTAACGAAATGCGGTCTATGAGCGAAAAGGCCCAAAGCGTTTTGTGATTCTGTGAAACTTATTGGGCATTTCTGTTCAACGTAAATGAAGATTCTGTTTATATTTTCTTATTTGTTTGGTCACAATGAATTTTTATTGTCTGATTTTAGTTCATTCAACTTTTTGCGAAATCTGTTAGCAAAGCCCACTGCGATATCAAGTAGTAGGAAATTGATTTGACATTCTCAATGACTGTGCTTGTCATTCGTTTATATTTTATCACCATTTTTGAATCCGGCCAGATTGGTGTTGGACGTGCTCACATAATAAACGTTAGTTTCGCAGCACCAGTTTAATGATAGGAACAATAGCACATGTTGCATGAGAAATAAATAAAGGGAAGTTGCTACATCACGTAAAATAATGTGCAATGAGTTGTTATAAACTTTGGACAATTGCGTTTTTCATGGAATGTGATTTGACTGCATTAGGCATATCCGTGTACACAAAGAACATATCAGGTATAAGGTTACTAAAATAGCGCTGCTTAAATTTCTATCTGAATTTAAGGTTTAAAAATACTTTACTGAAAGAATCCTGAATACCACGCTATGCATAAGAGATTTAGGTGATTCTGAATCTATCGCTCAACTTTGGTGGGAAGGTGGGAATAGTTAATAAACACCATTTCACATAGGAAAGTAAGCCCTCAAACATTGAAGAAAAGGAAACAATACAAGCAAATGATAAGTCAAATAATATTTACGTCTTCGTCCTTATGACACGGTTACAATAGATGGCCAAAATTCCGACTATTAACTACAACACGAGACTGAAAACTCTTCTGCATCAACTACAGAGGATTCTGAAAACGCCCCGGTATTTTATGGGCATTGCAGACAGAAACTAATATTAATGTTATAAGGTTCTTGTCATATTCAAAAACAGTCTCGTACAAAAGGCTTTCATACCCCCAAAACAAAGGGATCGATTGGAAATAAATTTGGTGTTTACGCTTGATGCAGCTGCTGCGGATATTCGTCGTACAATCGCGCAGCTGTCCAAACATTTTTTTCCTTTCTGTACCATGTGTTAGATGCATATCATGTACATAATTCATGAATCGTATAATTTTATGTTACTTCTGTGAAGTCAACTTGTCGAATAATGACCAGGCGCAGTGGTCGGACAACTTTGCACGTGGCCAGAAGTTGTGGATAAGCAGCGCCCTCTACTACGTCATATGTACATTTGTGACATAGAGTTCCTTTGTTATTTCCTGTCTTCCCGCCAAATTTGAACATCCAATTACAAATCGCCCTATATATTGACTTTTTAGAGTCTAGTTTCATCTTAATCTTTTCATGAGTTAAATTTCAATTCATTTCAATTAAAGGAATTCCAAAAAAAAAATTAGATCCCTTTGAATTGAATCAATTTGTTCCGAGAAATTAAAAAAATCAATGTTTTTTTTCTGTAGTTTAAACCTTATATTGCGTTAGGAATTCCTTATTATAATAAGAAATTATAAATTTAAGCAACTTTAGAAAAAGTATCAAACATTTTAAATAACCGCTTGTAAATAGGACTAGTTTCTTTCACGGAAAATTGCTGCAATTGAATCTGTATAAAAACTTGTTTAAAGAAATTTTTAAGTATCTTTGGTATCTAAACCTCTTCATAAAAAAATCAGTTTTAATAAATTAGAGAAAAAAACACCGACAACTGACTTAAATTTTAAGAATAAAATGTCAATTAAATTTGAAGTTCTAAGCTCGAAAAAATAAGTTTTTTTAATTATCGTCTGAAGAAATACTGACGAATAAAATGAGAGAAAACTAGTTTTTGTTTCCGACTTCTATTGAAAATTAATGAGAATGCATTTTTGCTATACCCCAGGGATGCTCTTTCTGAGTAAAAATGACAGTTTATTTAACAGTTTTTTTAGAATCGGGAATGGAATATTTTTTAGAAGTTACTCTTTTCTCTCTCTTTCGACATTTTTTTAAAACTTTTCTCAAATCCTTGCTTTTTAAATAAGGTATATCTAATTTAAACCATATATACCTCCTTAGATATACATATTTCTTCTACGACATAGTTTTTACAGAGCTGTACTTCGAAAAACCATGGAATCATTTTGAAATCAACATAAAAAAGAAGACTGTTTTTCAATATCTTTGTTTTTACTCGTCATCTGTATGAAGTCGTTTTCCCCTCTGACTATAAAAACAGGCAAAATCCAAAAAACTTAATTAATAAGTCTTTATATTTAACATGAGTTTCCAAAAGATGGACTTTCAAATCATGAACTCTTTTTTCTTAGCAGAATATTCGGATATTCTTGGCAGCAACTTTTGATATTTTCCATTCACCTGCAAATAGAAAGAGAAACAGACTTTATTGATTTTCAACCAAATTCTAGAATAAATGTTTTCAGTAGCTGTTTGGAAGAACATTCTATCCATTCATTTCAGATATAATACAAATGCTTCAAGTATAATGTAGATGTTTCATATACAATATAAATGTCAATTTGTAAAACTCTTTTAAGCATTGCTCTGGATTTTGTGATTCTTTGCCTATCGATTTCCTGGTATAAATAGAATTCCTTAAAATACATCTTCCTTTTTCCGGCAATGCATTCATTGTTTGATCGTACCAGATACAAAGCCTTTAGAATTGTTCATTTTTATCCTTTTACTTTCCCAAGTATATGAAAATAGAGTATTGAAATCACTAAAAAATTCGACCTCAAGAATTTGAGTAATATTAACGTTTTAGACTTCCCTGCGTCGAAAAAAATCATTGTATAATCATAACTGTCTCTCTATAAACACGAAAATTCAAAACCGGGAAAAGCTATACGAATAAAATTTTAGGTTAAGGTTGCTTAAGTCGTACCTCCTAAGGAAAAAAGTCTAGAAATTGTAGGTTTTACTAAATAAAGGATTAAATTTTGGCATTCTATGAATATTGCACCTATTTCTTACAAGAAAGTTTAAAATACACGTACTATGTCGATTGAAATAAGCAAACCTTAAAGTAATAACATCGGTACGACTAAGGAAACCGGTTCTTAAGTCGTACCACCTACGTCCTAAATTGTACCTTGGAAGTAAATGAAGCAAAAACATTTTGTATTACTATTCTTTGAGTAACCTATTCAGTCTTGAGTAAAATCTTCGGACAACCCTTTAGGTTTTCCAAATTCATAATGTTTATTTAGTTATAGGAGGTTTAGGAATATTAAACGTTCGTTAATTTGGTAATTTTCATAACGCCTCGTTCATATCTTCTTGTCTCTAAGTATTATCGGCACGTCTCGCCACGTTTTTGGATGTCTAAAAATTAAAAAAACGCATTTAACATTACATATTAAAAAGAACAATATTCTGTTTCTATAAATGATATGTATCTTTAGATGTACAAGAGATACTTAAGGCTCACCTGGTGAGATTTAAGAATCGGTTTGAGGTGCGACTTAAGGAACGCCACGTGTAATATTTTAAATAAGCATTATAAAAAGAATGAATCGAACCAGAACGCCATAGTTACATAAAAGTAATTATTCAAACAACACAGATTACCCTAAGAAATAAATACATTTTATTTATAATGTCATTGCTCTACGTCTCATGAAATATGCACGAAAACTATAAAATAAACTACCGAAAATTTATTTTTCTTCGAGGTTAGCTTGTAACTCATCGAAACTCAGTTCTAAATAATGGAAATAGCATCACCGATGCTAGTAGTCATCGCAATGCAGTCAGCGTTGCTGATTCGACGAAAACAAAGTCAGACTTTGTTTCCGTCGACCTATTCCATTCTGACTTTGTTTTCGTCGAATCAGCAACGCTGACTGCATTGCGATGACTACTAGCATCGGTGATGTTATTTCCATTATTTAGAACTGAGTTTCGCTGAGTTACAACCTAAAAGTCAGAATGGAATAGGTACAACTTCAGCAACCTTACCGTATATGCGGTCTTTACACAAAAATTGTGGATCACTTTCAACTTTCTTTCTTTGTGTACATTCCTCATTTGGTTTTATTCCTAAAATTGTAAATTGTAGATCTGTATGAAATTTTGGTTTAAATCCCTCAAAGAGTCGACTATCTGTCGATCGATCTATTTGTATTGTAGCATCAAGCAAAGAATCAAAATAATCTGTTTTGATATAAAAATTAAATTTTTAAGGCTATTTACATCGTATTTACAAATAAACGTTGTTCAGTTGTACATCAGCTTTTGTAAAACTCTTTCGCCGGATTAAACTATTAATAAAGTTTCAACCATTCTACATCTCTCAAGGAAGTTTGCGTCTAGAGCCAAAAAGATCTTTATATATAAAACGCTAACATGCGTGGCACAGAAATCGAGCTTATTACTTGTTGTCGAATGGCAACAGTTAATTGTAAACAAACCGCCGTACAAACTTTCAGTCTGTTTAGTTGAACGTTTCATCAACCTTCGCTTGGATTTTTAATGGAGCTGCAAAATATAATTAGAAATGGGTTGAAATCTATAAGTTGGTACACTCATTTAAAATGGTTCCAATTCGCCAAAGCTAATGCATGCATTACTTTCATTAGCTTTGGAGACTTGGCGTCAATGAAGTGCGGCGGCTAAGTTATTTCTTTGGCGATTTGGCGGCATTCTAAGATTGTGTTCCAACTTCTAGATTTCAACCTAGAAATGCTCGGAAAAGGGCTCGCCGAGTCACCGAAACCTCGATTTAGTCAGAGGAAAGGAGATGTAAAAGAAATACTGTTGACAGAAATAGGCGTCTAACCGAAGTTTCTTGAAAAGCTGAATCTCCACCTTGGCTCACATTCTTTCTTGACGATAGTCGATGCGCGCTGTATTTTTGGGCAGTTGAAGCGTCAGGAGCCAGAATGTGCCAACTTGGCTGAAAATGCATGGCGTGCATATAATGGAGCGCAGAAGATCTGAGCGGGATCAACTAGAATTTTACAATAATCGATGACACAGTATTTAGCTCTAGTAGGTTTGGTTGAAATCTAGAAATTGGAACACACTCTTAAGGTATCCGAACACGTTCGAAAGTCGATTTTCGACCAAAATTCCATTTTTTAAATTTTTGATGTTTTCGATAGTTCATTCATTTACCTTTCTAAAACATATTTACTTTTGTCGGTACGTTAATTAGAAGATGAGATATTAATTGTTTTATAACAAACCGAAAACCGGAAGTGGGCGTTTAATTAGCCGAAAGTTGTCATTTAGAGGGACAGAAACCTGTCAAAAATTCTTTAAACTCCTTTTTTGCAAGCTAATATGATGTCAGTATATTTTTAAGAATTTTTTTAAAGTTTAGATACATAATTTGAGCGCGTGGGAAAACTAAAATTTGATTTTTCTCAAAATTAGATTTTATTTTTCAAACTTCAAACATGATAACTCAAGATATTATCATTCGATTGTTCTAAAATTTTGTGAACAATTTCTTCAAATGTTTCTCTAGTGAATGTACTAGAATAATGTATATTGTAACAATATTTTTTTAAATTATGGTCTTTTATTTGAAAAATGACATAGAATATTTGCTGAAAATCTTAATAATGATTGTTCGATTAGCTCTAAAATTTTTATTTATCCAAAGAATGTTAAGATTCTGGTACAAGCACTAGTCCATAGTATGTAGTTTATTTCAGTATTAGTTTTATTTGAATTATTAAAAAAGTTTGACCTGTAGCATGTTTGAAGTTTTGGGAAATTTCCTCTAAAAAGCAGCAGAAATTCAAGAATTTTGTAAATTTATAATAATTTATACTCAAAAATCATACGCTAATATTAATCTTTATTAAATTCGAATCTAAAAAACATATTTTGGTGTTTCTAATTCACAATTTAAGAAAAAAGTGCTACGAACGTGTTCGGATACCTTAAAATGGCGCCAAGTCGCAAAAGCTAATACAGGTAATACCTGCATATAGCGTTGGCGACTTGGCTCCAATGATATGCAGCGGTCAACGTCTTGCTTTGGTGATTTGGCAGCTTTTTAAGAGTGTGTACCAACTTCTAGATTTCAACCGTAGGTTTAAATGTAGCCTATTCACGCCAGTCTCAATTTCGTTACAGTGTGTACAAGAAAACGATGACTCAGAAAACCAACAAGCCAGTTGGTTAGTTTTACTATATGGAGTTTACACCATAGTTGAAAGTTTAATAAATGATACACTATTAATAAAAAATAATAATTTTAAGAAATAAAGGGATAATAGTTATATTTAAAATATTTTAACATTTTTTAAAAAAATAAATCTAATTAATAAGTATATAATTTTAATAAAGCATATACGAGATTTTGAGTGCAACAGTTGTAGAATAAATTTACAGACTAATTAACCTTCCAGTACACACGTGTATGAAGAAAACACATATATTGTGCATCGCATACATATACAGGGTGTCCCAAAAAAGTGGAACAAGCGTTTATTTCCTTAAATATTGATCTTAGACATATACTTCCAATAATAAAGTTTCATCAAATAAGGTAAGAATTTGAATGAAAATTCTTTGACTTTTAAGGGGACTGATAATGAAAAGTAGCAAAAATTAAATTTTTATATGGGCCCGGAGTGAAAAAATCTCAATTAGTAAAATGCTTCTCTTACATTCATATCTTCCCATGCAAAATTTCACACTTCTGTCTGCCAAATTTAGAGATATAAGAAGACAAATTTATAACTTTAGACCACTTTTCCATACCTCTAATTGCTGTTTGATCCAGCCTTTAGATGAACATTTTAAGACTACTATGCATATTTCAAGAAGTTATTAAAAGGGCGGAAACAGCGAAAAAATATATTTGTTAACACTTGTTAAATCTAAAAAATAGTCAAATAACACATTAATTGAAGTATTTACAAAAATAGATCATCTTGTGAACCTCCGAAAATTATCAACGGTGATATATCAGCAGCGGCGGCTCATTTGCTCAGAAGCACACAGTGCTATAAAAATATTGCTAGAATACAAATGAAATACAATTTTTCAAAAATGGTTTTACCTTCAAATAATTAAAACTTGTAGTTATAATTATCTGAACTGGTTTTAGGAAATTACAGTCCTTTTTCTTTGAGTAAGTGGCTTTTAACAACAGAAAACGAATACCTAGTAACCAGCTAAGTTCCCCTTGAGGCAACATGAAAGGGAATCCGAAACCTAAAAATAGCCAATGAAAGAGAAATCGAAGAAAAACAAATCAAAAGCACGAAGGCGAACCTTGGGTGAGAATGAAGAAAAAAACATTTGTTGGCCTAGTGCTAAACAGGATCATCCGAAACTCGAGTTCTGGCAAAGTTCAGACAGAAAAGATAGCTATTTACATTCGCCCATTATGTCACTTAGTTGTACGCAAGGAGTTATTTTTGGTTCTTTCCAAATTTATTTAGTGTGAAGACCCGACCTATATCTGTCGTACTTTCTCATTCATTATCTGTTTTCTTTTTTTAGTTTTTATCTGTTTTCGTTGATAATCAAACTCTCAGAGTGGAGAAGTAAGCGAATAAGAATAAAAAGGAAATACGATTGTTTTATATATAATTTTAGTAAGTTCTGCAACTCTACAACTACAAAGGAAGAGTCGCCACTGCCTTTAGGTAAAACTTCATAATACGCACAACGCTGGGAGCAAATAATTTAGTATTCTTGTCTGATAGTAGGCTATTTTCCTGTTTTATGTTAAATTTTATTTTCTCAAGTTGTCCTTCCATTCTTCATAAAGTCAATAGTTGCAACTATCTGCCAATGAAACTGGGTAACAGTATGCGCCATTCTCAAATTTTTTTCAATCCTTGATGATTGGATGATGTATTACTAAACAAATATTTGCAACTCGCATTTTTCTATGTTGAATAAATTTGCTTTTCTACAATAAACCTCTCCATATAAATTTGTCAGCAGCCCAATGAAATTTATAAATTAATATATCGCTGCATGTTTTGTAGATAGAATAGTGAAACTTAGTTTATGCATAGATTAGTGTAAGAGAAATATTTTATTCATTGACACTTTTGTTCTACGGACAACGTATAAAAATTTAATTTTCTTAACTTTTTATTTTCAACTTCCATAGAAACCAAAGTGTTTTCATACAAATTCCTACTTTATCGGATGATATTTTGTAATTGGAAGTATATGTCTACATGGTGCGATATTTAAGGAAATAAATGCTTGTTCCACATTTTTGGGATACCCTGTATACGCATTACATACAGCATATTTATAAATTTAAGTACCACTGTTATTTATATAATCTTTGCTTAGTAAGAAGCTAATGAATGCAAATTACATAAATGGAAGTTTCATTTAATTTTGTAAAACAACACGAATAAATGTGCAAAACGATGCACGATAAATACCTTTGACATACTCGCAACTGCTAGAGGGTTACTAATATTCACAAATAACACAATCGAATTTATGTAACAAACGGTGATAAATTTGTTATTTCTTTTTAATTGAATGTATTGTTCAGTACAAAAGTCCTGGAATGAATTAAGCGTCAAAAATAAATATTACTCACGCCCTGCCACTAAAGATACAAAGTATGGACGCATTTTACTAATGAAAACAATTCTTAAATTAAAACTCTTTTTTTTTAATTTTTTGACTTAGAATTAACTAATAAAAAATTCGAATGATACACGATATTTCAACATTATGTTAATAGGACACTCAAGAGACCACTGAAAAAATTCGAAGTAAAAATGTCGGAAGTTCCGCTGTATATATTTGCACATTGGGAATTTTTTAAGCCTTCTTCTTCGAAGTGACAGCGAACTTGAACTATTCTCCTCTTCCACATAGAAGAACTTCCACTTTATACAGAAAAGAGCAATCAACAGAACAGACACAATGTGTGTTAACACTCGCATTTTAGTTTGTTTTTGTGGACTTCTTTATTTGATTAGTTTTTTTTTCTCTCTTGTTTGTTGTTATTTGTACATTTCATACTTATTTTTCCTTCCTTTTTACAGTTTTTGTTTGTATATGGTTTTATATGATACTCTCCTTAGTTTCTTGTATATTATCCCAGATTTTTAGATTTGTATTTTTGTAACTTTTTCTATCTCTCTGCCTTCGCCATTATTTGCTAGACAGATAAGCAGCGTCTTCCGATGTCTCTTCCACTTCACGTCCTCCACACTGTTTAAATAACCAAAAGGTTACAGTCGCAGGGGCATGAAGTGGTGTTCTGTTCTGTAAACAATTGCACAGGATTTCGAACACATGTATTTTAAACTAAATTCGGCACTTACGTATTAACGCCACAGAGGCTACAGATTTGGCGGTTTTTAAGTGCCGCCAAATTTGGCGGTTTTTGTACTTACGTATTAACGCCAATTTGGTGGTTTTTGTACTTACGTATTAACGCCAATTTGGCGGTTTTTAAGTGCCGCCAACGCCACCGCAGCTACAGATTTGGCGGTTTTTAAGTGGCGCCAATTTGGCGGTTTTTGTACTTACGTATTAACGCCAATTTGGCGGTTTTTAAGTGCCGCCAATTTGGCGGTTTTTGTAAACAATATTGCTCTTTATTGGCGCATTACCGCCAATCTGTAGCCTCGGTGGCGTTAATACGTAAGTACCCTAAATTCTATCTTTTACCTTTACATGCACTAAAATAATATACATCCGTATTTCGGAACTCGTTCGTATACTCGTACACCCGTATTTAACTAGGTATAATGATACACCATGCAACTTCCCCTTTGCTGTCAACTCAAGTTTTCACTTCTGTAGATGTATCTCTCTCCCATTTAAGGCATTTCCCCCCATTTTCTTTGTTTATTCTCTCTGATGAATGCTTCCTTTTGTTTTTCTTTGTGGTTTAGCATTAAGCCAGGACGGACCCGCAATAACAGGTGGTCGTTTGAGATACCAGGAAGGGAATGTTGTGAATGTAAACTGCACTGCTCAGAAAAGCCATCCTCCAGCGGAACTTAGATGGTACATTAATGACAAAGAGGTAATGAATTTGTTTATTCTTTTGAAGTAGATGATATTAAGAGGATCTGATGAATTAGCATTTATTTATGTACTAACAACTAACCAAGTTAACAAATTTATAATAAAAGTACCATAAAACAAAATGAAAATTCTTTAGAAATTAAGATTGAACAATGAATAAGTTTAAGGAAACCGCCGGATGAACTTTATTAAGGAGTCTCTCATCTGAGTGGATTCAAAATAAGAAACAACAGGAATACTTTTCTGTATGAGACAAAATTATTTTGAATCTACTCAGATGAGTGATGCCTTGATAAAGTTCATCTGGTGGATTTCTTAAATTTATTCATTTCTCCATCTTAATTTCTAAAGAATTTCCATTTTGTTTTATGGTGCTTTTTTGCATTTTCAATGTTTTCTTGGCTGCTTGCTGCTTTTTGCGTACTCCAGAACGTTTGGTCGTATCTTTTTTATTTTTATTTTTTTATTCTATTGGATTTATATTTTTACGTTTAATATTATTATTTCATTTGCTTATTAGCAAATTTATAACATATTTATGCTTAGAGGGTTAAATGTAAGTTGACAAATTTTCTCTGCTACAATAATCATTCGTTAGGCACGAACATTTTCGTGGGGAATAACTCGTATTGGGTCCCGCCATCTTTCAGATCACATGCACACTTTGATATAAAACTGCTTATATGTTGGATACTAGTCGTAAATTGCATGCAAATACATGCGGCACATTTCATGCAAAAGTCGTTAAGTCGAGATACGTGATACAAAACGTTCTCTAGGGCAGCTAATAAGATTTACAAGCAATTACAAAATGGTGTTTGAAAAGTCTTTTCAAGGGTATCTTAATTAAAAATTATCGAAATTTAGAAGTTTTTCTTTAATAAATTCGGAGCATATTAGTGCTCCAAATCCATTTTTCGAAGTTTTAAAATTCAAAAAATTAGCTTCCAATACCAATGTACCAATTGTATTTTTGTGTGATCCTTCCATTAACTTTAATGAATTTTTCAACACATATTTTAATAATGCTTTTTATTGTTGTGATAAAATTCAAGCTAATTTTATTGCGTCAAAAAATCTTACACTCGGGTGCTTTTGCAAATCTCAAAGATATGATAAAAAAATGCTTTGTTTTTCATTAATTACAAAGCAGAATCATCACTTTCGCTTTTATTAACATGATAATTTTTAGGCTTGCATTTATTCGGTATAAATTCCGTAATATAAAAATCCTTTCACACAGAAATCAACGGCTTATACAATCAAGACCAATGAAGATATGCTGGACGAATCAAGCCCAAAACAATATCATGCTACGATCTTTCAAACTAGAGGTTATAATTTCTTTTATTCACACTTAGAATAATCTATAATATAGATAAAACGAATCTATCAATTCCCTTTGATTAATGGAAACTTTCAACTTATCCATAAATGTTCTGTTTTCAGGAAATTTTCAGCAAACGGACATTTTCATTTTTTCACTGTATAAAGTTCAAGACAAAAACATAAGAAAGGCGCAGTTTGAGTCCGCGCCGTAGATTTTTAGTGAAAACGTCAGGATAAAATCATAAAATAAGTATTTCGTATTAATGTGTAATTTAATTATCAATCTCTTTAATACAATATTTACACAAAATAGATAAATCACAAGCTACCACAGACCCTTGATACATGCGATAAACTGGTGATTTATCTATTCTGTAACCATTACACTACTCTGCGTAAATATTGTATTAAAGAGATTGATAACTAAATTACATATTATTACGAAATACTTGTTTTATGATTTTATCCCGACGTTTTAACGAAAAATCAACGGCGCGGACCCGAACTGCGCCTTTCTTATGCTTTATTTAGAGTAGCTTTTGAAGGCGCTATCTGTTGATAGTATATAGAACTAAATTTCCCGTATGCGCAGTAAAACATTACTTACTACAAATACTCATATTTCCCGTAATATTCAAATTTTTGAATTCAAATTTGAATACAATGTTTCTTTTACGTATTTTCAAATATTCTGTAAGTTTCGTGCAATTCAAAAGAAAACTCTGCATGTTATAACCAAAAAACATGTGGAGTTTGAAATTTTTAATTTAATACCGATTGTTCTTATATTCTGATGAATATTTTTATTGTATCACTTTGGGTCCTAGTAAGACTCCCCAAGCTCTTTAAAATGACACCAGAGTCGACTTTCTAGCTACACGCGTTTCCACGCTACACTTATTTATATCCTTACATAAAGCTAATTCATAACAATCACGCGCATGCGCCTACACTAGTACGATAACGTCACAGGTGAAACAAATACTATGTGACAAACTCTTATAGATATGATCTATCTGTTGTGAGGTCAACCATTCTTTTCGCGTTATTAGTCTCGTAATTATTAGCGATTCAAATCTGACGGCATTTTGTCACACAAGAAAGTTCGACCGACTATCACTGTAACGAACGTAAAGACGTTTTCACGTCAAAACTAAAAGAGATCCGAACATCTAGTCCTAAACATCATAGTGTGATAATGTTTTAGACTTGATTCGTCTGGCTTGATTGCAGTAACCATTGCATTCATTGCGTAACTAGTTTTTACATCACGCAGTTTACAGAAAGACTGCCAGCAACACTATCACGTTAAAAAAAGCATCCACTGTTTTGAAATATATTGCATTATTTAATAATAAACTTAAAAATCAAATATTTATTTTTGTTTAGTCACAAGAGAGCTATTAAAGCATTTAAATTGATTTTTCACAGTCTTGCTATTTTGCTGCAAGCGGTTATATAAAGGAAAAATATTATTTTAAAAGTGTGTTTAAATAAATTTTGAAAATTTATTAAAGTTACAAGAAATTGCACGAAGATAAATTTGGTATCACTGAGAAGTTAATCTTCTGAATTTTAAAATGGTCTAAAAAATTGGTTTCAGTGCGATAATATGCGTCTAAGTTAATGAAGAAAAACTTTAAAATTTCGATTAATTTTTAGTTAATTAAAACTCTAATAAAAAAATTTGAAAACAACTATGTAGTGATCGAGAAGTAACCAAATGCTAAATTTGGTAGCTCTAGTACCAAATGTTTGCCCAGTAGAGCCTTTTCAACAATATTTACAGCATGACAAACATAATTTACAGATCAGCTTTAAGATTCAATCTTTTCAACAAATTTTCCTGGTTATAATATAAGCAATCTCCTTCCAACTATTTCGGATTACGCCAGAAATTTTGTGCGATGTTTTGTTTCATTCTTATATCAGTTTATGAATATTATCATGTTAAAATCTTTCAAGATTCAATTTGTTAATAAAATTTCATGGTTAAAATAAACATAATATAAGTAATCTCTTTTCAACTATTTCGAATTACGCCAGAAATTTTGTGCGATGTTTTGTTTGATTCTTATATTAGCTTATGAATATTATCATGTTAAAATCTTTTAAGATAGATTCAATCTTTTAAACAAAATTTCATGGTTAAAATAAACATAATATAAGTAATCTCTTTCCAACTATTTCGAATTACGCCAGAAATTTGGGCGACGTTTTGTTTAATTCTTAGTCAAACCCTTCTACAAAATTAATGAAAGACGGTGATTAACTTCTATACAATACCGAATAAATATATTTGCACTAATTACACTTGCCTCCAATTTGTTGAAATGCAAGGCTAAAACTAAAAAACAGTGACAAAACTTCGAGAAAGTATCCTTTCAAACCTTAATTATTTTACATCCGACGAAGACAGATGAAGTGTCATTCACAGAGGATTTTCTATAATTCATAATTAACAGATAGGTGGAATGTGTCACACTCGTTTAGATTAATATTTGAAGCGGAAGTCATATTTGGAATGGTTTATTAGATATCGGGATAATAATTGGAATGAAAAATTTAATCTTTCCGTATAAACTAGTCAAGGAAAATTAATGTTATGGCTTGCATCCAACTCCTTAAAAAAATTTGTAATTTTTTTAAAAATTATTTTATACTCTTAAATATAACATGCATTCAACCCTTCTATAACACGGTTCATTAATACGCGTTTACCCGAAACTCGTGCAACAGGAGAAATTCCATGTCGTTTAACATGAGGGTTGTCACTATTTTTGCACCCTATTATACGAAAACCGTGTTGTGAAAATGCCCTAGATACGATACCCACGATAGATATGAACAAGAGGATGGTGATGAGGATCCAAGGAACAAGATAGATAATGAACAATAGGATGGTGATGAGGATCCAAGGAACAAGATAGATAATGAACAATAGGATGGTGATGAGGATCCAAGGAACAAGATAGATAATGAACAATAGGATTATCGCAGTTTTTGTCAGACGTTTAATGCAATAAAGATTGTTAGAATGTCGTGTTGTCAGAGGGTTATTGCAATTTTTGCAATGTATTACTTGGTAACAGTGATGTGAAACTGCCTTACTGTAGGAGAACTATCATAGTTTTTGCACCGTGTTATTCGAAAACCGTGTTACTGAAATGCCCCATTACAAGATGCCTGTCGAAATTTTTCGCGCTTTGTTATATTGAAACCAGGTTGTAATTATTAAAAATAATCCTTCATTATTTATTACATTACAATTAATATTAATGGCGATTATGAAGTATAATATTATTTTTGTTATTGATTTATTTCGCTCATTCTCTAAGATTCATAAATATTAGTTTTCTGTTAATTTCACATATAAGTAAACATTTTTATGGCTGTAAAATTTCACATAAAAAATCTTATCTAATACGCTGCGCGTGAGATAACCGTATTTGAGGAAATTCGAATTAATTATTGAGTGTTGCTAATAAAATATTTTTCAGAATATAGATCCTCCAATGTGTCATTCATGTGAGGTCATAGATCGAATACCATTAAAGTAGCTTGGGAGAGTTGTGAATTGTCGCATTGGTATATACACGAACAGACAGACCGACAGCTTTGACGAATTTGCTCCAAAATTTAACACAAACTAAAATTCTGGTAATAAAACCAAGATTTCATCTACATAGCTCGTTGCATTTTAGAGTCATCGGGTTCATATGAACACGTACCGGCAGACAGACTTACGCCAGACAGACTTTCGTCCAGAATGTTATAGAAATCTAAAATCTTGGTGTAAGGAACACAAAACATATATCTTTCTAGCCTGTTCCAGTTTTCAGTTATTATGTTTACAGTTTAGAAACAGACTGTAATTCCATTGTGTGTGTGTGTGTGTGTGTGCACGCTCATGCGTGTGCTTTGTATGTGCGCGTGTGTGCTTTGTATGTGCGCGTGTGTGCTTTGTGTGTGCGCATGCGTGTGCTTTGTGTGTGTGCTTGTATGTTTTGCGTGTGTGTGTGTTTTCTGCGTGTATGTCTTTTGTGTGTGTGTGTGCATGTTTTGTGCGTGTTTTTGTGTGTGTGCATGTTTTGTGTGTGTATGTTTTGTATGTGCGTGTTTTGTGTGCGTGTGTTTCAGCATACACGCACTACTTGTACAAAAAAATAAAAGGATATCTTCTTTTAAAACAAATTCAATCAGCACCAACTCCTTACTGAACCCGCGAAGAAAAATTCAGACCAGTGCTTAATACAAATGGCATACAAGTTCATGCGGAACGAATCTGGAGCTAACTCATGAAATGAAATTATTCCATTATTCGGTAGCGTGCTGGTTGGATTAATTAATGTGCTAGAGGTACTTGAAACGCGTAAAGTGTAGTTAATCCTCATTCATACGCATTATTGATTTTCGATGGGAGTTAAAATCCTCCGCGCATTCGTTTTCCTCTATAATTGAATTATCTTTTACTTATGTCCTGTTGCTGAAACCAACCCCGTGTTCATAAACTAGTGCACGCATATCCAAAACTTGCATATTAAATCATAACCCAGCACATATGTTACAAAGACCTTCAATTATAACCTTTATTTAGGTGCGGCTATTATATCCTCATATTGCAGCTTTTAAATACATTATGTGTTTTACTTTGCCTTTTTACAACTTTTTAGATCTTTATGCGTTTTGATTTTCCTTGTTCTTATGTAATCGACCATTTTTTTAATGTTTTTCATAGGTCTTAATTTTTGTACTCTGTTTTTGGCGCCGTGTTGCAATTTATTTTTATCTCAAGTGTGTATTTACGTCTTTAAACTTTTAAATTCCTGGTGTGT
>BGPR01000232.1:394496-422094 GCA_013235015.1 Araneus ventricosus
CACTTTCAAGTGCATGTTTCTTTCAGATCAATGCATTAAAAATGATACCATATACCTATGAGAGAATACAGATATAGAAATTTTATGCTCTTGAAACCTACTTTCTTTTTCTGACCACAAATACACATATATCATGTTTTCATCCAGACAGTGATTAATATGGATTTATTCAATATTTTATACATTATACGTTAGTTAATAACTTTCATGCCAACCCAAAAGTTATTTTTATGTAAATGCATAATCAAAATTTACATCGGGAATCCAAATTTTCAATCTAAATATTGCCGCACAAAGGAGCTTTACTTGTGATTGCCGTAGCTCAGTTGGTAGAGAACTGAACTGTAAATCTGTTTGTCTGTGGTTGGAATCCAGGGGTGTGATAGCTTAATCAAAGTAGTACTAGTATATTAACCCTCTGATACGGAGCGAGGCGGTCCCGGGCGATCTAAAAATTTCCTTTTAACAGCGAAGAAGGACGATCTGAGGTGGTTAGCTCCTTTTGAGGGAAGTTCTGAGATCGCTTAGGAGATAAGCGCGGTAGGGCGTCCAATTATCCTTGCACATCGCATACCATTTCTGTGCGCCTTAAGGGAAGGTTATAGCAGGGGGTGGTGTGGTAAATGACCACCCAGGTTGTGGGAGAGTCCAATTCATGTCGCTTTTTCCCAAATGTCACGGTTTTAAAGGAGCTAGAAGGAAAAGTCTTCTCGAGTTTCAAGAGTTAAATCTAAATGGTATTTGTTACTTGCCTATGTTCTAGACAATTCTAGATTTTTCTTTAAAATTCGAGCTGGATGATTCTCGAATATTAATATTCTGTAAGATTATAAATGCTGAGTCCCTCAAATTGTGGCCAAGTTCTCTGTTCTGTTGTGTTACGAGTTGCTTCAAGCTAGAAAACTACTTTATTGTTAAACAATATTAACTCATTCTTTGCATCTTCGTGACAATATACTTGAGCAACCATTCAATTCTTTTGATTTCTTTGGTAAAATAATTCTCAAGTTATGTTAAGAAACCTAACTACACAAATTATTGAACATTTTAACATGATTTATCAATTATTCCAAGAAGAAAATTTTTACTTTCTCATATTATGAAGTAAATAAAGAGAAAGTGTAATCGCCAAAAAATTCGACTTCGAGATTTTAATGAATTTCCATTTTTTAAACTTCTCTGAATCCGAAAAACCGATTTTGGGAATATTTGTCTATTCATTTCGCTCTAAACATGTAAAATTTTAAAACTCATGAAGCTAGACGGATGCAATTTGTTATGCCGTCTGTACACCAGATTTGTAGATTCTTACCAAATATTGGAAGATATCCGTCTAATGCAAGTTTTTATGTAGGTCCATCCGTGTTCATGATAATACAAAACTAAATTATTTAAATAAAATAAAAATTTTAATATACCACGTTTTTAAAACGGAGTAAAAAGTAAAAAATAATTTCTTCTAGCCCCATACAGATTTATAACCCCATACAGATTTAAAACGAAAAACGTTGGGCGCATGCAATAGATAATTGATGCATAAGTAGTTTATTTCAGTCACTAACAATTTTTTTGCAATGGAAATTATATGAACTGTTGTGTGAGTTTTCTCAACGACAGCTACTCCCTACACTCCTTACTATTAAATATTGCATGAGCCCCACGTTTTTCGCTTTAAATCTGTATGGGGTTATAAATATGTATGGGGCTAGAAGAAATTATTTTTTACTTTTTACTCCGTTTTAAAAACGTGGTATATTAAAATTTTTATTTTATTTAAATAATTATTTTCTGCTTTTTAGTCTTCTGTGTGTGAAATTTTGCAATCGATTTTAACCATCTTGATGAGATTATGATGGAGACATGTGGCAAATTTCAGGTTTATTTCAGTTTCTCTTCACCTGATGATAAATAGAAAATTGTTATTTTCCTGAAAAATTAAGTTACTTGACACAGAAACCTTCGTGAAAACAACTCGCACCCGAACAGCATTTTACGCCCCCCCCCCCCTCCGGAATTTCACGGCAAACAAATTATTGTCACTCTGGTATAGCAAACCCTTCCCTCCGAACTTCAATCCACTCTTCGATGTTCCCCCGCGATTTCTTGGAATCCTTCAAACTCGAGATTTCCCCTTCCTCGCTATTCACGAGTGACGCCTGGACAGCGCCATCTATCGAAGCTCTGGGTCGGTAAAAAACGAAATATGAAATAAAAAATTAACAGACAAACAGACCGACAAGAAAGCGAATCAATATTGCAATGTCATCTAGTTCTGATCTATGTTTAAAGTTTCAAGTCTCCAGCTCATCGGAAAGTGAGTTTAAAATTCATTGCAAAATTTGTACCGAATAGACAGACAGACAGACAAGAAACCGAGTTAATAAAAACGTGGTAAAAAAACGCAGCAAGCTAGGTAGATGAAGTATATGGTTTTATAAGGACTATATAAAATTTTAGACCAAATCCGTCTAGAAACTGACTGAGTGTCAGTTTGTGCGCGAAAGGACAACTAGCTCAATGGGTGAACTTTAGCACATAAGCTTTATGCCAAAATTGTAAATTTGTGTCTGTAATTGTAATGTAATTTTGGCAAGGCAATTGTAATATGTAAATTGTAAATTTGTGTTAATCCGTCAATGGGTAGACTGTTTGCAGTGAGCGGCTCGTGTTATGTAATCTTCGGGGTGCTGTCCTTCCCACCCATCTTTAATCCTTCACTGCGCAGTGATGCATATTTGAACCGCTTACATTTGTTGGCTTTTTTCGTTAACTTTAAGTAGTTTTATGTTTAATGAATAACTAACAACATCTTTTCGGTAAATGTGGAGTTTACGGTACCCACCTGTTTCTTGCCAATTTTTCTTGGCGCAATTTTATGTGCCTTCACCAAATATTGCTTTGGATGTGCGATGAACTTTTTATTGATCTCTTGCGCATGCGTCAGCTGAAAACGAGAGATTGAGCACGTAATGCCTGCTGCATTTTAAGCGTATACCGGGCAAATTTTTTTAACTTGTGAAAACATCAGGGACTTCGCTTTCGGCATAGCAGGAAACTAGTAGCTTCGCTTTTGCATTGAATGTTAGGAATCTAGGTTTTTTTAAAAATTCGAAAACTAGAATTTCCTCACGCATTGCCTGCGGTATTTCAAGCATAAACCGGGCAAATTTTTTTAACTTAAAAAATATCAGCGGCTTCGCTTTCAGCATAGCGGAATACTGGTAGTTCGCTTATTCATTGAGAAACGAAATACACAGAATAACATACACGGTACTGAACCGATATTCAATCCGAAGTATTCCAAACGAAGTTTTATTCAGATTCGAATTTATCGATAAATCACATCAAAGAGTTGAACAAAACAGACCAATCGAAACGTGGAGCAATATAGCCGGATAAGCAAAACACCGATGAAAAGATCAATTTGTGCGCATGCGCGCTTGTCACTCGTTAAAAACATCTAGACGCATCCAAAACAAATGTTCTCTGATCGCCCTTCTTGGCGGTAAAGAATTGGCGATCCTAAGAGGAACAAAGTAAGTGGTACCACATAAACCATCTTTCTTGAAATATGTAAGTATTTTAACAAATAAATTTTAATGAAAAATTTAAGCTCGAAATTTGTTTTTCAGTTCCGTTTTCTGTATTCCTTACTACATTTTCAAAAATAGCATTAAAATGACAGTATAGTACGGAATAAAATAATTTTCTTATTAATTAACGAGAAAAAATGTTATAGTAAAACTAATATAAACAGAAGCGTAAGCGAATACTATTTATTAGTATCTTAAAAAATTACTTAAAAATAAAATCCATTCAAGTTTTGTTTTCAGCGAAATTCGTTGCTTGTACAACGATTAAAAAAATTATATCCTTTGAAATCAAAACAGCTACATATAATCGTATCCAGATTCATATTGTGTGCGTCAGAAAATATTTTATTCTTTTATTCGATGTTAGAAAGTTCAAGCTCCGATGTATTATGTAGTAACGGGAATTACCAAGAGGAGAAAACAATGATTAATTTATTCTATTACATTTATTTAAAGGTGGACTGCGATAATTTAAATTGGGAATATACTTATCAATATTCTTAACTAAATCTTAATTTATCTAATCTTAATTTGGGATAATGAATCATGATCCCAAATAGAAAAATACAAAATATTAGGGTTCACAAAAATTTTTAAAACATATTTGATCGCGAAAAATTTCTCTTATATATTTCATCAGCATTTATAGCTAAAAATAATCAAAAAAATCTTTTGAAATGCAAGAAATTCCATTACTATAAAAAAAAACTTTTTCAATTAAATTTTTATTTATCATTAACTATATTTCATTTCTTTATTTCTTTTCAAAGTTTTAGAATGCGAAAAAATTATCCGCGAGAAAACCTTTAAAACTCCGTTTCTAATGACACGGAACTGCCGATTTTCGCAGTACCTTTTCACCTTAAAAATCATCATCGGGAAGGCATGAGCAGTGTCACTGCGCAGACGGAATTTGGAGCTGGAAATATCCACAGTTCAATTTTGAATTGTTGCTTTCTCCTTTGTGCTTCTTCTTCGGGTAGTGAAAATATAAGATAGGAACTAGTAATCGTTTAATACAAAATTGCGTTAGATTGTTGATAAATTTAAATATTAAATGCGAAATAAAATAAATTGATTAAATTTGCACATGAAAAAAGTTGGGGTGCTGCCTTACCGCAGTCCTTACACACGAGCCACCACTGACTGTTTGTTTCTTTTTCATCTATGTATGATAAGTGTTGAAAATTCAAATAAAATCGTTCGGTCACTGAATGAAACGTATCTCATTGGTTAATTTCATGACGTAGCCGAAGTTACGGCACTAGTCGAAGTTGATTGGTTGTTAGAATCTATATGTATTTTGTTAACTTGTGTTTTTAGGCTAAGCAGTCGAATGAATGGCTGTCCGTGAGTGTGTAAGCTGCAAGAAAACAGCATGTTTCTTTTAAGGAACTGTATTAAAGCTATTTTTTTTAATTTAAACTAACTGCCTGGTATCTGCGTTAACTCTGCAACATTACATTCACGACATGCCAACAATAAGAACATGATTGCTCTAAAACATAACAAACTAGATAAATGAAATTTGATATTTAGTCTTGACACCGAATTTGTAGTTCTATATTCAAATCAATCGAAAGAAAGAGGACCAAAATACATACTTAATTATCTTCACCATTCGATGAAGGTAAAAGCAAAATACGCTGTGAATACTTGTGAGGATATAGTGTTCTTCATAAAGCTATCAAGCAAAATTCATAAGCAGTTCTATATAAATATAACTTTATTTACATGATAAAAATTAACAAGTATCGTTCACGTCTGCATAACACTCACATCAGCTATTAGACAGGAGTGTATATAATACAAGAGTTACATCACAGTTAACACGGTACACAACATCACGGATACACATAGAGTTATCATGACTCGTGCCAGCCATATTGTGTAAATATACGAAAAAGTCGAGGGGAAAGGACTCCCGATGGTTTTAATTATATTTTTATTCGTACGACAAAGCACTTCCTCTGCACGCGATATCATTTATAACATGAACAAAACAAATGCACTTCGCTTCTACTAATTCTTAAAACCATTCTTTCAATGGATATGCTGGACACTAAAAGAAATAACAGGTGCTTTTTAAATAGAAAATGAATGTCAATAATTATTCAGTAATTAATTACTATTTTAAGAATAAAATATTTTGACCAGGTTTCCAAGCAAAATTAACTTGATTAATCAGCTCCAATTTAACAATATATGCTTGACAGGAAGTTAATTAAGCAGATATTTGCTAAATTGCCCTAATTAATCAAAATGTTAGCGCTTGAAAGGATATGATTATGTATTTACTTCCATAAATATGACAAAACAATGCTGAACTTTGGATTTTGTTGATTTTGTCACGATAAACAAAGTGCAGCTGAAATTTTAAAAGTGTCTATTGAAAGAAGATAATACTTTATTTTTTGTGAATAAAGAATCCGACCATTAAGTTTTGTTAACATGACTGATAAGTTTTCATTTCCAGAACATTGATAGAGCAACGCTTCTTCTTAGTTATTGCTTGTTTTATCACTGTTCCTCTATAGCACAATGAGTCTGGAAATTTGTATTTAAATTTTACAAGAGTATACTGAAAAAAATGTATACGCGCTAAATATTTTACCTTCATACACAATGAAAAATGAAATTATTGATGCATGAATACGTATTGCACTACAATACATGATCAATGCGCCAATTTGTAAGACACACAAAAAAATTATTTGTAAAGTACGAAAGTTTTGTACGGCTTTACTGGTCTTATTATTATTTCTGTTGTCAAAATCACTTTTCCTCAACTAATACAAAGCCTAGAGAGATGAATGAAGTATTACTGGTAGAATATTTTACCTACTTCTGCGATAGCTTACTTATTTTATGTCAAAAACACATTGTTATTTAAGATTTAAGGTAAAAGAAAAACTAAATCAATGCCAAATAATCCCAATCAAATTATGCCAACAATGCGAACGACTTTATTAATACAGCCGCATTATCCTATATATTATTTGTGTTCAGATCCTTTTCCTCACCAGATACAAAATCTACTTTGAGTGTGTTGATAGGAATTTTTACAAACTTTTGACATAGAATAATCAGTTTACTTTAGAACGCATAGTTTGTTTGCTTTTAACCCACGTAGTCCAGCTCACCCAAAGGGTTTAGATTGTTTCAAAGGTCTACGGAAAAGATATATAAGATTGCAGGATAAGTCGAAGCCCCATGGAAGGCACATATAAAACAACCATGAAAAAACTTATTGTAAACACACCTCCGCATTGAGAAGAATAAAATATTTGTCCTTGTTATACAAAGTTTTTAAAGTTGTTATACAAAAAATTTCGATAAGATGATTTACTTCAAAGACAGCATCAGAAATACAACATAAGCACAAAGGAAAATAGTTTGGATACAATAAAACACAAAGAATAGATAGTTAAAGTGACAATAAAAAATAAATATATCATATTAAATAAAAAAATATGAAGTAATCCAAACAATAACAGACATATAGAAAACATTTTAAGGGTTTACATCAGAATTAGCAGATATAAAATTGAAAAAAATTGTGGCGAAAGCGAGGAAGGTTGAACCCAATTTGAGAAGGGAGGAAGAGGAGGCGCAGGAGTCGTAGGGGAGCGGAGTGATCCGTAGTGTGGTTTGCATGAAACTTCGTGAATTGCCCACCTAAACGGATGGGCTAAAAATTGGAATGGCTTGCTACCACTCCATTTGCAAATGTGAATGGTCTCACGGTGAATGTCTGCTTAACACTTTAATTTTTGCACCAAAAAATCTGTTATAAGAGACTCAATAAATTCTCGTTTTCTTTTTATATTAGTTAGTTAAGTTTACACGAACGCTCTACTTTTATTGGAATTGCTCACAATATTTTTCCGTACCGTTTATTTTTTGTCATAACTAACCAGTTACCTTTATGTCAACCAAACTAAAAATTACCTCAAAATGACTAACCTAATATCAACAATATTTTTGTGTTTGGTTAACCTAGATAATATGCACTACACACGTGTTTACCTCCGATAAATATAACAAATTTAATTATGCGTTGAATTGATCTGTAAAGAATGCACGCCTCGACGAATTTGTTCTCTAGCTCTCAAGAGATTTCAGATGCTCCTGAAGTACTGAAATACCTGTTATTTGGAAATTGTGCTGTTTGTAAAATCTTATTATCGTAATTGGAAGCAGCTTTGCTATTAATAATTTGCTATTTTTTACACAAATGCAAAATGTTTTGCACAATTTGCTCCATTTCACACAAATTTGAGAAACAACAATTTTCGAAAAAATATAGCAGAAAAGGAATTTAATGATGCATGTTTCCAAAATTAATTATTGTATAATAAGCTGAAAGTTATACAATAAACAAAGGAAAAGACATAAGGTATTGCTGCAACAAGTAGCTGTTGTTCCTTTTAAGGATTTATGTATATCTTTGGTGGCGCTTCTAATCCCCCACTTGGTTTTGCATAATTAACCTAGTCCATGAATCAATAATGGGCAAATGTGGCAGCTTCTATTGGCCAAAGTGACTCTGGAGCACCTAGTTAACACCTGAAGGAGAAATCTGACTTAGCTTCAACATACGGGATAGTTTAAATGGACAGCAGCCAGCAAAACGTTCTGAAAACGTATACTTGTCTATCAATTTTTGAATAGTGCCGGTTTAGAGTACAGCCAGACGAAAAAAGCCAATAATCTTCTTCCTTCGGTTCATATTCCTCGATTCCGGATGGCGCAACTACGTTCAGATATCCAAACAGTCTCTTACTCCCATTGTCTCTAAGCAAATAACATTGGGAGCTGGAACCCTAAGTCCGTTAACCCTAACCCTGTTACTTCGATGTACCTTTTCTCAACATCTGTTATAGATTCATGTTTGAAACTTTTTATACAAGCAAAGTACATCTTTCTCATTATAATAAAGTAAGTTTTTTTATTCAAAAATTTATTTTTTAGATATTTTTTTGTGTCAAAACAAAAAATGTTAAATTGGCCACTTCGATGTACCTTTCTTCAAAATCTGTTATAGGTACATGCTTGAAATTTTTCAAAGAAGTAAAGTACACCTTTCTCATTATACTGAAATGAGCTTTTGGTTAAATTTTTATTTTTTATAAATTTACAAAATATTTAATTAGACATAGTGAAATTTTACCCTACTTTGACACAAAAAAATTGTAAAAAATAAAGTTTTGAATTTTTTTTTCAAACATCATTTCAGTATAATGAGAAAGATGTATTTTACTTGTATAAAAAATTTCAAACACGAATCTATAACAGATTTTGAGAAAAGGTACATCGAAATAATAAAGGTACTTTGGGTTCCAACTCCACTTAAACTTGCTACCTGTTCACTTCTACTTGTTGAAAGAATAAGAGTCCATTTTGTAATCCATATTGACTTTTTTTTAAATTGACCAAACTTTGTTCTTTCCGAAACAGCATGCCATTTGTTGTAAATATGCACCACTCCAAATGGATCTTGGTTATTTTCTTCTAAAATTAAGGAGAATAGATATTACTCACCGATTTTCGATTCTGAGTAGACGATGTCTATGAATCTAACGATGAAGGTCAAATTTTATATAATCATGGCTTTTTTTATTAACAAACGCGTGTAATAATGCTGTTGAAGAGTACAGCCAGACGAAAAAAGCCAATAATCTTCTCCCTCCGGTTCATATTCCTCTATGTAAATACTACCTTATATTTCATCGATTGCATCATATTTTGTAATACATATCTCAACTTGTTTTTCAAATGCACTTGGTCTCCCATAAGATATATGTTCTTTGAGACACATCCAGTATAACCTCTACAAATGTTCGGTCTGAATGATATCACCATTGCTGTAACCATCAAACAATTATTAGCAATAATAATACCTTAGTTATCGAGGAAATGGGATAGGCCTGTTATCCCCAATTGGTCTGTTATCTCCTATTAGCCTCCCCTTGGTAAGGGGCATTGACCTCTTTCCTATACATAGAGTATAATCTCAACAATTGGTGTTTAATGATCTTATCAAAATGGTACCAATTTTCCCCCAATTGCAATAACATTGAAATAATAATGCAAATTCCAGTAATTGTAAAAATGTTAATGTCACAACTAGCATTTAGAAATCTTTCTCTATCAGTGCTCTTTTAATGCCGATAACGTGCATCATGTATACATATAATCAAGAACGGGTCTCAATTCTGTCGGAGACCCGCATCTAGACACAGCTTTGTACCCCATCTGTTTAAAAAATAATCTTTTATTGTAATACCTAATAGTTACTTTGATTGTTGTAATAATGCTTTCTAAATAAAGTCGTTCGGGGGACGGCTTTCTGGTGCGGGGCCCTGTGTGCCCCGTGGGGGGGTAGGTTGATCGCTTTTTTCTACGGGCAGCCACCTAAACTGCGAAAAGAGATCACACGATCTCAAAAGCGGGGCTGTTCGTAGTGTGAAGAAGAAGAAGGTTCGCATTCCTCGATTCCGGATGGCATAACTACGTTCAGATATTCTCTCTCATACAGTCTCTTACTCCCATTGACTCTAAACAAATAACAGCTAAACTTGCTACCTATTCACTTCTACTTGTTGAAAGAATTAGAATCCATTTTTGTAATTGACCATTTTGTAATCCATTTTGTATTTTTTAAGGTGATCAGGGACCTTCAAAATCATTTTTAAAAATTTTCAACCAATTAATTTTCAATTTTGCAGGCATTAATAGGAGCAATATATAAGGCAACATACAAAACTTCACTCCAATATATTTACTTATTTTAGAGTTATGGGTATAAATGTAATTTTAATAATAATTGATGCCCTTTATGATAAATGTTCCAGGCGTTTCAATTTTTGTTCAAGTTTTATGACATTTTATACAAGTATAAAAACATATATGGAAAAAAATTTTGGCATTCGTATAGAAGTTATTTTGTTATTAAAAAGTAAATATTTTCTTCCATATCAAATATTGGGCATAATTTATTCCAAAATCAATAGTTTCGATCTATTGTATATGTTCCTTTCGAAATTCCTTTCTGAAAGATAAAAATTCATCCCAATTTTGGTTTGAAAAGGGTTAGAGTAACTAATGAAAAATTTTAGAATGATTTCGAGGAACATTTATCATAAAGGGCATTAATTGATATTAAAAATTACCTTCATACCAATAACTCAGAAATAAACAAATATATTGCAGTGAAATTCTGTGTGCTGTCTTATTTAGTGCTCATATTAATGCCTGAAAAATTTCAAATTCATAAGCTCAAATTTTTTTAAATGATTTCGAAGGTTCGCCTTAAATTGACTAAACTTTGTTCTTTCCTAAAAAGTATACCATTTGTAGTAAGTATGCACCACCCCAATTGGATCTTGGTTAAAAATTAAGGAGAATAGATATTACTCACCGATTTTCAATTCTGAGTCGACGATGTCTATGAATCTAACGATGAAGGTCAAAGTTTATATAATCATGGTTTTTTATTTACAAATTCGTGTAATAGAGCTGTCGTGTAAGAGTACAGCCAGACGAACCAGCGGGAGTGGTCTCTCCTAAACTTTCTCGTATACATTCTAAGTGGAGATTCGCCAAAATCTCGAGTTCGGTTTTTTTTTTTTTTTTTTGACGATTATAATACTTTCTCTCTGTATACTTCGTATACGAGAAAGTGAAACAAACAAACAAATCTGAAATCAAATATCTGTTGCCACGTTTCAAAAAAATATTACTTTGAAGCAGGTGCGATAAAATAGGCAATGCAATGAATAATAAAGTGAAAATTCTGCTTTGGAATTGAATTGGCAAGAAATCAATTTATACTACCACAACCGTAACAATTGCAAAAGCGTGTAAATAAAAGATTTGCTGAAATAATTAGATCGGTTTGAATTTTATTTACAACAAAAAAAATGTTACAATTTACAAGATCTTTGGTATATCTTGTTATTTTCTTCTAAAATTAAGGAGAATAGATATTACCCACCGAGTTTCGATTCTGAGTCGACGATGTCCATGAACTTAACCCTGAAGGTCAAAGCTTTAGCTAACCATGTCTTTTGTTATTAAAAAACGTGTGTTTTTGCAGGCCAATCGAGATTACTTGAGGCACTACCTTCCCATCCGATATCCTGATGGTCAAGAATCGACTCTTCTCGGCCTGCGATTCACTGTCCAGCCAAGACATTTCCAAAGAAGCGAGATGCGACTCAAATGCGTCTCCACGCTCTTCAATGTCACCAACATGCGCAGTGAAGATATGGTCATCAGCAGTCGGCAGGAAAGCTCCGGACTTGTTGTGGTCATCAACAGCGGTGGTAAGCTCTCAATACTGAAACAAACAACCAAACAACAGATTAAGCGTAATGTCGCTTATAGTCTGCCATGATTTAACCATCCATATTTCTGTTAATACATTACATATAATTTAGACATTAACTGTAGGCCAGGTACACTGTAAAAAAAATCCCGTAAAATTTACGGTTTTAAACTGGCAGCTGGGTTGGTTGTGCAAAACCGTAAAAGTTACGAAGTAAATCCGTAGGCACTACGGTTTTTTACCATACAGGAACAAGTTTTTCCCGTAAAAGTTAGGAAGTAAATCCGTAGTCACAACGGTTTTTTACCATATGAAATCAAGTTTTCTCCGTAAAAATTAAGTCATCGGAGTAAGTGACGCCATCGACTGAGTTGAGTTGTTTTTCTCCTTCTGTTCGAGTTGAGTTGAAATGTGCTGATGTGTATTATCAATTAGGAATATTAATTAATCAAGGCTTAATTATTAATTTCAATTAGTTTAATTAATATAATTTTTAATTGAACTTACTTGGACGATTTCGATGCAAGATGGTGACAAAACTTCTAACTCCTCTAAGCCGGGGATCGAAACCGCGTTCTTAGAAACAAAAGGCAGTCGCTATAACCACTAGACCACCGGAGACTTCATAAAATGAAGTAAAAATAATCGATTTGAGTTTTAAAGTCACTATGGCTCTAGTGGCGCCACCTAGTGGTGTAAAAATCAACTATTGCCAGAACACGTGTTTTAAGGTTAGCTTTCATGAGTGACAACTGGTTACTGCAACATATATAAACAATAGCGGAGATGGAACCCTATTAAAAACATGAAATGAATGCAATAAAATTACATTTAAGAAAAGGGAAAGATATCGTACGGAAAGCAATACCGTATGACGAAAAATAGAATTTGAACTGACGGTTTAAAACCGTTTATGGCTGGAGCGGAAAACGGTGAAAAAGCGTTTTGTTAACAAATCAGCTTTAAACCGTCAAATATACGGAAAAAGTCCGGGAAAAAAACGGATATTTTTTACAGTGTAGCAGAAAATGCGAGACGGGTAACGTGCGTGGCAGGTTTTTTTTACTCTTATCGTTGGTTATTTTCCTCCTGATAATTTTCTTTGGATCGTCGGCAGAGACAATTGCAGTAAGCAAGAATCGCGTTTACTCTAATCGAGCTGGCGTCAATAGAGGATTCTCTGCTGATGAATTTTGTACGGTAAATGTGGAGTTTGCGGTACTCACCTGTTTCTCGCCAATTTTTCTTGGCGCAATTTCATGTGCCGTCGCCAAATAATGTTTTGGATGTGCAGTGCGCTTTTTATTGCTCTCTTGAGCAAGCGTCACCTAGTGATGTGTCGAATTCGTTCCTTTGGTGGAGTCGGATTCACGGATCCGAGTCTGGTTGCGGATCCGGATCCGCCGATTCGTTCCGATTCCGGAACGTAAATGGATTTATCGCCGCTAATTACTGTAATAATCTATATTATTGAAGTTTTATTTTAATATAATTATGAATCATAATTAATAAAATTATAATTTTCATTTGATAATTAATTATATTGATATTAATTTCAATGATTATTTTTATTAATAATTATAATTAGATAATTAATTATAATGATATTAATTTTAATGAATAATTTTGATTAATAATTATAATTAGATAATTAATTATATTGATGACCATTTTAATAATTAATTTTAATTACTAATTATTTTTCAATTAACATTCTATTAATTATTTAAAATGTCGAATCCGATTCCGCGGATTCGTTCCTTTTGGTCGGATTCGGATCCGGTCGTTCCTTTTGAGGATCCGGATCCTCGGATTCGTTTCGGAGTGAACGACTCATCACTAGCGTCACCTGAGAAGGAGAGATTGAGCGCATATTCACGGATCCTACATAGTAGGGAAGGAGGTCGCTTCTTATTGGCTCTTAAAGCCACATGACTGGGCTTGCTTCTAAATGACGTCGTGAAACTAAACGGTACTTACCTATGCTGAAGGTTCGTAATTTATTTGTTTTATTCTGAAAATGTATTCATAATTTTCTTAAAAGTATCCAAATAATCATAATCATAAGGTAGTTTTAATTTCTATATGATGCAATAGCAGAAGACAAAATAATAATTAAAATCTCGCCTAAACATAGTGCTATGATATCATTAATGAACAAGCCAAATCACGTGACGCTGACAGCCAATGAGAAGCAACCTCACTCCCTACTGTGAAGGATCCGTAAATATGCAGATTGAGCACGCAATACCTGCAGCATTTCAAGTGTGTACCGGGCAAATTTTTTAAGTTTAAAAAACAACAGCGGCTTCGCTTTCAGCATAGTGAAATACTCGTAGTTTCGCTTATTCATTGAGAACCGAAACACACAGAATAAAATATACAGTACTGAACCAATATTCAAACCGAAGAATTCCGAACGAAGTTTTATTCAAATTCGAATGAATCGACCAATCACACCGAAGAGATGAAAAAAAACAGTCCAATCGAAACGACGCGCAATATGGCATGACGTGCAAAACACCAATGAAAAGATTAATTTCCTCGCATGCGAGCATGTCACTCGATAAAAATATTATTGCGCTACCAAAACAAATGTTCTCTCATCTCCATTCTTGGCGGCAAAGAGTTGGCGATCCTAAGAGGAACGAAGTAAGTGGGTACCGTAAACTCCAAATTTACCTTTTGTACATGCTTAAAAACATGTCATCATTTATTCTACGATATCAATGTTCCCTGAAACTTTTGGTTTGATTACCGATATTTTAGTTGGTGGATATGTGACTTAATATTTGAACGAGGAGGAGAGGGCATTGGCTATGAACCAAAACTCGTATTGAAAAAGATTGCAAATGAACTTAGTGAAAAAATTCCAGACTTAATTCGATTTCTACACCTTGTTATCTCCGTGCTTGTATCTGAAGCAGTGTGTGAAAGTAATACATAATGCTAGCCATCTTAAAAAATAAGGTACAGATGGAAGTAATTCGGACTTGGAAACAGTAGATAAAAGTTTTTATTTTTTAAATAATCATCCTTCTTGTTACAAAAAATAAATAAATAAAACGAAAATTCCTGAAAGCGACACTAATATCTATGTTTAGCAGCTCTTACAGAAGATATTTCAGCAGTATTAGTACTGCAAGAAAATCGCGTCAGATATTGTTTCAAAAATCATTAACAATTCAGAATGTTTGCCTTGTTTTTCATAAGTTTGTTTCTAATGTATCATTATTATGTCATATTTCCTAAAATACCAATTTCATCTGATATTATTGTGTTCATTTTTCCATTTAATTATTTTGATTATATTCTTAATAAAAACTTATGCTTTAAAAATATCAATCATTAAAAACCTACTTATTTTAATGCTTACAATGCTTATATAAGAAGATTACCCATGCTTCTCGTTTGTAGATCATTTTTATCCTTCTAGATTGCAGTTGCACCCACAACTGATATTTTCTGCTACTGGGGTTATAGGCATATCCTATATACATGTGTAATGCGACGATAACATCAGAGAGGTGTTTGACATAAAAGGATAATAATTGAAATGTATCATAGTACCAAAAATCCCGTTTAGTTGATGCAAATTTCTAAAATACTCACGCCAGGTACCCTAGATAAATCCAGGTAAAACACACGCCAGGTACCCCAGGTAAAACACATCCCAGGCAAATACAAATACATCTGCTAGGACGAAAAACAGGCTGTAATATTTAAACAAAATGATTTATTTGACAGTTTATTTACAACACACCATATAATATTGAGTACTGGAAAGAGAAAGATGAGCACGATGCGAGAGAAATTATTACAGGTTTCTTTCGAATTAGCAGTCGAGGACACAATTGAGCAATCGACAACAACTCAATAAGGTAGTAGAAACGGTTTCGGGGCATGTTTGAAGATATCTATAATGTTGTTCATGTTAAGTTGAAATCGGCATTAACATAAAATCTAACTAAGTAAATTTGCCAAACACAAATGTATTCCACTGAGAGTCAGAACCTCCAGATGTATTTCCGCGATTTTCATCAACTAAATTTCATTTCAGACTCAATGCTTCATCTCGACTTTTGTTCCTTATGATGTCTATTTTCTTCCTTATGACGTATGTCGAAGAACCAGATAATCCTTAGCCCTACGAGCGGCACAAACGTCTTTTTCCGTTTTTCATGTTCAATTCAAAAGCGGATAGCTCGTATTTATATGTATATTTTCTTAAACAATCATGCTAAAGTATTCTTAAGATTTCAGAGATATAATTAAACACAAAATGATTCATTACTTTAAAAGCTAAGTTTTTTACCCTGACAGGTGAAAGGTCAAAATTATTGGGCGCTAGAAGGGTTAAAATGTGCCATCCTAATAACAGAACAACCTAGGTGTAAAAAACAAAAGAAGCAAAGTACACTCACCTTCATCTTAGTGAACCTCAGCATCCCCTTTTAACTACTAAACATCCCCTTTTCAATAAATTTGAAATAAATATTAACCCATTTTTCTTTCAAACTTTCCGCTTTAGTATTAGAGTCAATATTATTTTTGTTTTCCATTATTTTATTTTCTATAACCCTATTTCATCTACATACTACGGTCTATCGAATTCCCCTTTAGAGTCCTTTAAATGTTCACTAAACAGTAAATATCCTTAACTTTTACATACATGAGGTTTCCCGATAATTATATTGTTATTGCATGAACCCATCATTGCAAAAGTAATTACTGAAGATCAAAACATACCTAAAGATACAAATACAGATGTTTTATGACATTGCACTTTGCAAGATAAAACCCTATTGAATAATGTGATTAAAAATGTTTGTATCCTACAATTTTGGCGCTAAAAATTTTATTTGCAAAATTCAAATTTCTACTGCTTCGAACTATTCATGAAAATTCGAATTCCCCTTTAGAATTCTTTAAACATTCACTAAACCGCAAATATCCTTAACTTTTATACACATGAGGTTTCCCGATAATTATATTAAACGGTTGCTATTGAATGAACCCATCATTGCAAAAGTAAGTATTGAAGATCAAAACATACCGAAAGAGTCAAATACAGATGTTTGATGACACTACAATTTGCAAGATAAAAACGTATTGAATAATGTGATTAATAATTTTTGTATCCTACAATTTTGGCACTAAAAAGTTTCTTTGCAAAATTCAAATTTCCTCTGCTTCGAACTATTCTTGCTGGGATTCACTAACTTAAAATTTTAAAATAACTTCTTATAGCACATGTGCTATCATGAATGAAGAGAAAGTATTATGTTCTATTTGCTACTTAAGAAGCAGTAAACATTCGTTAATATTTCATATTTCTTCATTTATACAAGAATCTCGGAAGCTAAACTTTATTTTGATTTATACGAAATTAGTACAAATTTAATATTTATTCGCATTTTCTGATTTTTTGAAACTTTCCTAAACGAATTTAAAATCGGAACTTAGTCCATTTAAACATAATTTTAGCTTTATATTTCCAGACCACTCCAGTGCAGTGAAAGACACGTCTATCTAGTTCTTTTTTCCAGCCTAGAATAGTCTTGATTTCTCTGGGTTGAGGCTTTTACAACTCACAGACTTCTATGAGGAATTATGTTTGTCGAATAGTTTCTTCACAATCTGCTTTTCATTCTGTAAACATTGACAAGTTTTGTTCTATTTTTCTTGGAGTCAGCCATTTCCCCCCTCTCTTTATCCGGACGGATGGGAACAGCTGCAGAATGACGTCAATGAAGTTTTAAAAGCAGCTGTCAAACGCAGCTTACTTTTAGCTTTTCCTATGCATTTAGATATTTGTGTGAATGTTTGTTTGTTTATATGTGAGGTTCAGAACCTAATTTTAGTTTATATGTATTTGCTTTGTCGATGAAAAGAAAAGTCCCTTTTCTTAAGTTGGCGGAACTTTTATCTTATCAAAAGAAAAAAGTATCTTTCTCATCGAAATCTTGTGCGAGACAAGTCTATGGAGAATGTTATATAAAAAATATAGTATTTATAAATATAATAGCATTGATGAATTGATAGATTTCTATGGAGCATTATATTGCTGCAATACCAATAACATACAATATAAATTAAATTCTAATTTATTTTCTATAAGTTTAAAACATAATATAATGCTTTTTGTATCTTCCTTATAGTGATAGAACCATTATTGGACATTAGGGACCCTGGAAATAAAATTTCAGGCTAATTAATCGAAGTATTAAATGACTTTGATTCACTCGCCTCCTTCTAACCCTAAAGGTGGTCAATTAAGCCTAACGTAACATACAATATTTTTATTCGAATAATGAGAAACATACTTACCAACTTATAAAAAATATATTACTTACTTATATATTAAAAATATTATACTTGCATCTTATAAAAAATATCCCAAATAGGTGGTGGCATCTAATTAAGACGTTAAATAAAATCGCATGTCAAGGGGTTAAAAATTTTAGGATCCTAACTCCAGGATCGGAGGCTTCCAGGATCGAAACCCAGTTGAGCTTAAGTTTCGTCTTTTATATGGGCCTGATGTACGTTAAATCCGAACGTTATTGTAATGCACGAGTTTGAGAGGGAACTGCTGGCTTAGATTCTGCCCTAGTCATCAGAACGTAGTTAAAAATTACAAGGTCATTCTCGAAAGCAGCCTTCATGCTGCTTCAAGTCTCGATGTTGCTATAATTAATTTAAATTGCATCTAGGCTAAGCGCTCTACACCTTTCAACAACTTTAGTTGCCACTAACTGTATAAGTTAAAGGGAGTATGAACCCTAAGTTCGTTAACCCTAATCCCGTTACTTCGATGTAACTTTTCTCAAAATCTGTTATAGATTCATGTTTGAAATTTTTATGCAAGTAAAATACGTCTTTATCATTATACAGAAATAACTTTTTTTAATTCAAAAATTTATATTTTACAATTTTTTTATGTGTCAAAACGAAAAATGTAATATTGGCCATTTCGATGTATCTTTCCTCAAAATCTGTTATATATGCATGTTCGAATCTTTTTATACAAACAAAGTACAG
Organism: Araneus ventricosus; assembly: GCA_013235015.1. NCBI lineage: Eukaryota > Metazoa > Arthropoda > Arachnida > Araneae > Araneidae > Araneus > Araneus ventricosus. The sequence continues at coordinate 413,466 of BGPR01000232.1, forward strand.
CTTTCTCATTAAACTGAAATGAGCTGTTTAAAAAAAAACTCAAAACTTTATTTTTTACAATTTTTTTGTGTTAAAATAGGGTAAAATTTCACAATGTCTTCTTAAGTATTTTGTAAATTTATAAAATATTAAAAATTAACCAAAAGCTGATTTCAGTATAATGAGAAAGGTGTACTTTACTTCTATCAAAAATTTCAAACATGTATCTACAACAGATTTTGAGAAAAGGTACATCGAAGTGGCCAATTTAACATTTTTTTGTTTTGACACAAAAAATTTGTAAAAAATAATTTTTTGAATTAAAAAAAAATCATTTTAGTATAATGAGAAAGATGTACATCACTTGTATAAAAAAATTTCAAACATGCATCTATAACAGATTTTGAGAAAAGGTACATCGATGTGGCCAATATTTTTTAAATTTAAAAAAAATCATTTTAGTATAATGAGAGAGATGTACTTTACTTGTATAAAAAATTTCAAACATGCATCTATAACAGATTTTGAGAAAAGGTACATTAACGGTGGCCAATTTAACATCTTTTTGTTTTGACACAAAAAAATGTGTAAAAAATAATTTTTTGAATTTAAAAAAAATCATTTTAGTATAATGAGAAAGATGTACTATACTTGTATGAAAAATTTCAAACATTCATCTATAACAGATTTTGAGAAAAGGTACATCGACGTGGCCAATATTTTTTAAATTTAAAAAAAATCATTTTAGTATAATGAGAAAGATGTACTTTACTTGCATAAAAAATTTCAAACATGCATCTATAACAGATTTTGAGGAAAGGTACATCGAAGTAACAGGGTTAGGGTTAACGGACTTGGGGTTCCAATTCCCCTTAACCTTTTTCGGTAAAATGATAAGTATAACTCATCATTGGTTTCATGCTGTACGAAGCACCATTCCATGATTATATCTTGCCTGAAGGGGTTAAATTCGTATTAGTTTGACTTCCAAAGCTCTGTGTCAGAACTTTCATCTTGTAATAACTAATATTATTTCATTCTCTCCTTTCTTATTTCTCTAGGTGTCGCCGGAAGTAAACTAAACGAAACACTTCTGTGGATAGCGTATTTTCTAGTGATTCTCATATGCAGTCGGTAGCAGAACAGCATCTGCGAGAATTGATATTTTCACCTCACTGCTGTGCAGTGCAAGTTACGTGGCTCTGTGATTGATAATAAAATTCGTGCTCTCCTCTCCAATAATAAGCAGAACTCGATACACGAGGACAACTTAATATTGCCTGCCGAACAAGTTCAATACAACCTGTTGTAGATATGTATCATAGATCCGCAAGATGATGGAGACGCAAAGGAATTTTGTTTGGTAAAATGTAAAGTCCGATGATTACATAGAATCCTTCCACGCCAGTGGACGATATCATCAGCCCCAAATCCTGACTTTTTGTCTTACAGAGGAATAGAATCACATGTACTTTGAGATATTAAACCCTTGCACTTTGAACATGAAGATGATCGTCACAGATTTGGTGGTATAATGTCTCTTTTCTTGTGTTCAACTCTGGTTAGTGTTATGTTCAGACGATCTATTGCCACAGTGTTACCAAGCCCAAACCTGCCTTCCGATCACATGCTCACACTTAAAACTGCAGAAATTTATCATTTGTTTCATAGGACTCAAACTTCGAACTATCCCCCCAGTACATTTCATTGCTATGTATAACTTATTGCAGAGTTGTTTTATATATTATTTTGGAAGAAAAATACAGTTTTGTCGGAGTCAAAGCCAATGACGCTACTGTTTTTCCTAGAATATCTTCTAAAAGAGAAAATTATTTGAATCCTGAATGCGAGGCGTATCCGAAAAGTAAGTTTCATTTTGAAATTCTAAGATATGCATAAATCTATCAGAATAATTAGTTCCTTTAATTACTTTTCTATATAATATTCGCATTTAATGCTAAAAGTAGTGACACTTAATACATACATAATTGCACTCTAAACAGTCAAATAATTACACTGGTTTTGAGATAAAAAATTCACTTTTCCTGACTGAAAGTAAAAAATATTAATTTTAATAAGGAAATATTCAGCAAACTAACTTTAAAGAAATAGTTCAGCAAAAATTTATTTTTTTCTTTTCTATAGAAATATTGTCTTCACTGACAGACAAGAATCGTTACGTGAGTTTTTACCGTTGTTGATGAAGACAAGATAGGCAAATAAAACACAAAACATTACCATTCTAACATGTTACATGTATCTTCACATATGTGAAATATCGCATTTTCTGATATGATTACCTTATAAGTAGGGTTACCATACATCCGGATTTCGTCCGGACTAGTGTCCAGATCTTCAAAATGTCTGGATTTACGACAGTGTATGTAGCTAGAGAGGAATTTGGTTTCAAGAGAGAAAATCTGACGTATTCGAAAAAACTGACGTCATTCCGCCAATGAAAGAAAATTCATTGTTTATGTGGCAACAACTTAAACCACAGTAATCCCTAAAAGGGAAATTATTAGCATGCACCTTCCCTATCCGATGGGGAATTCAATCAGTATGGAAAGAACAATGGACGATTGAAGTCGTACGATTGGAATCGGTAAACGTGCCAATTTAAAATGTGATTATAATAAATGTTCAGCTGTGTGAAATACGTGTTCGTAAGTGTCTATGTGTCGTGTTGTTATTCGTCAAATAAATAACTGGCAAATGTAAAAGGAACTGGTTATTTGAACTTTAAAAAGAACGCGCAATACTGAAACTCAGGCTTAACGCCACATTTGGTAACCCGGACGTGATGTTGTGAACTTTAGGAATGCGATTACACTAAATGTTCAGCTGCGTGAAATACGTGCTCGTAAATTTCTATGTGTCGTGTCGTTATTCGTGAAATAAATAATTGGAAAAGGCAAAAAGGGACTGATAATTTGGATTCAAAAAAGAACTCGCATATCGAAACTCGGGCTTAACGCCAGAGTTTTCCTCCATTGTTGATGAGAAAGTGGAAGAGCCTCCTCATCCAGATGCCGGTTCAAAATGAAAATTTAAAGTTTTATTTTAATTCTGTGTTTCATTACTAAAATTTTGAATTAACAAACACTATTCAAAATTGTATCTTCTTTGGCTTCTGACTTCTTAATTTTTTTTCATCCCCTCAAACTGTGAGGTAGTACTATAAAAGAGGGTTGTTGGTAGGCAGATTTTAGAATTTGATACTATACTTTTACGCCCTCCCCCTACTCCGGCGGTTCCGAATTTCAACCAAAAAAATTATGGTAACCCTACTTATAAGTCAATACATTAAGATAGACTACGCGTCTTTATCAGAATGAACAAAATAAAAAGGAAATTAATGATGGAAGAATTAATTATATATGTTATGGTCAATGTAGATAATCTTTTATCATACATAATTACAGCGGTTATCATATAAAATGACCAATTATATGTATAATTATCGCGGTGATTATATATAATAACCATATTGACGGTAACATATGTATTCAACATAAAAAGGAATGGAGTCAAGTGTGAAAAAGTGATAGTATTAAGCGATTTTGCAATCGACTCAAAAGTCTACAATCAGTTATTTTGACAGATTAAGACACATCCAATACGCCGAAAACGGTCTTTTTCATTGCTTCCTCAAATATCAAACCCACCAGTGAACATAACTACCATTGCACATTATTTTTCACATGCCAATTATCATCGTAGTGCTGACCACCAAAGAATAGATTACGATGAAAAATAAATAGCAATCGTTCGGCGACAAGTTAGGATTATAAAGAGGGAAATCTAAAGGTTCCTAGCCAAACTTCTCAACCACTGTCTTCGTGTCACAGGAACATGATTTCTGTCATTATTGTAAAGCAACACAATTGGAGAAATGAGCATGCATGCTTCTCATGTTGGTTCACATGGTCCAGTTCTCTGAGAGCATCAGAACATTTATAGTCTCATCCCTCTGCAAAAAGTCAATCATCAAATCCTCTTTATTTTTGCAGAGTTCACGTGATTTTTCTGATTAGGTATCTTCTTAGGTTCAGAGGCAAATTTTTTTAAAAGCTCTTTAATGGACAATTTTAGTTTATTTTCTGGGAAAATGTGATACAAAACTATGAATAATACCACTCAGGAAATTTTCTGCCACTTGAGATTCAGTAAAATGGAAAAAGTTAGTTAAAGCAAAAAGCAAAACACTCTAGTAGAAATTCCAATCCATATATTCAAATTCTTTCTCTGCACAGAACATTTACAGCTATGGTGAAGGCAATGAACTAGGATCTAAGAAATATTTGCATTTAAAGTAAAGTTATGGCAAGTCAAATATTCTCTTATTCAAAATATCACAAAATGCATACGTATAAACAACTTTAAGCAGCTGTAAATCAAAAACTACTGACTTCAGAACTGTATCTAGTTCATTGCCTTCATAATACTTAAAGTAACATGTGTTCAAAATTTCAAGGAAATATAATCATAATCTTTTGATTATGATTATATTTCAAAAGATATTTAGATATTATGTATTATTATAATTAGATTATAGATTATATTTTTGAGGTATAGATCATATTTTACGTAAGTATCTTTTGAAAAAATATAAGTTTTCAAAAAATGCATTTAAAGTTTTCATTTGTTTTTAATTAAATACATATTTATTAAACTTCCTTTATAATTCGTCACAGTTGAAGAATATACCTTCTTTATTCGCAATCTTACCACTTTTTTTCATTCTGACAGCCTGCAATTTTTAAAAAATATTTTTTGTCCCTGCCAAAGACTGTCTCTTAGAAGTAACTATTCTCTGGTTATTGAATTTAAAATATTATTTGAAAATATATGTTGACCAGAAACTATTCCTAGATCATGGAATACTCCTATAAGACCATAAAATTCATCATTAAACAGTAATACAGCTATTGATGTGCCAAAACGTGAAGTTTGTAACTCGACAAATGCGCATTTTGGCAAAATTGCCCACGGAAGATTGTTAAAACTCAAAAGCTTATTTAAATTGATGTGGCTTGTAGATAGAGTATATTATAAATTAAAACAAGTAAAAGTAAATTAAATTATTATTCAGAGTGCAGTGTGTTTGGTAAAACTATGAAAAATAGCTAATTTCCGGTTTCGATTTTAGTTACAGTGTTTTAGAAAAAATTCTATAACTCCGTTTGTATTTATCGCAAAAATAAAAATAACCCAAATTTAGAAAGCTAAATAAATGGCCTTTAAAATAAAACTATAAATAAATTATGAAATTTCACCCAAAATCGTCTTTCGAACGTAGTCAGATACCTTAAGATGGTGGTCTGGAACTTCCACATTTTCAAAAACGTTGCATGCCTTCGCTTCATTGACTACTGTTTGAATTCTGGAGTGGTGTGAATAATAATGTCCAGCAGTTGCTATTCAACATTCTTTGCAACAGTGGTCACCTTCACTTGCATTATCGTATCTCTGAGAAAGGATTGCAAAAAAAACATCTATTTCGAGGTACGAAACATGCCGTAAGAATGACGAAAATTATGTAGGAGAGTAATTTAGGGCTAGTTTTTCGGTAAGATTGTTTTAAGGAATGTATAATATAAGATTGTATAGTCACCTTCACTTGCAGGATCGTATCTCTGAGAAAGGATTGAAAAAATTACCTATTTCGAGATACGAAACATGCTTTAAAAATGACGAAAATTATGTAGGAGAGTAATTTAAGGCTTGTTTTTCGGTAAGATTGTTTTAAGGAATGCATAGTATAAGGTTGTTATGAAGTATGTTCCTTGTGTAGTAATAAAATTATTCTGTTAAAAATATGCGTATATTTCAATACTAATATAATACTCACTTTTCGGACACGCCTCGTTCTTCTAAAGGTAAAGCTTTGCTAATCATTTTATTTCTCGAAATTCAACACTTGTTTTCAAATAAAAACCTACATCTGTTCCCAGAATAAATAATTGAATGCTTTGTGTTTTCTCATTATATATCTCATTAAGAAATATATTTAAGTTGAAACCTATAAAGTTTGAAGATCTTCTTAAGTTAATCATTATTAACAATTTACATTTAACAAGCTAGGGGTCATTATTACGAATTTAAAACAGTGCCAATTGCATCTATTATCATGACTGATATACATTTATTCATTTCATTAGAGGGCTTTAATGATTTGTGAAATTACTCAAATTCTCAAAGGAAGATCTGATTCCTTAGTTGTGGAAATTTATACGGGGTATTCCGTCGATACGCGTAAACAGTGCAGAGACAGAATACTCGCTCGAAGTACATAAAACATTGACCAAAGAATCACACATCAAAGAAGCATAATTTGTAAAAATATGTGAAAACAAATGACGGGAAGCTGTCTTTTTCAAACAGCGTTGATCCTAAAGGCGTAGGACTACTTTACTCGTGTAACTCTTTTGTTTCTCGAAGCTTCTCGGATTCTGTTTGTTACTCGCGGTTCTTTTGTTTCTCGAAATTATTCGTGATTCTCTATTGTTTCTTGAAGCAAAATTATCAACTCAATCACGGAATCTTGCTCTCGAAAACGTGGCAAGCGAGAGAGTTAGTCAATTATGCGCGCGCACTTCATGCGTGTGACGTCACTAATTAATGCTTATTTTTGCCCAACTTTGCGACTCAGTAGTCGCTGAACTACAATTCCGATTTTCATTTTTTGTAACTTCTGTTATTACCCTTTATTTCTAAAATAAGATATTATTTATTTTTCTATCATATGTTGTTATTGAGATATAGAGGATCGCGTCACCAATTCATGCGTGTAGTAGTGTTTCTTCAATTTCTCTCGAAAATGGAGGGTGGTGGGTGACCATTCTTGAAATATCTAGACATCATAAGCTTTCATATGAGATAAAAATTGTCGAAATCGGTCCAATAGTTGGGTCTAGGGAACTGGTACACTGGTTTTGTCAATTATTTTAATTATATAGATAGGAATTCAGATATGTCAATGGGAGACGACCGAATATTTACAGATCTTACTATGGTTTGGATTGAGGTCGCTTTTCATTGGCTCTCAGCGTCACGTGACTTCGCTTGCTTCTGAATGATGTCACAGGAGCGCGCTTAGTTTGGATTTCGATTTTTGTCTTAGCTATTGTATCATGGAAAAAAAATTATCTTTTAATTACGATTATTTGGATATTTCTAAAGGGGATGATGAATTCAAGATAAAGATAATTTTGGTTTCTCCATGATACAATAGCTGAGACAAAAATCGAAATCCAAATTAAGCGCGCTCCTATGACATCATTCAGAAGCAAGCGAAGTCACGTGACAATGAGAGCCAGTGAAAAGCGACCTCAATCCAAACCATAGTAGGATCCGTAAATAATGCGAAACGACCGCACAAGAGGATATTTTGCACTTTTACATCTTTCCAATAATGCTCATTTTCGGCACACCGGATATGACATCATTATTGTTCTCAAGGCATATTTCTCAAAAACTGCGCTGTAGATGTAGGGTTTTCTGGTCAATTTTTATACACTCCAGAGCGAAAATTTTCTTTGCACAATTTGTGTAGTCTCCCCGGATTACATTGCATGAGTAACTCAATACTTCCTTTCAATACACATTGTCACAAACATTCTTATTCTTTTTTTAATGTCAACGAAAATTTGTATGATCAGTTCTGTGTCTTTTGAAATTATCTTAAATTAAAATATATAATAAAATTGATTCATTTGAAAAGAAAGCACCCAATATGCACATTGCTTATATTTTGTTGGATATCTGTGCTTTCATGCCATTGCTTTTGTTTGAAAAAAATGTGCTGCTTTCTCCTTATAAGCATTTGGAAATACGATTCGTTGTGTAAATTGAAATAAATTTTGTTGTTGTTGATTATTGAATGTGTTGTATTCCTTTGTCGCACATGTTTTTAAATTTCTACTTATCAGAACAAAGAATACTCATTTTAAATTTCCATCAGAAAAGTTAATTTCCATCGGAAAGTTAGTTAAATGAAACATAAGCTTTCATAATCTCTATTCGTGTTTTCAAAGTTCTTAATTTTTAGCCGGCAAAATACTTTAATTTATTGTAATATTTGTTTCAGCATTTTCTTTTAATTTAAAATGTAAGTCATAAAATACAGTAAAATTCCTAGCAAGTGAGTTTCAAATATCGCATTAATGAAAATATCTGACATCTGTAATTGAAGTCATATTCCATGATAATTTTTATTCAATTTCAATGCATTTTTATGTCCAATAATTATTTTAACGTAATATTTATTTTCAGATTCACAGTAATGTGTAGCAATTACAAACACCACACGCTTTTCTCTTTATCACAGATTTTTTTCTTAACATAAAAAAGGTTTTGTAGCTGGTACACTTTCTATAAATTGGGTGAGATGAAATACCTAACACACAAAATACAACGCTCAACAGTGAAGATTCTTTATCCTAGATTTTTTTATTAATATAATAATGTTTTTAGGCTGATATACTTCCTATAAATTGACTGATATGAAATACTTAACACACAGAATACAATGCTCAACAGTGAAGATCCCTTATCCTAGATCTTTCTTCTCTCATCTTCATGATAATGTTTTAGGCTGATATACTTCCTATAAATTGAGTGATATGAAATACCTAACACACAGAAT
>BGPR01000232.1:422104-433547 GCA_013235015.1 Araneus ventricosus
GCTCAACAGTGAAGATCCCTTATCCTAGATCTTTCTTCTCTCATCTTCATGATAATGTTTTAGGCTGATATACTTCCTATAAATTGAGTGATATGAAATACCTAACACACAGAATGCAACGCTCAACAGAGAAGATCCTTGGAACTAATGCTACCAAATTCCGCACATTCATAAGTTAAAGTATTTCTACGTGCACCTCAAAGCGAATTTTTAAATTTTAATTAATTAAAAATTAACCGAAAGTACGACGTTTTAAAGCCATAATTCCCAAAAATATTATAGCACAAAAATGAATTTTTGCCTTATACAGTGAACGCCGTTTGTAGTGATCACTTTGGCTTTGACCCAAAGTGATCGCTACATCCGAATGATTATTAAATCCAAAATGCCTTTATAATAATATAAATCTATAGTTTTACAAGGATAGCAGAAGAAACAGACCACGCAACATTGTCGGTACGCACTCATCCGTTTTAATTAGAAGAATATCGATACAATATACAGAAAAAAATCATACACAATTAATATTTTAAAGAAACTTCTTTAAAAATATTTATCGAGGTTAACCTTTTCAGAAGCATTTAAGCCTTTCTTATGAATAATGCTCATCAAAAGATTCAACACAGTATTGGGCTTGCAGAGTTTCTTGGGTGGCTGAGAGCTGATAGTGGTTTCTCTTCTGAGGACTCTGTTAGGTAACGCGCACTTGTAGCGCCACCTACAACTCAATCGAGAAATTAACCATTACGAGCTAGGATGGGAGCGACAGCAGCCACTCTCTTCAGCAGTGGCTTGTATTTCATAATACATACCACCCGCTCTTGCAGCGTGATCAACGTATGGAACTGTATACAAAATATCTGCCCTTGCAGAATAGTTAACTAATTATTCGCACTTACTAATTAATAATCATAAAGTGGATTAATTTAACCACTATCCACCCTTGTGGAAAATCATATTGTGAGCATCAACTCCAGCGGTGATGTACGTGAAGTGTTGTCCCACAACTTGTGGTAATAATTGTTTCTATTTTATATTTATTATGTTGTGTTGTATCATTAAAGATATTTAATTTTTCTATCGATGACTTTTCTATGCATAAAACTCAACAGACTCTTCATAATCATTGCCCTCATGTTCTGTGGCGTCTTCTCACAAAAACTGATAACCACAAGCGAACTATTGATCGCTAGAACCGGCGTATTTTCTATATGTTTAGATACGGGAAATCCGTTCCGCGCCGTTTTGATCAGTACAACCGATGGATCGTTACATCCGTGATCTCTGCAAGCGGCGACTACTGTTTTGAAATATGAAAAGTGTAATGACTGTGTACTCCAGCCTTCAATAAATTCACATTTTCTTTTACACTAGTTTATTAGTACTACTATATGCGATTAAATAGGAGCTATATACATATGTACAATTACGATTCACATTTAAGATTACTCATAATTTCTAACTCGGAGTTCACCTCGAGAACTCCTACAAAAACGTGCACACTCAGTGCAGAGACCAACTTCATTAATAGCTGCTACCACCTCCCCAGATAGCAAAGAAAGCTCGTCTAAAAGGTTTTGGAAACCTTGTCGCCAGCAAGGGTAAAGGGTTGCCACAAAGGTTTCCATGACAAGGATTGAACCTTTCGGCAAGATAGCGGAAAGGTTCGCTAGTCAACAAGAAACAAGGTTTTCTGTAAGGTTTACTGTAAGATTTCCCCAAGCTTTCATTACAAGCTTGTTTCAGGCTTTTCAAAAGATTGTTAAGAGCCCTCCTTCGGCATACAAAATAGAACCCCCTTCCCATTTCCGAAGCCGTACTCCTACAGAAGGGGTCACCCTCCCCACTTTTTTTCACCCCCTCTTCAAAGCTGTGCTTCTACAGAGGGGTCCAATCCCCTTTTTCATTCCCCTTCTTCTGACGTCATCTTAGTCCGACTTAGAGTTATCTGAAATGTCAATTAAGTAGATTAATTAGGAATTTTAATTAAACAAAGCTTAATTATTAATTTGATTAATCTAATTTTTAATTGAACTTACTTGTACGACCTCGTTGTAGATTGTGTCAAAACTCCACATTCCTCCGAGCTGGAGATCGAACTCGCATTCATAAAGTTGGAAGGCAAACACAATAACCACTATACCGGACGGGGCTACACACGATGGGACAGGTTGTTAATAAAAAGCTTTCCCACGTCAATTTTTGCGGGAATGGTTTCCGAAACGGTTTGCGCGAAAATGCTTTCTTGGACTTGTCGTTCAAACCTTGTCGGTGAGGTAGTTCATAAAAAGCTTTCCTATATAAACGTTGCGGCAATGATTTCAGAAACGGTTTGCGCGGAAATTCTTTTGCGGACAGCCTATGGAAAGTGAGATGGCAACCTTTCCGCAACCTTCTTTGCTATCTGGGTCGTCTCCCGCGCAACTGTTTCTCCCACAGCCCACTTCACTTGTTTTGGCTGAGGGCCGGAACAGATACGTGGAGGTTAGTGGCATCACAAAAAGATTAGCGTTTCAATGATATTGTTTAGCAACGGATTCCTAAACCCTCCGGGCTTTTACGCATGCGCCGGGAGGAATTATTTTCATTAAAATAGGAGGGAAATGAAGAATGGGAGGGGAGATGCTTACATTTAACTTAGCGTAATCTAACAAAGAACTCCGGAAATGTTTTCATATGACTCATTACCTGACCCCTCCTTTCCGGTGTAAAATCGTCCCAAATGTGCAAGTTTCGGAATCCCTTGCTATATAGTATCAATTTTATTCCCATGCATCGCGGCAAATCCTCTGCTTCGTAACTGCTGGGTCGCAGGTTTGAGACCTGATTCCATGGAAGAACCATCACGGGTACATGCCTGGAGAACATTAAATCCTTAGAGGGTCAAACGCACTTCCAATGGGTGTGGTGCGGAACCTTGGAGAGGGATGCCAGCTCAAGTTTAGTCCTCGTCACCTGTTCAAAATTACAAGGTTTGACCTAAACAAACCCTTGCGTAGTTTCAAAACGGAATGTTATTATAACTAAATTCCGCAGAGATAAACTAAAAAGTTACTTCTTATTTCTAAAATTTGTTTTCATTCAAATGCACAGACAGTTATTAGAATAAAATAAGTTTGCCTGAAGATATGTAGATAGAATAACGGGATATTATCTTCCATCTTAAGTTGCTAGCAGTTTTGATATAAAAAATGTAACAACATTATCATCAGAAAAGTCTCTAAACATGTACTTCATTTGAAACAGTTTATACGATAAAATAGAGATATATTATGATATTTGCATAGTATAATGGGATTTCTTAGGACATTTTCAATTGCTAACATTTCAAAAATGTAACAACAACAATTCTCATAATAAAAAGGCACCGCATTATCATGAGAAAAGTTTGTAATGCAAAAGAATTTGTGACGTAAAAATTTCTTTGTAATGCTGTTAAACCTCTCCAGGTGTAAATTTTTTGAACGGATAGTTCCATGCAATTTCTTGATTTCATTATATTATTTTTATTTTATGCAGATAACAATTCAGTAAGGCAGCAAAAAAATTATTCTTCTAAATTTTGTCCAACAATTTTTTTATCTTTTTCATTTAAAATAATTTTAATTTAATGAAAAACTAAACGTTTACATATGTGTCAGTAGTGTTGAAGAGCCTTCTTGATATTATTTAGTCAAATTCTGAGTGCGACACTAATTTTTTATGGATAGTAACTAAAAGAAAAGATGAAATCCGATTAAAAATGAGAATAATGAAAATTACTTGAAAAACGTATGGTAATAGTACTAAAATATTCATTTTTTCGATTAGCCTAATTTTTTTATAAAATTTTAAGTAAGCTGAAATTCACTCACATTTATTTCAGACAACACATTTAATATCCCAAAATAGTCTGCGATATTTCATTTCTCCAATTATGCCACTTACGATATACAAGTGGAGAAAAAAACAGTTCTTTTAATTTAAATTCTTCTTTTCCCAAAAGACTTTCTTCATAAAATTATCTCAAAGAAATTGGGCTGTCTCAAAGTCAACGCTTCGAACTGACAGAAGCTGACAGTTTTTAAGAAAAGAAGTTGAAGTAATTACCACAATCCCATAAAAACGAAGAAAATTCTGCTCAAAAACTGTACTCCAACTGGGCAAAAAATGAATTAAATCAGAAATTTTCATCTTTTCTGGTTTTTAAAGTGATCATTGCTTTGCTTTACAAATTTCTTTTTTTTAGTCAAAAATATCTTTTAATGTTTATGGCATTTAAAGACTTGAGAACCTTATTTATTGCAAAATGAATTAAAAGTTTTGTTTATTTCATGATATGAATTAAAAGTTGGAAAATATAAGATAACTAATCATGAGACAATTAAAGACAATAGCTAATTAATTCAGTAGTGGAAACATTCCTTTGTAGCGTTACGAAAAAAGGTGCGATAACAAATTAAATGCCTTAAGAATCCAGTCTTTCTTTCATTCTTTGGCAGATGATAGAACATCATAATTTGTTGACGGAATTAATAACGTAAGATTTTTTATTTCAGTTAAGGAAGTAATTTAAGTTTTAAAAAATTCTGACTAAACGATAAGTTTTCTTTAACTTTGATGATTCAACTGAAGCGAATTAACTTAAAAATAAGACGAAACATATTCTACTTTTCTTTTGCCATTGTGTAAAATTATAAAAGATAACTTCAGTATTGCTTAAAAGTTTTTGATATGATCGAAAATACTTCAATCGGAGAAAAAATTTTGAACAATGGACTTCATATGCACCACAAACTGTGAAAGTAAAAACATTTCCGAATTGCTTTTGTTACAAGTATTAGATTTTCCACTATTGGCAAGTAATAATACTTAAGAGAAGAATATACACTTTTTAATCCTAATAAGCATCTACTCGATAATAATGTATGATTTTTTTTATTTCAATTCAAGAAGTAATTTAAGTTTAAAAAAATTCTGACCAAACGATAAGTTTTCTTTAACTTTGATGATTCAACTGAAGCGAATTAACTTAAAAATAAGACGAAACGTATTCTACTTTTCTTTTGCCATTGTGTAAAATTTTACAAGATAACCTCGGTAGTGCTTAAAAGTTTTTAATATGATCTAAAATACGTCAATCATAGAAAAATGTTGAACAATAGACTTCATATGTACGACAAACTGTGAAAGTAAAAACATTTTCGAATTGCTTTTGTTATAAGTATTAGATTTTCCACTATTGGCAAGTAATACTAAAAGAAGAATATACACTTTTTAATCCTAATAAGCATCCAATCGACATTTTGAAAATTTCATTGGTGTAGAAAATTGATTTCAGATTTTTCTTTCCATGGAAATTGTGTTTGGTGTTTCTGTAATCATCTAGTAAAATAACGCGAAAAGATTTATCATTTTCTACTCACTAATAATTAATGTTCTATAACCATTAATGATCATTGGATTATAACTGAACCAAATGAAAATTTGAGCTTCTTACTGGTGGTAAAAATAAATTTTTTTGCATGAGGAGTTAATTTGTTAACAATAGAACAGAATAGTCTCGGATTTCATATCAGAAGGTATATCCCGTGGAGTTCTAATTTTCTTATTTTGTATTGGGTGACAATTATTGAGCTATATGAAATAAAAAATAAAATTTTCAAAAACTACTGAGTTCAAAAATTTTATTCAAATTTTAAAAGTAACTACAGATATTCGGATTTAGTTTATGATATGTTCGATATGCTTGCCATCAATGGCTATGATGTTCTGAAAAAATCGCTGAAGTGTCGAGACATCGACACTGCCAGATCTCTCGAACTTTTCAATCACATTTTTGATCGTTATAACACTTGGAGTGGTTGCCTTCAGCTTGTACTCGGTCGCAAATTTCCTTTGAGCCGCAATCGGTCTGTTATTGCTCGAATAGTAGGCCTTGACGATCGATATACTCGCAGAAAAGCTGTATTTGGACATTTTCAAGGAAAAATGAAAAACAACAATAAAAGTGCGTATGCTAAAAAAAAATCCCAACATGCCCTGCATTCAACCGCCAAGTTTTAATTGAATCTCGCCAACGGTTCAAAAGTTATCAAAGGTTTTGTTTTTTATATTGCTCAATAATTGTCACCCTCTAACATGTTTTTCATTTGAGAGAAAAATTCGCTGAATAAAAGATGATAAATAAATCAAATTATCACTGTTTTATCTTAATTTTATGTTGTATTGTAGCTCTATTTATTCTTTTGAGCATGCGCAAGCGAGCTATATCCAGTCTAAGACAGTCAGTGAAACAGCAAAGAAGGAATTTTTCAGATGAGAATTCTTGTATAGGTGAGATATGTGGAAACTTTTGCATCTAGTGTTATCAAGCTTCCTTATATTCAGAATTTTGGTTTTTAAAGAAATGGAAGCAGATTTATTTACAAAACAGACTGCAAATGGAATGGAGACTTCGTGCATGATTAACAAAAGAAGCACCCTATTCCATTTAGTAGTATTCCAAATGTAGTTGATAACACTAAAGTGAGAACTCACAAACTCATGAATTATAAGGGCAATAAGATTTATCATTCATAAAGTATTTGTTTCCTATCTCTAATCAATGTAATCAATGTTTTTTTCATATAGCTCAATAATTGTCAACCTGTATCTAAGTAATGATGTAACGTGAGAACTCACTTTTTAAAGTTCTGTAATAAATATTTAGTTACCTTTATGGCAGCGCAGTTAAGATCGGAGATTAAGTTGGAGATAAAGACTAATCTATAATTCATCACAATCCTTGGATTTTTTTTTGCAAATTTCAAAATATTTACCGGACATTACAACATTGACAGTTTGGTAAGTTTCCTTATAGTGGAACTGTATCAGTTCCAGGTCAGGAGATTCGAATCTCGAGGTCATAAACCATTCTGCCAGTCTACCTGTTGTGCTGTATTTGGAATCACCTTGTGGCAACTCCGTCAGGCTCCGGAGAACCTGCCTATGGGGATATACAGGGTGTCCACACTTATCGTGGCCCAATAGCTAATTTCTAAACCGTTAGAGATAGACGTATATTTCCAATGGGAAAAATGCTTTAAATGAAGGGAAGAATTATAATATATGTTTTTTGAGTGAATAAATATAACCCTGGAAAAAAATACGAATTCTAACTTTTTATACGGTTTCCCGGTCCTATCAATCATATTCAGTAAAATATTCTTGGCATTCTAAAATTTTAAACAAAATAAGTCCCACTCTTCTGAGACTAAAACTGAGCGGGTTATGGAGCTTCGAATTTCATGATTTTTTAACCAATCAGCTGCCTGATCGAGCAAGTGCTGTGCATTGATTGGTGAATCGTCTTCAACACGGCTATTGAAATGTTGTAAAGTGGTCGAAGTCAGCGATATTCAAAGTTCCATAACTCTGTCAGTTTTAGTCACAGAAGAATGGGACCTTTTTTGTTTAAAATATTAGAATGTCAAGAATATTTTGCTAAATATGAGTGATAGGACCGGGAAACCGTATAAAAAGTTAGAATTCGTAACTTTTTCAGGAATATATTTATTCACTGAAAAAACATATATTAAAATTTTTCCCTTCATTTAAAGCATTTTTCCAATAGGAATTATATGTCTATCTCTAACGGTTTCGAATTTAGCTATTGGTCTATAATAAGTGTGGTCGCCCTGTATAGAGAAGGTTGGAGGATAACTCTCTCTCTCTTGACTTTCGTTCTTTTTCAGGTTGCATCCTTCCTGTTACTAAAAGTCAACTTCAGTGCCATCGGTGGCTGATATCCATCCTGGCGTATATGGGACCTGAATGTCTAGAGGCTAATCATAATTGGATTTTAAGGCTATGATATTTTAAAATTAGCTATTTCTGTTTATAAAATAAACCTTTTAGATATCCAGCAGTGTCTTCTGATTATATGGAGTCGTATCATACCCGCAAGACTCACAGAATAACTAAAAGCAACTGCAATTGCCACGTATGTTTAACTCAGCAACGATGACATCGATAATGATGTTTGTAAATGTTAAAACATTTAGAATTTTATTGGCAGGTGTCATAATTTATTTCATCATATCCTGAAGTCACTATAAACCTAAAATATCCCAACAAAATCTTACTCACGGGCCTACAGTACAGCAATACAATGTCAGTATCTTTTCTTCTAGTAGACTATCATAGGATCAATGCCTTTATTGATATGCAGCGAATCCAAACATTATCTGTCGACGTAATGGGAGATGTGTTTGTCATTTGAATCTATAATATTACATTTAATGCGTTATTTAATATGGTGAATTGGATTAATCATCTGCTACTCTAACTCATACAGAATATATCGTAATGAACTCTGTGCCATGACAAATTATCTTAGCAAGTTCTAGTCATAGATTCTGGAAATTCCTCCTATTATAACCATTTAATCAGTATGAACTTCGATCAATAATCTTTTGTCAATGGATTCTAGATTTCAGTATGACATCTTTAAAAGAAAATTTGTCATTCAGCCTTTGGTACATTTAAGCAATTTCTCTATAGTGAAATGATAAATAACTGCACGCTCTTCTTTTGAATAATGATATTCGGGGTCAACATCAAATCACGAATTAATCTTCATAAGGCTTCTATTAAATGCCAACTCTATTCATTCTGACACTTATCCTAAATAGAGTTGTCAAGACATATATCAATTTATATACAAAGTGTCACAAAATATTGCATACAATCATTAAGCAGCTATTAGACTGAATTAAAAACTTAGTCACAATTCAAATAAAGTAATACAAATGTGCAAATTTATCGTTTGCTGAAAATTGTCAAAATGTTAGTCGTTATTTTTCAAGTACCATTCATAAAGCCTACCGATCGAATTGGAAACTTGTGACGCTAAGCTGTGGTCACTGAGAGCATTCTTTTTTTCAATGGCTGCTCTTAAATCATCGATTGTAGTTGGTTTTGAGCTTTAAATGCGATGTATCAATTATCCCAACAAAAGAATCCATCGAACATGAGATCTGAAGAGAGAGGAGGTAACTCAAAATTCTCTATTCATCAAAGGATGTGATCTCAAGAATTCCTACAGGATATTCCAGCAATTCATATATAACTCAATTTTATTAATGCATCAATTCCTATAGTAATTTATTTATTTAGATAACTGGAGTTACTAAACTTCGATACCTCTCCTACTTACCCCGGGTATGCATTTTTTGGAAACAACCTCTACGGTTACATGCAATAAATATCCTTAAATGTAACTCTAAATTATATTCACTTTTTAAGACTAAAAGAAGTTCTAATCCAATAACTAATGTGTACACATATTAAAGTCTAGCACGTTCATGCTTCGTTTTAAATTTTAAAAAAACGAAAATTATAGTTAAAAAATCATCACACGACGTTTAAATATGTCATAAATAGACAAAAATGAGTGGTTTCGTTTGCATAGAATCCAATGTAGGTTGCTAGAACCATAGAATCCTTTTGGACATCGTCAAAAACTAAATATATTATTTATTCTAAAACAATAACATATCACTGTATCTTTCAGTAATATGTTTTATTAAAAGCACCATTTTTTACACACTTTAGGTGCTTGCAACATTGCCAAATGAACAAGAATGGTTACTTCCTCCGTCTCACAACTGCAAATGCAGAGAATGATCTCTGTCATCATGTTTTCCATAACATTCACAACTATGTTTTTATTAAAAGCAACATTTTTACACGTCCACGTACTCGCAGCATTGTCACTGAATAAGAATCCATATTTACTCCAGATCAACACTTGTAACATAACACGAAAATTCTGACGGCCAATTTCTAATTTTTTTTGTTGAAATAACAGTGGAAAGATATATTACATACCCAAATATTTTTCAAGAAGGAACAAATTCATTCCTTTCCCGCTTCCAAATCTCGATAATGTTACCTACGCAGCGTGACGTGCAATCCTATTTGGTCACGTGATCATTCGTGCAACTATAGCCAGAGACGGAAACGCGAAAAAAAGACATTGATTTATAATATCAATCTTCGTCTTTTTTTAACTGAAATTCGAAAACTTTCCACTGAAAATTTGCTAGTAATTTCCAATGTATTAACTTTCTTGGGGAGAAATCTATCTTAACAGTTTTCACAAGAAACTCGGAATGTAAAATTTATATTCTTCTTCTTAGAAAGTAATTGAAAAGGTAAATTACTGACTTTTTTATAGAAGTACAACTATATCCTTTCAAAAAGGTGGACTCGTTTCTTACAACTTGTTCAACAGAAATGAGTTTCCAAAATTTAATAACTTTTTAACATTACGAAAATAGAAATATTAAAAGCCATATACGAGTTACATCTTTGAAAATAATGTTCGGCAGCAAGTTTAAATTGAATATTTACACATTAAATTCATTTGAATGTTGAAATGTCAATTTTACATTTTCAATTTCAAGACTTTTAACTCTATTTTTTTATCTCTGCTTTATAAATTTAAGTTTGGAAATTATATTGACAATTGTTACTATAGAAATAATATGAAATAAGAAAAAAAATTCCCCCACACATTCACTCTGTGTTGATTTTAAATCTAAGTTATTCGTCTCTATCTTTTGACAAATTCTAATATTACATTACGCAATAAAGAAATTATAACTGAAGCTATTCAAATACGACTTTCAAGTAGAAATGGGTAAAAACTTGAAAAATGAAAGTGAAAATAATTGGTGAAAAGTAATATAGAATTTTGAGCAAAATCTCAAAAGCTTCATGCTATATTTCTGTGATAGACAGAGACATAAAACTTTGTAGTTGGATTCTTCACTAAGTATCATAACAAGTAATATAAAAAAAAATTTTAAAGTCAATTCCTACTTAGGTCAAGGAAGAAAAAATTTATTTTAGAAATTTTTTTCTCCCATATAAAACTAAAATTAATTAATTAAATTTAATTAATGAATTAATATTTGAAAAAACTGAATTAACATCAAGTGTCATCCACTACAAGTCTAAAAAAATGTATTTGAACTTGAGAGGATGAATAAAAAGTATTTTATTAACGATTGAAAATTTGAACAAGATATATAAATAAATAAATATATATAGGGAGAGTGTGAACTAATAGTAGGAATTGAAAAATTCTTTGTGAATATTGTTACAAAGCTATAAAGTCGTTTCCCTGAGATGCTAATCTTGGCGACAAACTTGGCGACTTGGCGAGAAATTTGGCGACCATTTTGGCGAATTTGCGGCAAAGTTGGCGACTAAGTTGGCAGGCTAATAAATAAAATTAATTAATGAATTAATCTTTGAAAAAACTTTATTAACATCAAGTGTCATCCACTACAAGTTTTAAAAAATGTATTTGAACTTGAGCGTATGAATAAAAAGTATTTTATTAACGATTGAAAATTTGAACAAGATATATAAATAAATAAATATATATAGGGAGAGTGTGAACTAATAGTAG
>BGPR01000232.1:433557-453904 GCA_013235015.1 Araneus ventricosus
GGATGAATAAAAAGTATTTTATTAACGATTGAAAATTTGAACAAGATATATAAATATATATAGGGAGAGTGTGAACTAATAGTAGGAATTGAATAACATACGGAAGGCTAACTTGCTTAACTCAATTGTTCAATGAAGTCGATTCATTCTCAGGTTATATGTATATCACATTCGCACCGACAATTTAATGTCGCAATCAACTATACATCTTGTTAGATGAAAAAGAACACGACGTCTCAATGCAGAGTAAGGCAACGTGCAATTATATAACATACGCAGTTAAGTTCCTCATATGACTGAAGGAACACTTGGATCACATTGGAAAAAATTCCTCGAAGATAAGTCTATCCATCCTTATCTGGAGTAGGTCAAACGTCCTTCCGCTGGGGTGGTGCGGAAGTTTGGAGATAGAGGTGCCAGCTCAGATGCGTCCTCGTCATCTGACCGAGGTACAAAATTACGAGGTCCGTCCCAAAATAACCCTCGTGTTGCTTCAAAAACGGTACGTTAATATAACTAAACTAAACTGTATTATTATATCATTATGTACGCCAACATATAATTCAAAAACACTGCAATCTACGTGGATGAAATTCAGTTTTATTTCCAGAAATGTAGATATATATCAAATTTTCGGTCAACTTTGTCTACTAGTCTGCCTGGTCATGAGAATGCGAAAGCGATAACTCAAAATTTCAGCAAACCAGATACATAAAATTTGGAATGTTGTCTTCACAATAAAAATGCAGATCAGTATCAAAATCGTAATCTATCCTGAATACCTAATCTACCACAAAAAAGAAATCCAAATTTGGTTATAGGATTCTCTTCAATATACGACGAAGCTAAACACAAAATGAACAATAATTTGGAAGTATACTAGAAATCCCAGGGAAGGATACTCCTGCTGAATATTTCTATACTCTTTTTTCTTTCTTGCAAATAATAAATATTGTTATGAACATGCAAAGTCGCTTCCCAGCAATGTTAGTCGTATGGCTGGGAAGAGAGTTCTACAGGGCTATGTATGGGAATGCCGAGGAATTGGAGCCATCGACCCCGACCTTGACGACAAAATGTGGGATCTCAAAAGTACTGGAATTTTCTTGATATCTCCTTAGGGGTCGAGATCCGGATTTATCCATACGTTTCCAAGTGACGTCACGGCCTGTCAGGAAGACTATAAAAGGACCATCCTAGGATAATAGAGCAGTAGTGTGTGTTTTGATCGACTGAGAGTGTTGATCAACTGGGATCGCCTTTTGAGTGCGAACATCTTAGGAATATCTCTTTGGAGTTTTATCCGCTGTGCGCGCTTGTAAGCTGTTAGACACCGAGGGGTATTGAAAGTGCTGCTGTTCTTATTTGTGAATTGCTGTCAGTTTGTGTTGCTAATCTGTGCAAGTGCTGTTTTTCCTGTTACCTGCGTTTCATGTCCCACGGAATATTCGAGAATAATGTGTTATTCTCCGTTATCTGCTTGTTGGACTATTTTACCTATTACCTGCCCTTCGTGTCTACCGGAATATTCGAGAATAACGAGTTATTCTCCGTTATCTGCTTGTTGGACTGTTTTTCCTGTTACCTGCGCTTCGTGTCTCCCGGAATATTCGAGAATAAAGTGTTATTCTCCGTTACCTGCTTGTTAGACTGTTTTTCCTGTTATCGGCGTGTCGTGTCTACCGGAATATTCGAGAATAAAGTGTTTTCTCCGTTACCTTCTTGTTGGACTGCTTTCAACATACACACACCGACCGAATTTCGTAACGATTTCAAAAATGAGATACATGATTTAAATTCATAGCACTGTTATGAAATATGACAAGTATTTTCGTGGTTATTCTAAACAAGAATCATTTGCATAAAGTTAACAATAAAAGATATAACCTGTTTGCAAAAATACTAACCTTTTTGTCTAAAGTTTTCTTATAAATATTCTAAAACTTGCCTAAAACTGTATCATCATTTCCATTTTCCTTCAATATATATGATGTAGATATAAGCGATGGATTTAATAGGAAGTACTGCCTGCATCGAAATTTATTTTATGTTGAAATAAAATTAAGTTTTTTTCCCACTTTCTAGAATAAAATGTCACGCTTCTTCTTCCTGCATCCTTTCCTTGTCAAACAGTTCTCTTTGTGTGAACTTTTTCTTTCCTAAATTAGTTTAATTTGCAGGACATTTTTCTCAAGATCCTATTCTTGGAGCATTTTATTTTTTCTTGTAATTTTTTTCTTTTCAAGTAATTCGAAAATAATTTAATCGATGAAATGTTCAGATTTTTTTCACATCTCTAGCTAGAAGGCTGAAACAAAACTTATTTTCATTTTGAAATTATAACGTTAAAAAATTAAATTGGCATTCGTGTTAAAAGTTATCCTAATAAAAATTGGTTTCAAATGTTTCCTTTTCTTTTGTTAAATAGAAAGAAAATTGATAGGTCGTAAAATTATTGCTTTTTTAATTAAATCTACTACGACAGTTCCCTTCAATAAAATTTCTTTCAGTTTTCCCAAGTCAAATTAATATCTACTTCATGACTACTCTAAGACGATGCTTACTTTTCTAAAACGAACAATTTCCAGCTTTCTAATTTATTTTAGTCATTAAATTTCTAAAATCTTGGTTTAATAGTGATAAAATAATGCCTCTCAATTCGTTTTCTGCCAACTTATGACCATATTGCCTCCAAACGATCTCTTTAAAGATACATTTTTTGGAAAATTTAATAAATTTCTTGAATTTGATTTATTTTTGTGTTAATTTCATTCGTGATTTTCATGCAATTAAAATATGTTTCCCTATAATTCTGCATAATACGAATCGAGTTGAAATAATATTTTAATTTATGGTAATTTACACAGGGTATCCCAAAAATATATACGAACTTCGAATTACTTGATAACCTGGTGAAAATATGGTTAGGATGTAGAGAGATCCCTGAATACCCTATACATTCTGCATGAACTGCCCTCATGATCGTTCTATCTTGTTTGTCTGTCCATACGCATGTGAATACGATAACACCAAAACGCAACGAGCTGGATGAGTAAGTTTAGCATGTATTTGTCATCAAAACTGGAAGTCTGTATCAAATTTCGAACCATATCCGTCAATCAGTTGACTGCCTATCGGACTATTTGTTCATATTGTTGCAAACATGGAAAGTCGCTTCCCAGCCATGTGAGTCTTATGGTTGGAAAGAGAGTTTTACAGGGGTAAGTATGGGAGGACTGGCAGCAGCCAGGCCTGGACCCCTGACCTTGGCGACAAACTTGGCTAGAATCTTGGCAACAAATTTGGCGACTTTGCCGACGAAATATGGAATCTCAAAGGTACTGGAATTTTCTCGATATCTCTATTAGGAGAGGAGATACGCTTGAATGTACTAGATTATTCCATATGACGTCGCGGCCTGCCGGTGGAGACTATATAAGGAGTGCGCGTGGATCACGCAGTGAGTGGATGGTGATCGACTTTGAACTTTGACTGGGATTGCCTTGGAGTGCTAACGTCTTTGGAATCTCTCTTTAAAGTTATATCCGCTGTGCGAGCTAGTAAGCTGTTAGACATCGAGCGATATTGAGGAGTGGTGTGTTGATCGACTTGAAAGACTTTGGAGTTTCGTCTGCAGTGTGAGCTAGGAAGCTGGTGAGCTGAGCGCTATTGAAAGAGCTGTTATTGTCGTTATTAGTTATTTGCTGACTGTTTGTGTTAATAAATATCAAAGTGCTGAACTGTTATTACCTATGAATTGTTGTCTCTGTTTAAGTCGCTAATATGTGCAAGATCTATTGTTGTCTGTTACCTGTGCTACGTGTTTTCCTGCATATTTGTGAATAAACCTTCATTCTCCATTATCCTGCGTGTTGGACTGTTTAAACCATACACCCACAGAACGATTTTTGTAACAATATGTAAGTAATATACACATCTCATCTGCCAAACCACAATACTTCTATCATACACGTAGACAATAGAGCAAGTATCATGGCATCCTCCAATTCAAAGAGCACAAACGAAACAGCAAGAAAGATTTTCAAAATCCTCCTTTCAAATCCAAGAATAAAAGTCTCTTGGGTTAAAGCGCATGCAGGCAATATAGGCAATGAGAGAGCAGACCAACTGGCAAAAGACGCAACACCCTATTCACATACTAAGCTTCCTAAACCGTACATAAAAGGCCTCCTCCGGAAGAGGATGCTTGAGGAGTGGCAAACCTTATGGAAGAATGGCGATACAGGCAGGAAAATCTATAACATCATGCCCTCAGTTAGTCTCCGTCCCACTAACTGGATTAGAGAGGATGTTATCTTCTTCTCTCAACATGGACCTTTCCCTGCCTACCTCAAAAGATTTCACCTGTCTGACAGCGACTATTGCAATTGTGGTGGAATTGGCACGGCACTTCACTATGCCATGGAGTGCATCTATACAGTGTCTTGGCATATGAGGAAGCCAGCGCCAAACTTCGAACAAGAATGGCTGAAAAGGGTCGCCAATAACCTGGTCTCCAGGCAGAAAATTCGTGGGATCATCAAATTCATTAGCGAAAACAGAGATCTTTTCCGGCCTCCCTAGCCTTCAACATCCCAGAGAGCTGAACTAAGTAGCTCAATCACTCACTGGACATTCCACCTCCAAATAAAAGAAAGGTATTTCAACATCCAAAGAAAAGAAGACTATTACGAACTAATAGTCTAAAAGTGAAAATGCCTGTGCTGTACATAGTGTATATATTTCTGTCTTTTTGTTTATCTTGTTTTTCTTTTCCTTAAATAAAATTCCCGTGTCTTGCCCATCAAACCGTTCAGTGACCTATCTGGTCACGGGTACGGGGGTAAGGGACGGCGTTCTGTTCTGTAACAATATGTATGTGAACCGATAGTTCAAAAACGCGATATTAACCCATTCACTGCCAGCAACATTTAGAGCGTTTTCCCGTGAGGGCCAAGATTTTATTTTAAGGAAAATTTGTAGCGCAAAGCACGAGATATCTCGTAGCTGGCAGCTTTGGTGCAGACGCTCACAACAAGAAATCTCGTAATTGGCAGTGGATGGGTTAAAAGAATGAATTTTAGTATGTTGTCTCAACACCAAAATTGGATGGACTGGGTGAAATATTTGACCCATTCCGTCAAGAAGAGGTAATGTTCTAAAATGTATATTAGATTACACTATACGACGAACCTCAGCACAAAACGTGCTGCATTTTATATGTATGCTAGAAGGTGGAGGGGAGAGCACTTCCGTTGATTCTATTTTTGGGTTTATTCGTTGCTAAGCCTTGATGCCGTTTTGATTTTGGTTAAAATTCATTCTACCTGCTGCTTTCTACCAATTAATGAACATTAGAATCCTGTCATGAAACATTACATTACGTAAATATTTTGTAAAATGGCGCCATCTTAGCGCATTAATATATGATCCAGAAAAGAATAATTTGTGACGCTTAGGAAAAGAACTAATCACATTTTTTTCTCTCTTTTGTTATGTTTACGAGAAAGCTCTATTTAACTCATTTAATTTGACTCAATTTGTTTTTCACTTTAATTTCGATTTCGATGCAAATCCAAAACAAAAATTTTGAATGTAATTAAGAATGGGATCCTCGTTGTTACAAGCATTCCATTATTTAAAATTTCACTGATTAAAGGAATTAGTTTGCATTAGTATTTTTTATTGGTTATATTAGGTACGAACAGAAATGGCAATAAACAAGGCAATCTTGCTAACACAGCATTTATAACAATAGAATTACCTTTGCGAACACAGCACTTATAACAATAAAATTACTCTTACTAACTCAGCATTTAGAACAATAGAATGTTTCTTTTTTTGTAAAGCTTTGCTCTTATGTACAAAAATTGCTTAGTATAAACCTTATTGGGTATATATGTAATACTTGTGTGTAATTGGGTATAATAGTATTATTATTCACTAAATTGTTTCAGCAAATAATTCAGTGCAAACAAATATCTTCGACTCGAAAACATTACGCGAAATTTATTCTTCTCATTAAATGTGCTCTCAGCAGCAGACAGTTTAATGCCCGAAATTCAAAAGCGATCGTGTTCGGTAAATGATTTAAAGTGTCCTTTTGTATCAAAGTCATTCTCATTCATTTAATACTGCTGATGTGAAAAAATAAACTCTTGCCACACAAATAGTATCAAACAAGTCCTCATTCTCATATAAACATTATCAAATAAATTACAATTTTAATGCCTATATACCATAGTAGTTCGCCTTGTCTAATGTAACACTTTCTGTATATTTCTGTAATGAAGATTTTACCTTTTCTTGAAAAATTACTAGAAGATGGCAGAATAAGGTAAAGTGAAAGCACAACTCTTCTTCTTTCATTTCTTAAAATTTAAGTTAAACTTCCTTTTACCTTCTATATTGTTACAAAAGTCTTACTCTGGGTGTATGGTGTAAACAGTCCAACACACAGAATAATGGAGGATGAAGGTTTATTTACAAATTTGCAGGAAAACACGTAGCACAGGTACAGGAAACGATAGTTCTTGCCCAGATTACCAATGTAAACAGACAACAATTCACAGGTAATAACAGTTCAGCACTTTGTTATCTAACAACACAAACATCCGGCAAATAACTAGTAACGACAATAACTGCACTTTCAATAGCGCTCAGCTCACCGGCTTCCTAGCTCGCACTGCAGAAGAAACTCTAAAGTCGTTCCCAATGGATCAATACTACTACCGCTCGGCGCCTAACAGCTTACTAGCTCGCACAGCGGGTAGAACTCCAAAGACATTCGCGCTCTAAGGCGATCCCAGTCGATCAACGTTTTCTCTGTCATCCAAGCGCTCTCCTTTTATAGTTTCCCCGGCAGGCCGTGACGTCACATGGAAACTTCTGGTACATTCAAGCGTATCTTCTCTCCTAATGGAAATATCGAGAAGATGCCAGCACATTTGAGATCTCATATTTCATCGCCAAATTTGTCGCCAAGTCAGCAAGATGGTCGCCAAGGTCAGGGGTCCACGCGTGGCTGCTGTCAGCCATCCAATACTTATCCCTGTAAAACTCTCTTCCCAACCATAAAACTCGCATTGCTGGGAAGCGACTTTCCATGTTTGTAACAATATTGAAATATCCAAAATTTTTAAAATACTACAATCCAAGCTATTAAGGTTTCAATTACAGACATAATTAACAATCATTAACCTAGGTAATTCTACCCAACTCATCTGGTTGCTATGGATTGTTGCTGTAGGCCTTTGTTAATCACTTATGAAGTGTTAAGAGAAAACTATATCCCCCTAATTTTTCCTAAAGACATTCAAGAGAATTGTTAATATAAACAATCAGAATGTCCATGCAAAAAAACTTACAATTAACCTTCTGATTCCTAAGACCATTAAAATAGAGGTACTTCAAAATAACGGAACGTCTGAGTTCCTTTTTCAAAGATAAAGGAAACCCTCAAAACCCACAATCACAGCTCGCAGTATCCGAATTCTAAGAAAACCCCTTTTACCCTAACCATTCTGGGGGAGCCATACTTAGGAAGCAAGCACAAGCCACAGGTGTGAAATCAATCACACTTAACCGAAGAGGGTGGAAATTTTACAATGATATTCTGACGTTTCGGACGGCGGCCGTCTTTTGGTTGAAGGGACGTATCGGACCTTCCTGTATCGATAGAGTTAAATCGGTTTGTATGTTGTTGTTTTTTTTTTTAATTATTTTGGACATGCTACTGATATTCTATATTATATCATTCGGTTTCATACGAATTTGACTTTATTTTTAGTTCAGAATGCGAGCTTCAAAATAAAACACATCACATTTGTAATTAAAAATGTCATCGAGTTAGATATATTTGGCAACTTTTGCTAAATTTATCACCAAAGAATTCTTGACCGCATGGTGAACAAATTATGGAGTCGCTTCCACGAAGTTCTGAAACTTTTATCCACACGTATCTGAAAAATACTTTTTAAAGTTGTTAATAGAGCTTAGATGGAAACAAGGATTAAAAAGAATATAAAGCTAAAAAATATTTCAATTTAGAAAAAAGTATCCTGAAGTTCAATTTTTTTATCAATCAAACAGTCAAATAAATTTTGATGCTCTTCCGGTAAAATCTAAGTTTTTCACATGATGCTACAAATTGTATAGCTGCTGTACTTTAACTTTATCCAATTACGTAGATTTAAATGTTTATACATTTTTGTTTGGACTACGCCTTTTGGATTTGTATGTTCACTTTTCAATCGGTCTTTTGCATACCTTTTATTTCTTTTAAATTTTCATATTAAAAAGCTTTTCGTAACTGGTTTATAAAACACAATAAAAAGTTTAAAAGTTGCAAAAGAATAAAAAAATATCTTGTATCGAATTCTTGTAACTTTGACTCTAGTGTTCTCAAAACAACAAATTTTTTTATCTTTAAGTTGTGTATATTTATGCCAACCAAAAAGAACAAAATTTCTAGGCATTACAATGGATTTTTTTTTCAAGATTTGTTAATTGGACTCCAACTTGAAATCAAACATTTCGAAATCAGCGAATCTCAGAAGAAAAATTCAGAAATATCTGATACAGAATGTTTCATCTTACGTTTGGCTTAGTATCGCCAAATCGTAACTCTTGCGCTATTAAATTCAATCAACCACCCTTGAACAGAATAATTCGATTCATGTTATTAAGTTTTCTGTAGGCTTTATTCAATTATTTTCGAAAGCACTTTTCCTTTTATTTCTTTTAGTTTTCAATTTAAAAGCACTTTCTTAACTGATTTATAATACGCCCCGAAAAGATTAAAAGTTGCTACGGAATAAAAATAAATTGTCTTGTATCGAATTCTTGTAACTTTGTTTCTAATGTATTCAAAACAGCAGTTTTCTTTTCTTTAAATAAAGCATATTTATACTGACAAAGAACAACAAAATGTCTCGGCATTCCAATGAATCTCTTCCAGTCTTTTTTTAAATTGGTCTCTTACTTGAAATAAAATATTTTCAAATCAGCCGATCTCAGAAGAAAATTCTTAAAATATCTGATGTTTGGCGCAGAATTGCCAAATGTAGCTGTTGCGCTATTAAAATTCAGCCAACCTTGAGAAGAATAATTCGATTCGTGCCATTAAGTTTCTGTCTCCTTTATTCAATTATTATGAAAGACACTTAAAATTTTCCCTTAATTTCCTTTAGATTTTCAAATTGAAGGCCCTTTAGTAACTGATTTATATAACGCATCAAAAAGATTAAAAGTTGCTACAGAATTTTTAAAACATTCTCTTATATCGAATTCCTGTAACTTTGTTTCTAGTGTATTCAATTAGCGATTTTTCTTTTCTTTAAACGAAGTATATTTATACGAACAAAGAGCAACAAAATTTCTAGGCATTCCATCGGATCTTTCTTCAACATTTTTTAATTGATCTTCCACTAGAAATCAAACATTTTGAAATCAGCAGACCTCAGGAAGAAAATCAGAAATATCTGGTAGAGAATGTTTCATCTTAACTTTGGCGTACTATCACCAAATCTAACTCTTGCGCAATTAAATTCAATCAACCAACCTTAAACAGAATAATTAGATTAATGTCATTAAGTTTTTTGTAGGCTTATTCAATTATTATAGAAAGACCTATACTTTTATTTCTTTTAGATTTTCAATTTAAAGGCACTTTCTTAACTGATTTATATAACGCACCGAGAAGATTAAAAGTTGCTACAGAATAAAAAATAAGACTATCTTATATCGAACTCTTGTAACTTTGTCTCTAGTGTATTCAAAATAGCAATTTTTCCTTTCTTAAAACATTGTATATTTATACTACTCAAAAACAGCAACATTTCTAGGAATTCCAATGGGTTTTTTTCATGCTTTTTCTATTGGTCTTCTGCTCGAAATCAAACATTTTCAAATCAACCGACCTCAGAAGAAAATTCTAAAAATATCTGATGTTTGGCGTAGAATCGCCAAATGTAGCTCTTGTTTTTTGAAATACATCCAACCAACTTAGAGCAGAATAATTCGATTCATGCCATTACGTTTCTGTCTGCTTTATTCAATTATTACGAAAGACACTTAAAATTTTCCCTTAATTTCTGTTAGATTTTCAATTTAAAGGCCCTTTCGTAACTGATTTATATAACGCACCAAAAAGATTAAAAGTTGCTACGTAATAAGAAAAAAATATTTTATATCAAATTCTTGTAACTTTGTCTGTAGTGTATTCAGAACAGCAGTTTTTCCTTTCTTTAAATAATGTATATTTATACTAACAAAATTTCTGGGCATTCTAATGGATCTCTTCCAATCATTTTCAAAATTGGTCTCCTACTTTAAATCAAACATTTTCAAATCAGCCGACCTCACAAGAAAATTCTAAAAATATCTGATGTTTGGCGCAGAATTGCCAAATGTAGCTCTTGCGCTATTAAAATTCAACCAACCAACCCAGAGCAGAATAATTCGATTCGCGCCATTAAGTTTCTGTCTGCTTTATACAATTATTACGAAAGACACTTAAAATTTTCCCTTAATTTTTGTTAGATTTTCAATTTAAAAGCACTTTCTTAACTGATTTATATAACGCACCGAAAAGATTAAAAGTTGCTACAGAATAAGAAAAAACTATCTTATATCGAATTCTTGTAACTTTGTCTCCAGTGTATTCAAAACAGCAGTTTTTCCTTTCTTTATATAATGTATATTTATACTAACCAAGAACAACAAAATTTCTTGGCATTCCAATGGATCTCTTCCAAGCTCGGAGAGAAATTGGACCGTTACTCACCCAAACACTTCATACTAATTGAGTGAGAGTTTTATAGCATATCCTCTGTAGAGCCCTCGCCAGATTTATATAGGAATTTTTCTTTTCTTGGCCCGGTGTAGAGCAGAATTCCTGTCGATATATCCTGTCGTTTTTAGCTCTTATCTAAAATGGATCTCTTGCTTTTCTTCATGCTGGTAGGCGTTTAGTGCCGTTTTGCATAAATCTCCTTACACTTTAGATGGCTAGAAGAAAGTCCAGCTAGAAAAAAATACTTTCTGAAGTCGTTGTTTTAGGAAAACACTCGTTTTCTTACACACAGGCGGGTTCGAAAAAAGTCCGTTGGCCGTGAAACTGATATGAAAGAAGCGTTCTTTGACAGTTTGCTGATAAAAAAAATGACAAAAGAGGAACTGTTTGTTTTATGATCTGTTTAAAATGGATGTTTTTATGACATTTAAAATGGCTTTTAGTTAAGTCAGGTTAGTAATCAGGAAGTTTTCATTAAGCA
Source organism: Araneus ventricosus (assembly GCA_013235015.1). Taxonomy (NCBI): domain Eukaryota; kingdom Metazoa; phylum Arthropoda; class Arachnida; order Araneae; family Araneidae; genus Araneus; species Araneus ventricosus. The sequence continues at coordinate 444,834 of BGPR01000232.1, forward strand.
AAACAGAATATTAGTCATTTATTTCAACTTTGATAAGTCTTTCCAAAAAGATTAATTTTAGGAAACAAATAATTAAAAAACACTATTTACAAATCATTAGAAACATTAATTCGCATGGGGTAGTTATTATTATCCCTTCGTTAGACACTGGTGTTATAGGCCTCATATCACATTGGTAATCTTCCTGAATGCATGCTCTTTTTAACGTAGAACTACATTCCTCCCATTGAGGTCACATGAAGAAATTCGATTCGCACGCCAAAACGCCACAAAAAATGTTGTATGGGAGATCCTCTATATCTCGGTAACTTAATATGTTAAAAACATAACTAATGTCTTATTTTAGAAAAGAAGGGTAACAACAGAAGTTACAAAAAACCAATTGAAAATCGGAATTGTAGTTCAGCGACTGAGTCGCAAAGTTGGGCAAAAATACGCATTAATTGGTGTCGCGATAATCTATATCTCAGGAACTACATATGTTGAAAACAAAACTAATATCTTATTTTATAGATAAAGGGTAACAGCAGAAGTTACAAAAAAATTGAAAATCGGAAAAGAGTCACGCGAGCAAAGTAGTCCTACGCCTTTAACATCAGCGGCTGTTTGAAAAAGACAGCCTCCCGTCCTTTTTTTTAAATCTCTGATGTCTTAATTTTTAATTTCTATCGTACTTTTTTGTCTTGAATTTTTAATTTCTATCGTAAAATACCTAAAACACGTTTATTTTTGTATTTATTTTATTCCTACAATGTTTCAAGAGCGAACTCCCAGATTTCTTCTCCTTTTGTTCTTCAATATACCTAAAACACGTTTAATTTTGTACATATTTTATTCCTACAATGTTGCAAGAACGACGCCCAGATTTCTCCTTTCGTTCTTCAATTTTTTTTCCTCAAAGATTGTACTTTTCAAAGACCATCTTAACCCTATTAGCACAAGATATTGCACGATATCTCTACGATGCTCATTGTATATTCTGAATGCTGTACAATATCGTGAATATATTGCAGAAATATTGTAGAGCATCTTGTGCTATTAGGGAAAAACTAGAAAATTTTTCACAATCATTAAATATACCTTTAAAAAAGTATGCCAAAATAGATTGTAAAATCAAGATGTGCTTTAAATCTTTTCTTATCATTCATTATACAGGCTGAATAATGAGTTCATAAAAGTTTGGGCATCATCATGAGAAGATATTTTTAAGTAATCACGTCTTTCACATTTATTAGATGTACTCATACAGTCCCGAATATCTTCAGAGCTAAATTTTTAATTTACGAAGAAACTGCATTGTCTACGTTAAATATTGCAATCATGGTAAAAGCTTTATTCACTTCACAGAAATAAATTTTAATTTTTATAATTATGATAAATTCTGTAATACATAACATTTTCTTTAATGCCTTGAACTTATGTTTAACTGTTTTCTGCTGATATTTTCATCCCCATTCAGTCGAAGCTCTGAGAGATGAAGTCCTGCAATTGCTAAACCGTTGTATATTCGGAGCTCCAGGACAGTTTATTAGTGTAAGAAACATCTGCAAGTGTACCCAGGGGAATAGCTTAATAAGAAATTATGGTCCCAAGGTGAATGGAGCCCATCAAGAGAATCTCCTTTAATGCCGAACACGATCATCTATTTCTCAGACTGTAGCATTCTAAAAAAATACATAAAAACCGGCTCCAGAAGAAATGGTCATATCAACAGAAAAACGATCTTCTTTACCCACGGAAAACAATGATGGCAGATAGTTGCAATGTTCATCGACAGATGTGGGAAGCGTTTCTTCTACTACTTTCTTCATCTTCTTTATTTTCTTCTTTCTTCTTTTCCTTTCTTCTTATTGTATCGGCATCAAATAAAAAATACTCACCAATTTCTGGAAAGGCATTTAGTCATTAGACCAAGTCAGTGTGTTGGATGCACAGTTTCGATTAGAACGAGGAGCAATTCCATTTGAATTAAATGGCTTCTGAAACCATAGATTCAATTAAAGATTGCTCAGCCTCAAAGGAAAAGTTTTTCATTAAGAATCCTTCGATTCGTTGCTGCAGACGATACTTTATCTTCCTCGGCGTTTAATGGCCTCAAGAAGCATGTACGCCCATTAAGGATGGTATTGAAAATTTCGAAAAATGCCATTTAATTGTTTGGTTGGTAATAAATGAATTGAGAAATGTTAGCAAAAGCATCATATTGATGTAAGTGAAAATGTTACATTAGTTTTAACATCGAATTATATTCCTCATATAATTAAATTCTTTAAATCCATTCCGAATATAGTAACTCCTTACACCCTAATTTTGTTCTCTTTTCTTTTTTTCTTTTATTCTGAAGTTCCTGAAAGAAAAGCGAATTGAATTCTTCGAATTATTTAGAACATTGTTACTTTTTTCGGTAAAATTTATAATATATTATCAAAATAATTCGGAATAATGTTACTTTTACTGCACATTTCTTGATACATTATGAAATATATAGTATAGAAAATTTGGGAAAATGCCATTTAATTCTTTGGTTGATAATGAATTATTAGTAGCATTGGCAGAGCATCATCATATTGATGTAAAAGAATTAAATTACTTTAAACAACGAACTATATTCCTGTAACAATTCTTCTAATTATTATTATTAAAATTTTTTTCAATTTATTTTGAATGCTGTATTTCCTTGCACTTTATTTTTTTTCACTGTTTTTAACTGCAGTAGCTAGAAGAAAAGGGAATTTAATGCTTCGGATTCTACAGAAAAGAATACCGTAAAACGGGGTTACTTTGCACTCGTGAAGGTAACTTTGCACCAATACAAAATTTGTGTGAAAAGTGAAATAGAGATCAACTGATTAGTGGTACGGGATAGACGTTTTTTTTCTAGCTTCATGGGAACACTCACCAGTGTATTTCATCCCTGAAAAGTATATAAAAATCATTCAGGAGGTTTCGGAAGGAAAAGATAATGAAACGATTTTTTCAGCGAAACTTTTATTGCTGACAAATCTGAGGAAAGCAAAACATTTCTAAAGGCAAGTGCATTTAAATGTGAAAGATAATAAGCCTTGCTTTCATTTTGTCGCTTTGAATGCCAATTATATTTTTATTTAAGTTATAATTAATTTTTTCCTGACCTAAGATAACTTTTCACCGAAAAGAAGGGATTCTTTGAACCACGGAAATTTGTGATAAACAGCAACCCCAGTTTGTTTTTTAATTTATTTTTGTATTAAATGATAATGAGAATAATGCTTGCTTAAGCTTCAGATATGTCCAGGGTGTATAAAAGGAGGTTAGGGACTTTTAAGTTTATGGAGGTCGCTCCAGAGGTCTTAGAAGCTTTATATAACGCGATTCCACAAGTTTAGGGTATTTTTAAAGAGGCAGAAACTTTTTTGTTACCCCAAGTGAACAGTTTGTTACAAAAGAAAGTTAATTCATATAACTAAACATGGAAATCCTCTGGTTTTCTCCAATGAGAAGGAAAAGACCGTTGTAACGTGTAGTCAAATTCAGTGACTTCGGTTTTCCTGACAATAATATGGATCTTAAAATGATAATAAACATTTATCTTACTAAGAAGGTGCGGTAACAGATATATATATTAATAACACACACGGCAATAATTGGATGAAAGGATTTCTAAAACGTCATCTTGATTTGACCGAATTGACATAAGATTGTTAATTATAATCAGATATTTATAAAGTTTATTTTTCTTGTATATTTCCGCCCAGGCTTTCAATAATAATTCTATGATTTCATCCAAATAATTCGCTTTTGTAATATACTAAAAAAATTAACCAGTGAAAAGTATCCCCACCTATGAGGTAACTTTGCACTAAAATTTCGAAAAATCATAATTAAATATTAAATCACCGTCTGATTCAAGTTTTGCTGCAAAACTTTTCTCTAATAATCCCTCAATGAGGAAACATTAGAAAACCCTTTCTTTTAGAGAAAAACATGTAAATAATCTCGAAGTTCTGTCGGAAGTCAGGAAAGTCGGTGAAAAGTAACCCCTTTTTACGGTGTTATTTTTACACCGCGTCTTTTCTTAGTACATTGTAAAATAGATAATGTTGAAAATTTTGGTAACTACTATTTAGTTGTTTGGTTGGTAGTAAATGAGCTCTGAAATCCATTTGAACTCTAATAATCTTCATTTTTCCCATCTGCATTTGCTGAAAGAAAAAAGAAACAAATTCTTCAGATTCTTCAAAATGAAAATGTATTAGTATAAAAAAGATGTTAGAAAATGTAAAATAAAATTAATGTATAACTACGCATTTGTTACATTGTAAAATAGAAAATTATAGCAATTTGAAGAAATGCCATTCAGTTGCTGGCTATTTAATAAATAAGTTAACTAAATATCATCGCAGCATGATAATGATGTTAACAAAAATGTTGTATTATCTTAAATGTCAAATCAGAAACTATGTTCCTTATATAACTAAATTCTCTAAATCTGTTCTGAATATTGCAACTTCTTGCTGTCTAAATTTTTTTACAAGCATCCACTCTTTGTTGACATTCTTAGATGAACAATGAAAAATTAATTCTTATTATTATTCTGGTCATTGTAATGTGCTCTTCTTAATTTTTGGACATAGTATTTTATTACGAGATTTTACTGATGAAAAAATTAATCTTGGAGTTTTAAGATTTTTAATTTCGTTTAAAAATAGATTGTGTGTGATTGCTTTTCTTTCATTTTCTAAATTATTCTACCTCCAGATTTCATAGAAACCTTAAACTAGATACTGTACATCTTCTATTCAATAAATTCTTCAATAATTCGTTAAAATGCAAAATATGTTTACGAAGCTCATACAGAAAGTAAGTTTCCCACGCTGCCTACAGATGGCAGGCCATGTATAGTGAAAGACTGGTGCGCATGCCTGAGAAATTGGCTCTCGCCTCCACCGGTGGACATTTCCCGATTATTCGATTTTTGGAGTTGTAGTGGCCTAAAATGTCGTCTCCTACTCTCCCTCTAAATACGAGGGTAGATCTCTCATGTAATTTTAGAATTTTGGCCGAGTTTAACGAGCAAGATGTTAATCAAAAAAATTTCAGAATATCATCAAAAAGTACACAGTGAGAGACGTAGTAGACAGTCGACTCTTATTAATGAGGACCATGCGAAGCTGGTGAGGCCGCCCTTTGTGGATAATCGTCTTATGAAGATCACGGAGTTCAGCAGCAATCCCTATCCTTGTTACACTCAATTATCATTTTAAAATTTGTTTGAGCTTGTAAATATTTCTTAAATCAACATTTCGGCAATAAAATGACATTCGAACGCTGTGTGCCGGTTTTTATTCTAAGTACAGGAATACAAAAGTTGATTCCACGGTATGACAACTTTTCATCACAGTTGCAAATCTGTTGGAAAGAAGCTCAATGACTGTTGTATCTATTTAAATAAGTGTTTCTGTTTAACTATGCGTTTTTTTTCTGTTAATGGACATAGGAAAATTTACTTGCTGGATACCCCTCGTATATCTCACTCAAAGAACTAAACAGCTGGGGGAAAAATTGAAAACAAGAAATACTTCTTTTAACAATTCAGTTCTTTTTCTCTTAAAGACTAAATCTGAAAACTAAATATAAGAATCTTATCAATAAAACATGCAAGATATATCCTGGCTGTGAATATAAAGCAATATCTTTTTTCATTTTAAAATTTCTTTGGAGCTTGTAAATATTTCTTAAATCAACATTAAAATAACACTCAGATATTAATATTATTAAAGTTTTTCAAACAAATAACGATTTAATCTCTAATGAAACTTTAATGTAGCAGCTAATTTGAATTGTAAAGTTGGTTTTAATAATTCGGCAACTTTATTTCGACGTCAAAAAATACATTATTAATTATTCTGTTTCCTTTCATTAAATTCTTTATTTCAGGTTCCCTCACATGATAAGTAACAATAATGCTTATAAGTAAATTAAAGAATTTGAAATTAAACTTGCTAATAAAATATTTGTCCTATCATGAAATTATCAATATTAAAGTTTTGTATAATCAATTTTTTAGTATGATTCATTTTACCAGAATTTTTCTTTGTTTTTCAATTATTAATGGCTTTAAAATATAAAACTCTTCGATGAAACCTGGAAAACACATTTAGGGCATATAGTGCTATAAATTTTAAATTTGATTAACAATGCTAATTTGAATTCATTTTATCAATATTCTAAGTAACATGCTTGAATTACAACATTTCGTTACAGTATAAACATTTCATATCGTAAAATTCCCTTTGGGAAATGAATACTTAGTTAACAATAATTTTAATGCAGTCATTATAAAATTCAAAGCAATTACTTTCAGAAGAAAAGACGAATAATTATCACAAAATTATTATTTTTCTATACTACAAATACAACGCAGACTAAATAGCCGAGGCAGTGAAAATTGACTGAAAATAAACACACACAAACATTTCTCGGAAGCCTAAAACGATAATCATGTTAGCACCAGCAAATTCTTTTTAATTACTTAAAATTTATTTTAGTTAAAAAAACGTTATTTATCGCTTAACAAGGATTATAATACTTATAAATCACAAAAAAATTTGAAATGCTAACTGATATTTATAATATTTCATAGAGAAGTACAGAAAAGAAGAAGTTAAATGATGGTAGACTGTCTTTTTCAAATATCTGCTGATGTTAAACGCTTAGGACTACTTTACTCGCGTGACTCTTTTCCGATTTTCAATTATTTTTTTGTAACTTCTGTTGTTACCTTTTATCTCTAAAATAAGACATTAGTCATGTTTTTAACATATGTAGTTGCAGAGATATAGAGGATCGAGTCACCAATTTGTGCGTATTTTTGCCCAACTTTGCGACTCAGTAGTAGCTGAACCACAATCCCGATTTTCATTTTTTTGTAACTTCTGTTGTTACCCTTTATCTCTAAAATAAGACATTAGTTATGTTTTTAACATATATAATTACTGAGATATAGAGGATATTCTATACAACGTTTTTTGAGGCGTCTTAGCGTGAGAATCAAATTCCTTCCTGAGACCCCAATGGGAGGAATGCAGTCCGTCTTGCGTCAAAATAAATATTGGTGTCACCTTAGGTTTGTAGCAAAAGTCGCAATTCTGTACATTCAATCAATAAATAAATCAAATAGGGGCAAAGAATACGTTTATTTTATAGGCGCTCGTTCATTTATGGTACAAATTTACTTATTTTCAATACTCACTGTCAGAAACAAAAAGCAAAAATATTCATAACTTTTAATTCCATTATGGATTCCAAATCATCAATTTCTGACATCAAAAAAGCAAGTTCCCCCACTATTCATTATATTGCGAAAAAATAAGAAGTCTTTTTAAGATTTTATTACAAATAGATGCACGACCAGATATAGAAATAATCCAACTATCTAAGCATTAATGCCCAAAACCACGAATTCAGAAATTGCATCTCAAGACAATCGAAATTAAAACATAATTAATTCACATGTCTCCCGTCACACGAGAGTTTATCCTCTTTTCATACCAATGTGTCATTATCATTTTCAATTCTCTGGGGAATAGAACAGTGATTAAATCATACGAGAAATTAAAATCCCATAAATGTTGAAACCCCCTTCCAATAAAGGTGTACCAAAAATGGCCATCTTATTCAGTGGGCTAATTAGGTTATAGTCCAGTGCCGCCATTTACCCCAAGTCGTGTAAAAATATAAAATACTGATTTTATTTTAATTTTTAACAAAAAAATACATTTAAATAAAATTATTAATATGTTAAGAGTAAAGATGATTAACGGCTGTAATTAGACAATCGTCGATTTTGTTATCTCTATACAGGTTGTCCACTCTTATCGTGGTCCAATAGCTAATTTCTAAACCGTTAGAGATGGACATATAGTTCCAATTGGAAAAATGCTTTAAATGAAGGGAAGAATTATAATACATATTTTTTGAGTCACTAAATACATCTCTGATAAAAAAAAATAGAAATTATAACTTTTTATACGGTCCCTCGGTCCTATCAGTCATATTTAGTACAGTATTCTTGGCATTCTAACATTGTAAACAAAAAAAGTCCAGTCTTCTGCGACTAAAACTGGGCAAGTTCTGGAGCTTCGAATTTCATGATTTTTAACCAATCAACGACCTTGTCGAGCAAGTGCTGTGCATTTATTGGCGGATCGTCTTCAAGACGGCTATTGAAATGGCGTAAAGTGGTCTAAGCCAGCGACATTGAAAGCTCCATAACTCGGTCAGTTTTAGTCGCAGAAAAGTGGGACTTTTTTTGTTTAAAATATTAAAGCGTCAAAAATATTTTACTAAATATGAGAGATAGGACCGGGGGACCGCATAAAAAGCTATAATTCGTAAATTTTCAGGAATATATTTATTCACTCAAAAAACATATATTATAATTCCTCCCTTCATTTAAACCATTTTTTTCAATTGGAACTATATGTCTCTCTAACGGTTTAGAAATTAGCCATTGGATCACAATAAGTGTGGACACCCTGGATATTAAATTCAAGGTCTGTTTGTATGTTTGAAACTTACACAATTCCACAACTCTTGATGGATTAAAACGAAATTTGGCACACATGTTCGTTAGCACTTAGAAGGATTAACTACACGATTAAAAAGTTGCTAGCTCCGCCTAGAGAGGGCCCCCCGCGCGGGGCCGTTAAAAAGTTTAACGTCCTTCTGTCATAACTTTGGAACACATCATCACGCAAAAACTATTTTAACACCCTCTTAAAATAGAAATAAACTTCCTCAAATTGCACGAGCCTCAAATTTTAATAAACTACCTTTAATCGCAATACATAATAATCCCAACACCATACTTTTCTTCCAATTTTTCTTAATTCGAATTTTGGAAAAATCAGATTTTTAATGTGGCACCATTAGCCTGTAATTAATAACGCTCCATTGTATATCTCAAAATGTGCACTTTACTTTGGGGCAAGTTCTTCTATACACAACTGCGTCCAATTTTACAGTAGTATGATTGATTAAAAACATATTCTCAGGAAAGCAAAAGAAATAAACTTCCTCAAATCCAAAGA
>BGPR01000232.1:459104-469301 GCA_013235015.1 Araneus ventricosus
GTGCATAACCATACCAACACCATAATTTTTCTTCCACTTATAATCTGAATTTTTTGATGAATCAGATTTTAATTGGTCCCATTAGCTTGTAATTAGAATGTTCCTTGTATATCTCAAAATGTGCACTTTACTTTGGTGCAAGTTCTTCCATACACAACTGCGTCCAATTTCACAGTAGTATGATTGATTAAAATCATATTCTCAGGAAAGCAAAAGAAATAAACTTCCTCAAATTGCACGAGCCTCTAATTTTATTAAACTGCCTTTAATCGCAATGCATAACCATACCAACACCATACTTTTCTTCCAATTCTTTATAATTCGAATTTTTGGATGAATCAGATTTTTAATGTGGTCCCATTAGCTTGTAATTAGCAATGTTCCCTTGTATATCTCAAAATGTGCTCTTAACTTTGGGGCAAGTTCTTCTATACACAACTACGTCCAATTTTACAGTAGTATGATTGATTAAAATCCTATTCTCAGGAAAGCAAAAGAAATAAACTTCCTCAAATTGCACGAGCCTCTAATTTTATAAACTGCCTTTAATCGCAATGCACAATCATCCCAACACCAGACTTTTCTTAACCATATCCGTTTTCCATTCATAGCTCCATGCAAAGGATAGACGTCCGATTCTGCGGGGTAATCTGATCATCGGCGCAACCTTTGATGTCATGAGTGGAGGAGGAAGAGAACAAAATAAAATATAGGCGCAGACCAATGAGAGCGCATCATGTGTTCTTGACGTTCCGAAGGCGGATGCTTGACGATTCGCGTGATATCTTCCAAGAGTAACCCTGTAGGGGTCGGGGGGTGGAAGCGCATTTGATGTGTAGTAGTGTAGATCAGGAAAAGGGGGTCTTTGGGGGGTGAATCACATACTACGTAGTTGCTGTATAGGCGGAAGTAATTAACGGAGGAATAGGACGCGTTTTCTGCAAATTCGTTAACGAAAGAAAAAAAATAATAATAGAGCTACAAAATTGCGAAATGATTGAAGTTTTAAGGTTACGGTTGGGAGAGACGATATCTTTCAAAATTGGGGTTGTTCACCTTTTATGGGATTTAAGTTTCTCGTTTGTTTTAATCACCAGGAATTGGATCGAACTCTAGAGCGATAATGACACAATGTCAAGAAAAGAAGGGATCATCTCTCCCGTAACAGAGAGACGGGTAAATTAATTATGTTTTAATTCAGGGTATTTTCCAGTTTCAGTGGTCGTGGTTTTCAGTGTTGATGGGTGTGTTACGTTAAATATCTGCTTGTTTTGTCGCATATTTATAACGCGATACAAAAGAAAAGCTGATGAAAAACAATGGATTCTTTTAAATAAATACATAAATAATATGGCAATTATAAATAATTGCATAAACTTAATAAAAATCATGAAATTCTGGGTTATTTTCCAGTTTTTGCGGTACTGTTTTGCCGTTGATGAGTGTTTGTTGCGTCAAATATGTATTTGTTAATACATGCCTTTATAATTAGATACAGGAGAAACGACGTATTCCTTTAATTTAAAGGATAAATAATAAGTAACAGTAAAAAATAATGTTTTAATTTAATGAAATTAAGAAATTTAAGAAAAACAAAAAAGGTTCTGGTATTTTGCAGTTTCAGCCGTCTTTGTTTACGATGCTGATATTCTACTTTATATGTAATATGTTCTGTCATTTTTTTATAATTTGAAACAGAAAAAAATATGAGAAGAAGCGATGGATTCCTTTAAATAATTTGATAAATAATATAGTAAATCTAAATAAGTTGATGAGATGAATTTAAGAACAGCAAAGGTGATAAAATTGGTGATATTTTCATAAAGTAATGAAGAAAGTAATAAAAATGTTTTTAGAGTTCGCGCTTTTATTATTTTACTAAAAAGTACAAAAACACATTTTTATCAAGAATATCAGCCTCAGAACAAAATCTTAAGGGCTTGAGATGCTGATAAAAATACTCTAAGCAAATTGGAATTTTAATAACATTTATAATATAATTTAATTTTTAATGAATATTTAAGAATTTTTTTCTTATGATATTCCTTGTGGCGCATTTTTTTATTCTATTGTTTTCAGCGCCTCATGCTTTTATTATCTATAAGCAAAGCTGCTCTAAGTAAATTGCGTGCTCTAAGCAAATTGGAATTTTAATAGCATTTATAATATAATTTAATTTTTAATGAATATTTAGGAATTTTCTTTCTTATGATATTCCTTGTGTTGCAGTTTCTTTATTGTATTGTTTTCAGTGCCTCATGCTTTCATTATCTGTAAGCAAAGCTGCTCTAATCAAATTGGAATTCTAATAGCATTTATAATATAATTAAATTTTTAATGAATGTTTAGGAATTTATTTCTTGTGATATTGGTGGCTTAGTTTCCTTCTTGTATTGTTTTCAGTGCCTCTTACTTTTATTATTTTGTTCTGACGTCCATATTTTTGATGAAAAATATTGTCTAAAATTTTTAAAAAGCGTGTTTTAATTTTTTTAAATTTTTATTATTATTTTTTTTGTATTTAACCTATTTCTTATGATCAATTTTTTCTCAAATTCAGTACGAGACGACGCTACTCAAATGTAATCAAAATTTACTTAAAATCATACGATTAATAATTAAGTTCTAAGGACATAAACTATTGCATCTTCAACAGGTACACACAGCTCTATAAAATTTTCGAAGTCTAATACATTGAAAAGTGAGAGAAAAATAGATTATAAAATTCCATATTTACAAACATAAAACAATATCTTGTAAAAAATAATATGCTAATTGTATTTTTATTCAACTTAAGGGGACATACGACTCTTTAACCTCGAAAAAATGGGGGGGACTGTCAAATGTGATAGATTGTATCTCTGAAGCTATGAAATTCACAAACTCACTTTCTTTTCTAGAAAAATATCTGTTCTTTCTCTTATTTTTATATTGCTATGTATTTATTTCAGAGAGTAATAAATATGAGTATAATTTTTGGAGAAAAAAAAGAGATAGTCACTTTTCTTTAATGATTACATATAAAATATTTATCTAAACACAATATTTTGGGTATCTAAATAATCCTAATAGTCTTTTTAAGAAACCAAACCACAATTTATTATCATTTAAATTTAATTTTTATTTTATATACCAATTCAAAATTAAATTTTAACAATAGTTACAATTTTAAATTTTCTTACACCTAAAAAAATTCTTTGGATAAAATATGTACAGAAATTGTGGTTCAGTTTATAGAACATAGCACAAAACATATTCTGTAAAAATTTTATGTAAAAATATTCAATAGTTCTTGAGATATTGTGGGCGCATTATAAAAAACACCTTTTGAGATATAGCTCTTTAAATATGGCCATATTCAACGTTTACATTCAACAGCTGATACATTTTCCTTCATAACTTTCATAATCATAGGAACTGTTTAACATGGATTGTTTTAAATTGTTCAGAAAAAACTAGGAAATAATATATATATTTTTTCATAAAATCGCAAACTTTCGAGGTTTAACATTAGTATGTCCCCTTAATCATTGTACCTTACATTTTACCCTAAAATTAAACATTTTACTATGAGTAATGTGTTGTGTAATGGGAAGAAGCCCAATTTTGCTCAGCAAACTACATACTTCGTTAACAGTCTTCAACAGAGAGCCAGAAATCTATAAAATGGTACATTCAAAACTTAAAATATTGCTTGTCTTAATTTCTTAATTGAAAAAGAAATCATAGGAAAAAGTAGCTGAATGTTACCTGAACTGATAGCTTTTTCCAAATATACTGGAAGAAAATAAAATATTACTCATTTTAAAAAAATTTAACAATAGCTGTAACTATAATATTTAATGTTTACCTGCGTTTCAGTATTATTACATAAAAGAATTAGTGATATATTACGTAACGTATATCTTCAAACGTGTTAGCTGAAAGACAAAGAGGTTTCGGAAACCAAGTAAGTGGGAGATTAGAAAAGGAGTGTGTAACATAAATATAGCTTTTACCAATAAAAAAGTAACCACACTTTTTACAACACTGTCGTTTGCTTATGAAGATGTCATAAATAATTTTTGAACCTCTAGATTTCTTAGAAATATTGCCGTCATATATTTAACTCTTTAATCCCGAGGCGACTTTTTTCTTCTAGCCTCTTCAAAACCGGCAGTTTTTGGTAGGAAGCCACATGAATTGGACTCGCCCTATCTGGGTGGTCATTTACCCCACCACTCCATCCTCTGCTAAAACCTTCCCTTCAGGCGCACGGAAATGGGCTGTGGTTGGCAAGGGTAATTGGCCACCCTACCGCGCTTATCTCTAAGCGAACTCAGAACCTCACCTCCCCTCAAAAGACGCCAACCGCCTCAGACCGGCCTTCGTCGATGTTAAGGGGAAATTTTTCAGACCGCCCGGGACCGCCTCCCTCGATGTGAGAGGGTTAAAGAACATTATCCTTTTCAAGTTTTTTATTCAAAAATTCATTTATTTATTTATGCATTTAACACAGAGGCCCCCAACCTGTGGTACGCGTACCCCCGGAGGTACGCGAAGGACCAGTTTGGGGTACACGAACACAAAGCCGGTAATGGCGGACACAAGGAAACATAAAGCTGGGCATTCATTTGAAGGCTAGCTATGCCATTTGTCCTAAGACCGTTTTTTTTTCAACCCATTTCAGTAGGAAATGATTTATAGAAAATGTTTTCAATAATGTCAACAAGTAAAGTATATTAAAAATGTTAGAGAATTTTGTTTCCCCAAGTTCACGTCATAAGTACAAGTGAACGTTGTGCAAGTCCTAAACCTACCTTCAAAATAAAAAGAAAGAAAGTAAAAGGAAGTGTAACTTTTAGCTATCTTTATAAGTTAATGCGAAATTATTACAATACTCATTTTATCTGTTTTGACGTTGGACTAATACTATTGTAACCAGCGGGAGTGGCCTCGCCTAAAGTTTCTCGTATGCTTCTCAAAAACATGTCATTTCCCCTCCCCCTGCGTGGATAAAAAATTCGAACCTACTGTAACCCAGAATGCAATGACTATCGGAAGGTTTTTCATTGTAGATTATAGTGATTGTAAAATATTTAGGTGAAGAATCATATTCAAAGAGATGCGTATGTATTAAAACTTAACAATATTTATTTTCTATCACCTCTAGCAAGCTCCGCTAATGCGAGACGTTCGCGAGCGAAAACAGGAGAAAATGACCTCGTTCGCTTTCGCTGAATAGCTTGCGCATGCGCAGAGGTTGCTTCCAGTACGCAAGTAAAACAAGCATGCGATTATACAGACCTACAGACAGTCAACCCTTTGTCGGAATTGGCCTAAAAGTTTATACGGACCTACATTCATGATGATAAAACTGTGTACCAAGTTTTATCCATCTATCTATTCAAGTTTTTGAGTTATAGTGTTCGCATGACAGCGGACAGACAGACAGGCAGACTTCCCGTAGACGGATTTTGTCCAAAATTTGATAGAAACCTACAAATTATGTGTAAAGATCACATGCAAAGTTTCATCCCCGCAGCTCTAATAGTTTTCGAGTTATCGTGTTCACAGACAGACAGACATTCTAAAATTGTGTTTTTCGGACTCAGGGAGGTCTAAAACGTCTAGAATCGTCAAAATCTCGATTTCGAATTTTTGATGATTACAATACTTTTTCTTTGTATACTTTGTATACGAGAAAGTAAAAATGGAATAAAATGTAAAATCAAAAATGAGCCCTACAAATTTTATAAATTCCAATCATTTAACTCTTAACCTTTCAAGTTCACTATATATTTCGTTCTGAAAATTACTAAATTTATTTCAAAAATGAGTATTAGACATGTAGCTTATCATAAATATGTAAAGGGAAAAAAATTAATCATTTTTTTATTTTAAAGAAATTTGTGGTTTCACAGTGAAACCAATGAACGGTAACGGGTTGTTTTTTCTCCGAATAAGTTATCAACGAAATGCAGTTTAAATTATATTTTTAATTTATAAGTATACGTGAATATTCAGGATATTCATCATTCATAAAATTCAATATTACTTTCGAAGATTCAATTTTAAAAATATCAATTTGTGCTAGAATCCTCATCATTTTGTTCCTCTTAGATATCGAAAGCAATTTAGTTCTTGCAATGCCGATATCTCTGTAAATACTAACGGTATTAAACTGGAATTTTTATATAAGTTGGCCAATATATCTGACTCTTGCGAAAGAAAATTTCGCTACGTTTCGCCCATGCGCAGCAAAAGTAAGATCAATATGTGGTTTCACTGCGAATCCAATGAACGGTTAAGCTTACCTAGGCACTTAATATTATTGATAAAAAATTCTTTATATAGACGGATGGTTAGAGGGGGGATGTGACATTAGGGGGTAGGCGAAAATAAAAAGACTAATCAAGGGGTGAGCGAGTGGAAAAAGTTTTGAATCCCTGATTTAACATAATACATGCAATAATAAATAAAAAATATAAAATATTGCATTTAGAGTATCTTTATTACTTATTATCAAGTGCATTTATTTGAAGGATGCTACTTCTCAAAATATCTTTTAAAAATGGAAAAGTATTTCTACTTCTTGATTTTTCATTAAATGTCATTTATTTAAAAACAAAATTATCGAATAAGTTTTTGATTTCTCAACTTTATACGATACAATACGATCGATAAAATGCAGAATGGTTGGATTTCCCATATTATTGTCTCGTTTTAAATCTACATGAGGATTATTTTAGAATAGATCTAGTCATCTTAAATGGTATTCAAATAAGAGTAGGAACATAACATAGGAAACGACACACCGCTCTTCAAGCTCCACAACCAAATCAGCTTAACCCTTTAACGGTCGCGCCCGTCATATTGACGTGCATCGAATTATCGCATTTTTAGGCTATAAACTAACATTTCATCATTAATTAGCTTTATAATTTGACACAAAAATTACGTAGAATCCATAAGCATCTCTAGTATTCTATGCCTTCTTAAAGGAATGAAAACGACATCCCCTTTCCAACACAGAACAGAACGCCGTCCCTTACCCCCGTACCCGTGACCAAACCGATCACTGAACGGTTTGATGGGCAAGACACGGGAATTTTATTTAAGAAAAAGAAAAACAAAATAAACAAAAAGAAAGAAATATATACACTATGTACAGCACAGGCATTTTCACTTTTACACTATTAGTTCGTAATAGTCTTCTTTTCTTTGGATGTTGAAATACCTTTCTTTTATTTGAAGGGGGAATGTCCGGTGATTGAGCTACTTGGTTCAGCTCGCTGGGATGTTGAAGGCTAGGGAGGTCGGAAAAGATCTCTGTTTTCGCTAATGTGAATTTGATAATCTCACGAATTTTCTGCCTGCAGACGAGGTTATTGGCGATCCTTTTCAGCCATTCTTGTTCGAAGTTTGGCGCTGGCTTCCTCATATGCCAAGACACTGTATAGATACACTCCGTGGCATAGTGAAGTGCCCTGCCAATTCCACCACAACTGCAATAATCGCTGTCAGACAGGTGAGGGGCCATTCTATTAGATAGCAAAGAAAATGCGACTCTTAAGGTGTTGAAGACGGTTGAGGCGGATTTTGCATGCAGCATGTGTACAGTGTGGATCTTCAGTGCAATAGGGTCTCGAGCCCGCGCGCGATCTTTGAAACATAGCGCCGAATCGCTACCAACAGGCCACCGTAGCCCCAAATCCAAATTCATGTATAGCTATCATTTAAAATCAAAACATTTTTGAAAAATGATTTTTTGCACATTATTTTATAATATTTGAAAATGCTGCTCATCTTTATATATAAAAGCCAAATATCACGACTCACTCACTGACTCACTCATCACGAAATCCCCCAAACAGCTGGGACTAGAAACTTGAAATTTGGCAGGCGGTTGCTTCTTGGGGAGTAGGTGCTCACTAAGAAAGGATTTTTCGAAATTTAAATTAGAATTTAAATTATATAAAAGTTACTTTAAATTTTAACGCTTTTCCGAAATAACTTCGCAAAAAAACCATTTTTGCATCGTCTTAACCCTCTGACTACTAAGAGTTCTCAAAATCTGAGTACAGTTGTATACGGAGGTTTGCTTACTAATTGATCTGTGGAATGGATTGGTCCGCCCCGTTCCCCCTTTTTTCCTCACTACGGGTGGTGGGAGATATGAATGGCAGGCCTTTCATCTCTTTTCTCTCTCTTAAGAGTCCTTTTAATGACCACTCGCCCAACTGCCTTCTCCCCCCTTTCGGATCGGCAACCGGCCGAAATCCACCCCACTAGTATAGAAGTGGCATGGCCGGTTACGGCCGGCTTAGGAGTCAGAGTGTTAAAGATAAAAAAAATTATCTTTTCAATGACACCGATCTCATTTCCATGAGACATTTTGTTCAATTTTAATTAATGTTTCAAATGTTGTAAAACATGAATTGTAACAATGTTTTTATTGTTGTAAATAAAATTCAAACCACCTCATTATTTCAGCAAATCTTTTATTCACGCGCTTTTGCAATTGTTACGGTTGTGATAGTATAAATTGTTTTCTTGGGAAAATTAACTCCTAAGTATAATTTTCACTTTAGTATTCATTGCATTTCAGAAATATTTCATCGCACCTGCTTCAAAGTAATATTTTTATAAAGCGAAAGCGTGGAAACAGATATTTGATTTCAGATTTGTTTGTTTTTATTGTGTGTGAGGAAGTACATTGAAATGATTTTCGTCCTTTCGTCAAGCATTTATTCTCATGCTTTCCTGCCATTTTAAAATTATGAAGCATGAAAACGCTTTCAAATTTGTGTATATCGCATTCTAGGTAATTTTTTATTAAAATTCTGGTTAGACTTAAGAGTACAGTACTGCTGCCAAACTTGAAATTCCTCAAGTGATAACTCATTAAATTTGCTAATAGAAACTATAAATTACAGCCGGAATTACAAAAAGGCAATAGTGTTCGGGAAAACTAACTAATTTTTAAATTTTATTGTTTACCTCCTATACTCCCGGGTCTTTTAGATGCCTATGAATATTTTGCCGCCTCACTTTTTGTACCGACAGGTTCACACGGGCCTCCAGCATGTTCTTCTTTCGCGACCATATTCAGCGTTAATCATTCTACCGATGAGTAATAGATAAATTGAATGAAGTTTATTTGAAACTCAGTTTGTAAGTTTTGTTAGCTGCAATTTATCATACAGAATTGTATCGATGACATTTTAAAATTTGCATCTTTAAATATTTTACTATCTGTCAAATACAATAAAATATTCAGTTTTTTGTTCATTTCTGTTGAATTATCGTGGTTGAAACTGCGACGAGTAATGCTATAATTTATATAAAATACAAAAATAAAAACGAATTTAAACAAGCTAACCAGATGGTCGCCGAAGGCGGCTAGGCTAGTAAGCTAATAATTCAACTCTAAATCATTTATCATGACTATTTATTCGATAATATTCCTTATAAATTAATAGTTCAAATCGCAACCATTGATTATCATTATACAAAATTCGATGGTATTGCTCATAAAGGAATAGTATAGTGATGCCGAACCTTTTTGAGAAGTGTGTCAAATTTTGTTCATTATTTTTTTAATACTAACCCTTGGTCCATTAAGTCAGTGGCGTCGCTTGGAAAGGGGGAGTGGAGGGGTGGTAAAAAGAGTACTATTAATTTGGAACTCCGAAAATTTGACAAAAGAAAAGCTTGACAATTGACCCTTTTTTCGTTGTTGTTGTTCTCACTTTAAGAATCGTCTAAAAAATTACGTTTCGTTTTATGAAAATTTAATAATAAAAAAATAATAATAAAGTTGAAAGTATTAAACACTTCAATTCGAGAACGACAAGGCTGCCAATTAATACAACACTGCGAGCTGGTCAATCCCCGTTCTGCGATGCCACGAATATGCACGCCAAAGTTTATGACCAACTCTCGTGAGTCATACACAGTTGCAGTTATACAATAGAAAATCAGTTAGCCAACGTCCAATTCGAAATATGTTTTTACAAATTCAACATTAGATATTTATACTTTAATTTTCTTAAATATTTTCAACTGCCTCTTCTCTCCTTTAGGATATAAAATATAAGTTTATAAAATCCAATTTTTTTAATATTTTTGATTGCCTCTTCTCTCCTTTAGGATATAAAATATAAGCTTATAAAAGTCATTTTTTTTAATACTTTTGATTGCCTCTTCTCTCCT
>BGPR01000232.1:469332-518811 GCA_013235015.1 Araneus ventricosus
GATTGCCTCTTCTCTCCTTTAGGATATAAAATATAAATTTATAAAAGTCAATTGTTTTAATATTTTCGATTGCTTCTTCTGTCCTTTAGGATATAAAATATAAGTTTATAAAAGCCAATTTTTTAATATTTTCGATTGCCTCTTGTCTCCTTTTGGATATAAAATATAAATTTATAAAAGTTAATTGTTTTAATATTTTCGATTGCCTCTTTACTCCTTTAGGATATAAAATATAAGTTTATAGAAGTCAACGTGTGGGTCATTTAAGAAGCCTTTGCGGGTCAGTGTCTGACCCGCGGGTCATAGGCTCGCCACCACTGGTATAGTGTCAAATCTAAATAATTTATTTCAAGTTCTAATCTGTATTATGAAACCCAAGGCACCAGCGCCACAACATGGAGTCTTGCCAAATGTCGCCGTTTTCTCTGGTTTTTATCTTTCCCGTCTATATGGTTCCTTCTTCTATGTTCTCTCTTTTCCAATATCCGAAACTTTCAATGCAATATACGATCGCTCCTTCTAAATGTATCATCCGTTTGAACAAAAATGCAAGGTACAATACTCTACTATATAGAACTAATAGTTACTTTTATAATTATCAGAAATTTCTTTTTAAGATTTAGCTTCAGAGTTATCCTCTATATCTAATATTGATTTTTCTTTCATCCACTAATTTCCTTTGAAACCTATTGAAGGTAAAACACATAAAAGCTATCATTTCCAGGTGTTTCTATAGGTCAGATGATGATTCTGATAAGTTTAGACCAACTGAAGAAAAGTATATTATTACAAAAATCGTCTGGTTGGTGTACGTGAATGCAGACTAACAAGCTGGATAATTAAAAAATAAATGACTTTTTATTTTACAAATATTCCAGAAAAACAAAACGTAGCAGAGATAATAAAACTAAGCAGGGCTTTTATAAATTAATAACGCAAATAGGCAGCAGATCACTTTTAAATATCAGTCACAGCAATTTCAATTTCCCTCAATGTCTATCAATTCACCAGCTTGCTCTGAATACCAAACTCCAACTGACTGATCGTTTAACGTAGATGGTATTTATACCTTTCTAGACAGGATGTGACGTCACAGGGGAGTCTCCAGAAGGTTCGCCATGTTTCGTTCCCAATAGAGATGGGACCAAAATTCATGAATTTTCTAGAATTTTTGTTTTGTGGCAATAGTCGCCAAAATGGTCATCAAGCTTGTCGCCGAGATCGGAATTCATTGGCTTGGCTCCCAGTTAAACTTCTGTAAAGCAATGGATCTTGTCATAAGATTAGCATGTCAACAACTTTACAACTTCGTAGCAATATTGCGTTCATATTCGAATTGTTTCACTTTCCCGTGAATGAACTGTGGACAAAATCGAAATCAGTGTTAAAGTGTAGGAATTAGAGTTTGAAAAAGATTACAAATGGTGTGAATTTAGCTATACGATAAGGTGAATTCGATTTCGTGAGAAATGAATTTATGAGTCTACAAAACTGAAATGATGGCGAGAAACACACACACACACACACACACACACAAATAGCACAAAAAAAGATACTTTTGAATAATTTCAATCTTAAAATTTCTTTTGTTATAAGAAAAAAATCATCTTTAATCGTTTCACAGTTTTCAAGAACACACAGAAACATGCATCTCTGATTTGAAATAATGTCGTAAATATAAGACAAAAATTCAATCAGAATTTCATTTTAAAGGAGAAAAGAAATTATTCTCTGTTCCAAAATTAATGTGAGTGACAGTAATTGAAAAACACATTTAAGTAAAACATACTTATCATATTTTTTTGATCATGAAAGACGCTGAATCTTTAGACTACGGGTGAGAGAAATCTCAAAATGTCTTTTTGAAAGGGAATTCTATTGGTTAAAATAAAATGTTCCGCTTTTGAAGTCATTCAAAGATGATATTTCTGCCTTCTTAGACAAGTCGTAAATTATTTATAAGACAAAAATACAAACAGAATTTCATTTTAAAGGAGAAAAAAATTATTCTATGTTCCAAAATTAAGATGAGTGACAGTAATTGAAAAACACATTTAAGTAAGACACAATTATCATTTTTTATCATGAAAGACGTCGAACCTTTGGACTACTTGTGAGCGAAATCTCAAAATGTCCTTTTGAAAGAAAATTTTGTTGGTTAAAATAAAAAACTTCTTTCTCCGCTTTTCAAGTCATTCGAAGATGATATTTTTGTCTCATTAGATAACCAAAAGTCGAGTTACTTCCAACCTGTCTAAGCATCTAAGGTGATAGTCAGGAAGATGTTACTAAGAAACTGGGGATGAAGATCTAATAGCTATCACTTGTCACGACCCAACCGCTCCCGCAGGAGGTATGCCCTGTCATCGCAGTGGAGGTTACTTAACCCTACACCTTTTCTACACCCATTAGAGAAGCGAAAACCCTCTTAAGCGGGACATTCACCATCAATCCCCCCCACTTTCCTTCGAATACAGGATCCCAAACCCCTTCGTCTATGTAAAAAACCGATGAGACCGAGGGAAAAGTTGGAATTCCATCGGGTTTCGATTTTCGTTCAGCCCACTAAACCATAAAACTGAAATACGATAGTCGGTTAAGGGGACCGAGCCTCTCTCACAAAAGCAAAAACCACAAAATGGGGGAGGAGGAAAATGGGTGGGGGTCAGTCTGGAGAAATCAGGGCAAGGAGACCCATTTAGAAAGGAGGAGATGCAGTAGCCTAGGGGATCGGGTTGCCAGTTGGTGTAGGTTGGCAAGCACAGTCCGACTTGTGAATGACCCATCAAATTTTATGGACTGAAAATGGAAACCGTCTGCTAAGAAGACCTCCTAATGCATTGGAACAGATCGATGGTGAATGTCCAAATGTCCAGCTTTACTTACTCGCCGGCTTCTCATCAAAGTACTCGCAGTGCCCCTCCCCCCCGATAGGAGTATCTCACTGGGTAACTACAAACTACAAAGAGAAACTCCACCCTGCCTAAGAATCTGGGTAACTGTGAGTGACCGGTCGTCGCGACAGCTAGCACGGACTCTGATGCCGAATACATTATAGCCCCATTACGAGCGGCACATGTGAAGACTCCAACAACCCATTACAGGTGTACGACCCGTCATCGGCGATGGGCCCAAAGGAACAACATTATCATTATCGTACCCACCAGGGAAACGATACCCTGTTTACTTATCCGGCGACTTCTCATCTCAAAATTTGAGAATTCCCCGAATTATCTCATTGGGCATTTATTTAACCCTCAACAGCTTCACCTGCCTACCCAAAATGGTGTACGGTGCATGAAAGCCGTCAGGGAAGATTCACAAAACATTCATGTCATAAAACACAAAAATATAGTGTCATAAAACAAAAACATACAACATGCATGTCGATATTCAGAAAAATGAAGAAAAATACTGACAATATAAAACAAGAAATCTAAACTAAGACTGACTACTAAATCAAAACTTAACATAGAATATAAAATATTTTTTTTATTTCTCATTTTTATTTTTTATATCGCATTGGTTATACCTACAATTATCTTTCTTCATTAGCTACAAATCAACTTATTACACATGAAATAAATAAAAAGGATCAAAACTGTCTGCAATGTAATTGGGGGACAGATAGATAAGTACGGACAGGGAAGAAAAGTCCTTATAAATAAATGATGCAGCAGCCGTACTAGCCCATATGCAGTGGAAATAATTCATCAGTATCATCTATAAAGTCCGTTTACTTATGCTTATAACTTTTTCTTCCTCGTTCATTTATGAAATATTTACGTGTAATTCTGCATCTAAATGCTATTTCATTTTTTGTTTTTTTTCATATATTTTATTTATTATGCATATTTTTGTGAATCTTTCCCGACAGTTTACAGGCGCTGTGCACTCTTCTATTTATTTATCTATTCAAAGAAAGCACACTACAGAGATGACTCCATTTACAGAGAGCATAATCAGAAACATGCAAAGAACACAAGCCACAAAGTGAATTAAAACACAAAGAAACTTTTTCTTCTTCGTTCATTTATAAAATATTTACGTGTAATTCAGTATCTAAATGCTATTGTATTTTATGTTTTTTTTCATATATGTTATTTATTATGCATATTTTTGTGAATCTTTCCCGACAGTTTACAGGCGCTGTGAACTCTTCTATTTATTTATTTATTCAAAGAAAGCACACCACAGAGATGACTCCATTTACAGAGTGCATGATCAAAAACATGCAAAGAACACAAGCCACAAAGTGAATTAAAACACAAAGAAACTTTTTCTTCTTCGTTCATTTATGAAATATTTACGTGTAATTCTGTATCTAAATGCTATTGTATATATCATATCAGATTGACAATCATGCATCATCAATGGCCAAAATGCTATTGTATTTCATGTTTTTATTTCATATATGTTATTTATTATGCACATTTTTGTGAATCTTTCCCGACAGTTTACAGGCGCTGTGCACTCTTCTATTTATTTATTCATTCAAAGAAAGCACACTACAGAGATGACTCCATTTACAGAGTGCATGATCAAAAATATACAAAGAACACAAGCCACAAAGTGAATTAAAACACAAAGAAACTTTTTCTTCTTCCCTCATTTATGAAATATTTACGTGTAATTCTGCATCTAAATGCTATTTCATTTTATGTCTTTTTTTTCATATATGTTATTTATTATGCATATTTTTGTGAATCTTTCCCGACAGTTTACAGGCGCTGTGCACTCTTCTATTTATTTAAAGAAAACACACTACAGAGATGACACCATTTACAGAGTGCATGATCAAAAACATACAAAGAACACAAGCCACAAAGTGAATTAAAACACAAAGAAAAAAAGTAGCAGCAGCGAATACAACCGTTCATAGCTCAAAAGCACATTATTTATAAAAATGTAAACACATAAATGTTTTAAAACGAAAACACGCAATTACAAAAGCACTAAAAACACATTGAGAGTCCAAAAGTCGATGCTGCATACCGTCACATGAAAATTATAAAAAAATCACACAATTTTTCCTAAAATTTAGAACATTAAATCTAAAAACAAGGGCCAAAAGGTCAAACACACACAAACACTAGAAAACGCATAAAAATCTTAATATGTGTAGTCAAGCGTAAAAAAAGAAATAAGATCATTTATTTAAAAGTTGAAAACAATTCGATTTAAAAACAGTAGGATACATATGATAAATGTCTAGTTCAGCAGAGATCCTGTTAAAAGTCTTATAAAATTTATATAAGGAGAACCTGTTAATATAATTAAATTTCGAATACACATTTGGAAAAGAACTTTGGTTCCTTAAATATCTGGCAGGCACAGCGAAATTTATAGAGCTCAGTATATCAGTACAATCGATCGAACCATTGATAACTTTGTAAAAGAAAAGAACACAAGAAATATCTCGTCTGGAATACAAACTAGACATATTAAATATATCATGTAGACATGAAGAAGATATATCTTGTAAGTATATAAATTCCATTTTTCTTGTAAAGTAAATAGCGCAAAAAGCTCTCTTATGTAGGTGGAGAATATAAATAGATACAAAGATCTCAAGAAAAAAAAACTAAATGCTATAAATATTATTTTAAAGTCATTAGACATTTCAGTCTACTTCAATATTTAGACATCTTACTATCCAATTAATAAAATTGAAAATTTTAGAAAATAGCTCAAACTATCTGTTAAAGCCCATTTTATTTATTTTATTCGTGTTCAAAATTGAAAAATTTGTGTTTTTATTAACTTCTTTTAATCGGATGTCTAGGGGAATATTGTATAATATCTGAGTTGATATTTTTAATTTGTTACTGTACGTCGCTATATAATAAGAAAATAGCTTGATAGAAAATGGTATTTATTCAAGCGAGTTTCTTGTTTCAGTTTCACCACTTGATATATGCAAATCAGTTAATTAATTATTCTACTTAAAAATTTTTTCTTCCTAAGATTTTTGCCTTTGCTATACATTTTGAAGAGTTTAATAAATTATTTTTACTTGTATTATTTTTTATTATAACTTCTATTTTTTCTATTCTATTATTTTTTAAAATTCTATTAGTTTTTTTCTTTGTCATGCAGACTTGTCTGCTTATAAAAGAAAAGCCAACGTTAAACTTATTTCTGGGTAATTCATATTTCCCAGCAACCCCCAGGAAAACTAAAAGCCATAATCTTCTTTAATTATTATTACTTAGTTCTTTAAAGTATTACAAAAACACCTGACAGTTATGCAAAATTTATTAAAATTAGAATCTTTTATTTTAAACAATTATTTCAAGAAAATTATGTTTATTTTTCTTTGTTATAAAAACTCTTTTTATTTATAAAACATATTTGAACATATTGTATTTTTGGGTATTTTCATTTTTTGTAACTCCTACACAAAACACCTACACCCTAATCATTTTACAGCGATTACTTACTTCTTTAAAGTATCATAAATACGACTAACAGTTTGCAACATTTATTAAAGTTAAAAAACGTTATATTTTAAACAATTATTTCAAGAAAATTATGTTTATTTTTCTTTGTCATAAAAACTCTTTTTATTTATAAAACATATTTGAACATATTGCATTTTCGGGTATTTTCATTTTTTGTAACTCCTACACAAAACACCAACATCCTAATCATTTTTACTGCGATTACTTACTTCTTTGAAGTATCATAAATATGACTAACAGTTTTCAACATTTATTAAAATTTTAAAAAAAATATTTTAAAAAATTATTTCAAGGGAATTATTTCAAGTTTTTCATTATTAACCCTCTTACTGTGCAATTTTTTAAATAACTATTTAGAGGCAACGTTTCCAAACGTGTTCAATTACCGTTCAGCCAAGCGAGTTTTTATTTATATGCAAAAATTTATTAGTATAATGATCCAACGCTATAAAAGTATAAGTAAACACATTAGCCTGTGAAAACCGCAGGACAGCAGACAATATGCTTGCTTCCAACCCTCAGAAATAGCGGAATACGCTGTCAGTGGGTTAAAAAATATTTTAAGGGCAGCAGTACCCTGATAGTAAAGGTCTTGGTTCCGAGACCGGAGTGTTCTAAGCTCGAAACCCGATCTCTCCAAAATTCGCCAATTATGTGGGCGGCCAAATTTGATCCGAGGGTTAAACGTTCTTCCGTTTGTGTATTGCTGAAGTTTGGAATAGCGGCTGCCAGCTCAAGTGTCTTTCTCTTCATCTGACCATGCTTCTAAATTATGAGAACCGTCCTAAAACAGATCTAGTGTTGCTTTAACCCTGTGAGCCCTATCCCGCCTCAAAGCGCCCCATTCCGCAGAGGCCGGATTCAGGCGGTTTCTGGCGCCTGAGTGAATTTTAAGGAAGAAAAGGGGTTCTTTCTTCGTTGACAATTGATCGCCCAAATTTGGGTGTCGTCCTCCTGGAATTTCTGTAAAGAAAGGAAGGATTTCATTCTGTTTTCGTGAACGACAATTTACTTCAGTTTTTGAGGTACTGGAATTCTCAGTCTGTTAAAACGAGAAGTTAATATTACTTAACTGAACTAAAATTCTAGAGGATTTTGATTATTTTACTTTGCCACGTCCCTCTTTTTATTCACTAAACGTAAGAGAACATTAAACTTATTTCCGGCCATTTTCATATTTGCCAGCAGCGCCTAATAAAACACTCCCATGCTAATCTTTCTCATCACTATTACTTACTTTTTAAAAGTATTATAAAAACACCAAGCAGTTACACAAGCTTTATGATCCCACCTTCCTATTCTTATCTCCCCCAAAATAAAGCCCAGAATCACCTTCTTAAATCCACCCTCACGATCTTCACAGCATTAGCGGGGGCTGAAATGACGCGCTCACTTGGCTAGCCCCAGACCACTTTCTGGATAATATAGCTCTCTCTCTAAATAACATGGAAGCAGGGGGCTAAATAATGAAATAAATTTCTTCATTCCGCCGGCAGCAGGGACCTGTGTCGGTGCAACTCCGATGCTTATCTGACCTTGTTCATTCAATTCTTCCCCCGCCAACTTCTCCTGCACATAAATAAGGTCCCTCTCATCGCTTTTCAGACTCATGTCATCGATTTTTGGCGGGCAGAAAGTTTTGGCGCGGGAACGTCTTCTTTGTTAGTGAGAAACGGTCGTTGCATCGCTTAGAATAAGCAATGGCTTAGGCGAGCGGAAGCTTTTGATCCTAAAGACATGATCGCATCCTCCTTTTTTTAGCTGGGAGCGCCGTTCTAGCATCTTTCAAGTGGTTGGTCAGAGGTTGTGTAAGAAATTAAGGGAAAGTATGGATTGTTGGTTTGGTAGGAATAAGTTTCTAAACTTTTTTTGGCTGGTATTTGTTGGAGAGTTTATTATTTTTATGACGCTACTATTTCGGTAGGAAAACCATTTAATGCTTCAGTTTTGGTGAGAAGTTATTTTTTAAATGAATCCAATTTCAAAGAAAAGTCTTGAATAAGTATTGATATGTGTAAAATAAGTATTAAAAATTTACATTACGTTCGTGATTTTTATTTTCATAAACATTTGTGCAAAGAAATTTTATACACAACCGCTTTCTTTCTTTTCTGATTTCAAAATAAGTACAGTCCAAACCTGTATGTATCGAACTTGATGATTCCTGAAAAAGAATTCTATCTATAGAAATTGCGAAATACAGAAATACTTATTGCAAGTTATACATCAGTTACTTAATAAAAACAACTAAGCTTAGCTATATTTTAGGGTTACCCTTTTGAAGTTCACTACATGTTTCATTTTGAAAATTACTAAATTTATTTCAAAAATAAGTATTAGACATGCAGCTGATCATAAATATATAAAGGAAAAAAATTAGCATTTTTTTTTATTTTCAAGAAATTTGTGGTTTCACAGTGAAACCAATGAACTGTAACGGGCTATTTTTCCTCCGAATAAGTTATCATCGAAGTGCAATTTAAATTATGTATATAATTGATAAGTATACGTGGGTATTCAGGATAGTCTACCTTCATAAAATTCAATTTCACTTTCAAAGATTCAATTTTAAAAAATACGAATTTGTGCAAAACCCCTCATCATTTTGTTTCTCATAGAGATCAAAAACAATTTAGCTCTTGCAATGCCAACATCTTTGTGAATGTTAATAGTATTGAACTGGAATTTTTATATAAGTTGGCTTATATGTCTTGCTCTTAAGTTATGAAAGAAAAATTACGCCATATTTCGCCCATGCGCAGTAAAAAAATGCCAATTTTTGTGGAATCTCTAAACCAAGCTCTCTGAGATATTAGATATATGAAGAAATACTCTGGTATCCAAAAATAATGCACAATTTTGAAGATGCTACAAAATTAGAGTTAGAATGGATACTAGGGTTCGCAATAAGTCGTTGGACATACTATCGTCGGAATTCACATTTTATAGTGAAGATTCAGTCGCGAGGGCAATTAGGGAGGCCACAAGAAAGGGATGAAGGCGAAAATGGAGTTAGACCCATTCTGTTTCACAGAAAGCTGATAACGAGATGTAACTTTCATCAATGATTATGTTTGTTGCGCTTAGTGTTCATATGCATTTTCGTAAACACAGCACAAATATTCGGCAAGATATAAAAAGTTTTTATTAACAAATACCAAATTTTTCCGCATGTTTTCTGCTTATAACATACAGATTTTCCTCTAAATTGTACGAAACTTTCAGAAGACTTGACAATATGTAAAAGGAGCATTCTATCAAAATTTAAATTTAAAAATCTGAATATTACAGTAAATATGAACATTTGTAGTAAATAATTTTTTACTGCGCATGTGCGAAACGTAGCGTAATTTTTTTTCATAATTTTAAAACCAGATATATAGGGCAACTTATATACAGAAAGACATCAGCATTGCAACTTGATGAATTTCGGCACACTCTAAGCGGAGCTAAATTATGAGGATTCTTGCACAAACAGATATTTTTTAAACTTGAATCTTCGAACCGTAATATTGAATTTTTTGAAAGTTGAATATCCTGAATACTTATGTATATTTCTAAGCTAAATATATAATTTAAATTACAGTTCGACGATTGCTATTCGGAGATTCAAGTTTAAAAAATATCAGTTTGTGCAAGAACCCTCATCATTTTGTTTCTCTTAGAGATCAAAAACAATTTAGCTCTTGCAATGCCGATATCTTTGTGAATATTAATGGTATTGAACTGGAATTTTTATATAAGTTGGCCTAAATATCTGGCTCCTAAGTTATGAAAGAAAAATTATGCTATATTTTGCCCATGCGCAGTAAAAAAAAATCCTTTCCCTGCAAAACCAATGAACGCGAAAGTTTTAAGGAGGACTTAAAAAAAGCAATCACCAAAGAAATTTATTTTAAAAAATGTACAAACATGTATGTAATTTTTCAAATTCGCTTACATTGTACTGAAAAATGTATGTACTTATACGAAAAACGAAACTAAATTTTTATTTATTTTTTTACAAAGTAGTCCCCAATTTCTTTTTGAAAATAATCCTTTGCCAAAGCCTTTTCAAAATAATTTTTACTTTTATTCAGAGAGGTGAAAATTTCATCAGGAATATTAGGAACAAATCTCAAGCCGTGTCGGGCACTTTGAAATGCTTTCTTCAGTTCATTTATCTTCGTTGACATTATCATCTTTCGGGTCTCTTGATCAAAGAAGTCGCCCAATATATCTTCATCAGTGTGGTAATCAGTCACAACTAAAGTCTAGTCTACGTGTAAAATTGGTCGAATTCAATATCGTCACTTGTTATCGATATTGAATTATCATTTATTCCGTCCATTACTTTTACCGTCTTATCGAACAAAATTTTTGTTCGATAAACGGAAATTTTATTCGTTGTACAGGAATTGTTTTTCTGTTGAAAATCTAAGGTTCGACATATGGGGTTTCGACTGTAGTTAGTAAGTTATTCAACACTGATTCAATACGCATCATTAGTTTCACTTGTTATCCAATAACTTCTCACTGTTTCACAATATATAATTCCCTAGACATTTCACTTTTGTTTTCAATTATGTATCTTTTCCTATTTTACATGCGGTTTTCATTTGCTATGTAAAATCGATCGATTCAGAAATTCCACAAACCTTTTGCTAAATGCTTCTGGTTTACGAATATAGCAATTAATTTATATTTATATTTTTCCTTCAAGTAAACTGCTCAAAAATCATTTATATCCTATAGCTTATTTTAACAATTA
The DNA here is from genome assembly GCA_013235015.1 of Araneus ventricosus. Classification (NCBI taxonomy): domain Eukaryota; kingdom Metazoa; phylum Arthropoda; class Arachnida; order Araneae; family Araneidae; genus Araneus; species Araneus ventricosus. Next base: position 480,547 of record BGPR01000232.1, read on the forward strand.
AAGGCCCTTTATTGTCTTTAAGCAACATACCCAATTTTGTCTTCTAAAATCTTGAGAATAAGACTGAAGCTCTAATGCCTGTTGTTGCCAATTTAATGCATGTTGAATTTTTTTTATTAAATCAATTTACAACACATAGATGGCAGCCAGAGTGCTGATAAAAAGATAAAAATAAATTAATGTCTTTGACTTGAGGCTGCATCTTTTTAGCTTCGTTTCTTATTTTAACCCTTAAAGGCCTTGTGTTGCCTTTAAGCAACATACCCAATTTTGTCTTCTAAAATCTTGAGAATAAGACTGAAGCTCTAATGCCTGTTGTTGTCAATTGAATGCAAGCTGAATTTTTTTTATTAAATCAATTTATAACATATAGATGGCAGCCTGAGTGCTGATAAAAAGATAAAAATAAATTAATGTCTTTGACTTGAGGCTGCATCTTTTTAACTTCGTTTCTTATTTTAACCCTTAAAGGCCCAGTGTTGCCTTTAAGCAACATACCCAATTTTGTCTTCTAAAATCTTGAGAATAAGACTGAAGCTCTAATGCCTGTTGTTGCCAATTGAATGCAAGCTGAATTTTTTTTATTAAATCAATTTATAACATATAGATGGCAGCCAGAGTGCTGATAAAAAGATAAAAATAAATTAAAGTCTTTCAGTTGAGGCTTCATCTTTTTAGCTTTGTACGCTTGAGGATATCGTATTTTATTCTACAATGTTGAAGGAAAGTCCTTATCCGTATTATTATTTATTAAAATGATCTGTGTTCGACATTATAGAATTTTATGGAGGAATTTTTTCTGAAATAAAGCCCAGTATTGTCAGTTGGTAACAAGCTGCTTTCCAGCCATAAACCATACTTAAAACAAAAGAGGATTTTTAAAAGTATTTTTCCCACGTTTTATTCAAGAAATGAATGTCAAAAACAAGTTTCAAGTCAAAGTTTAAAATCAATTTTTTTTTTAAATCGGGCTTTTAAAGTTTAAACAAAGCTCTTTCTGGAGAGATTGTTTGTTAGAAAAATCGTGTTTTTATTTTCTGCTTCTCATGTCATGTGCAATAAAACACTTTGACTAACAAATTACATTTTCTACTTATCCATATCCATGTTGGTAAGTTAATGGAACTTTAAATAATACCTCAAAAATTCTTTAAAAGGATGAAAAAAAGCAAAGTTCAATTTTTTGAATTCTCTAGTACAGTAGTTCCCAACCCATGGTCCGCGGCCCACTTGTGGGCCTCGGATAGCGTATTAGTGGGCCGCGAAATGCTAGTCAAGAGTAGAAGTCAGGGCAGACTCAAGAGTCTTCACTTGTTTCTTGCTTTATAAAACAATATATTTTTATTCCTTTTACAGTAAGCTTCATTAATTATTAGCATATAAGGGTATCTAATATACAGGGTGTTCACACTTATCGAGGTCCAATAGCTACTTTCTAAACCGTTAGAGATAGACATATACGTTCCAATTGGAAAAATGCTTTAAATGAAGGGAAGAATTATATTTTATGTTTATTGAGTCACTAAATATATTCCTGAAAAAGTTACGAATTCTAACTTTTCATACGGTTCCCCTGGTCCTATGAGTCATATTTAGCAAAATATTCTGGACATTCTAACATTTTAAACAAAAAAAAGTCCCACTCTTCTGCGACTAAAACCGAGCGAGTTATGGAGCTTTGGATTTCAAGATTTTTACCAATCAGCGCCCTCGTTGAGCAAGTGCTGCGCATTGATTGGTGGATCGTCTTCAAGACGTTTATTGAAATGGTGTAAAGTGGTCCAAGTCAGCGACATTGAAAGCTCCATAATTCGGTCAATTTTAGTCGCAAAAGCGTGGGACTTTTTTTGCTTAAAATGTTAGAGTATCAAAACTATTTTACTAAATATGATTGATAGGACAGGGGGGCTGCATAAAAAGTTAGATTTCGTAACTTTTTCAGGAATATATTTATTCACTCAAAAAACATATATTATAATTTTCCCTTCATCTAAAGCATTTTTCCAATTGCAACTATACGTCTATCTCTAACGGTTTAGAAATTAGCTATTGGACCTCGATAAGTGTGGACACCCTGTGTGTGTGTGTGTGTGTGTGTGTGTGTGTGTTTTACTTGTATATTTAATTAGTGGGCCTCAAAATATTTTTTTGCACTACAGGTGGTCCGCACAACTAAAAAGGTTGGGAACCACTGCTCTAGTATCCTTCCAAACAAGGAAAGTTCTAAATCAATAACCCTACAATAAAATTATTTTATTTCCTTATTTTTATATATCTCCTTAATTCTGCTATTCAGGAAGAATTTTTTACCGTGAAAGCACAAAAATGAGATTTATTTATTTATTTGTCGTTATGCATAGTTTTGACGTTTATCATATTTAGAAACACAGTCCTTGTGAAACATACCAAAAAATAATTCCATTTCTACAATTTTCCATTCACAAGATGCCATCCGTTATAAACAATTATGCTACCATTCTCCTTATTGATTTTCAGAAACTTTTAACCAGTCTTTCAAGAACAGAAACTGAAAACAGATTGATAAATATATTATATTTCTAAAATCAAAATTGAACTTATATATGCGTCTGTTCTTTTGCAGGACATTGATAATTTTGGTCTTATTTACACTTGCGACAAAATGATTTTTCTTCAAACATATGCAAATATCTCAAAAACAACGAAAATAACTTTTGTATTATCATTGTCTCAGTATAAGTGAGAAATTATTTTATTCTCAGATTTTCGGCAGTTCTAGTGTTTGTTCGGAATCATATATTTTTTTAACCCTTGCCGGTATATTTGCTTAAAAGAGTGCAAGTCTAATGATATATTTGACTTGATGAAGTCTATAAACATATCTTGAACCTTTGTATCAAAATTAATGAAAAGCTTTAAATATTTTCTAACTTAAAATACAACTCAGATATGAAAGCATTCAATATGGTATACCGAATGTTTTAATTAATCAACAACAGTCGTTGCAAATAGTGATGCAAACTTTCTTTAGTTAATGTGGAGTTTACGGTACCCACATACTTCCTTCCTCTTAGGGTCGCCAACTCTTTGCCGCCAAGAACAGAGATGAGAGAACATTTGTTTTGGTTGCGCAATAATATTTTTAACGAGTGACATGCGCGTAAATTAATCTATAGTGCGCCTCGTTTCGATTGGCCTGTTTTGTTCATCTCTTCGATGTGATTGGTCGATTCGTTCGAATTTGAGTAAAACTTCATTTGGAATTCTTCTGTTTGAATATCGGTTCAGTACTGTGTATTTTATTCTGTGTGTTTCGTTTCTCAATGAATAAGCGAAGCTGCGAGTATTCCGCTATGTTGAAAGCGAAGCCGCTGATGTTTTTTAACTTTAAAAAATGTGCCCGGTATACGCTTGAAATGCCGCAGGCATTGCGTGCGGAAATGTTCTTTTTTGCAATTTTTTTCTAAACCCTAGATTCTTAACGTTCAATGAAAAAGCGAAGCTACTATTTTCCTGCTATTCTGAAAACGAAGTCGCGGATGTTTTTTTAAATTCAAAAAATATGCCCGGTACACGCTTGAAATACCGCAGACATTGCGTGCTCCATTTCTCCTTTTCTGGTGACGCATGCGCAAGAGAGCAATAAAAAGCGCACTGCACATCCAAATCAGTATTTGGCGACGGCACATGAAATTGCGCCAAGAAATGGCGAGAAACAGATGTGTACCGTAGACTCTACATTTACCCTTTCTTTATTGAAAAGTCCATGGAAAGGGAATTTATTGAATAATGTTTTGAAAGTGAGGACCTTCAAAGTCAACACAATAGCTCAACCTACACAAAAAGTTCTGGGAAATTCAATCTGTGTTTCTTTATTTTATGCATGAAACGAGACATTTATGACATTCTGTTGCTAATAAAGTCTTTCGGCTTCTTCTGGTGAAACAATTTTTTCATATGACCCCAAAGACAGAGATCGCACGGATAAATATCTGGTAAATAGGGTGGCCAATACCACACACAGACGGTAACTCTCGTTAAAACTCACTTTCAATAGCTTAGGTTGGTTTCTGAATACCGATGATTACTTATGTAGAAATAGTGTTACACAAAATACCAATTTTTAATAAAACACGACTTTCTGTTGAATTTGATGGTTTGGAAGACATTTTGAAAAAGTGTTAAAATATCGTTAAAAATCTTTCTTATATTGTTTTTTCCTGTTTTTTCGTTTAAACCTGTCTGTCAACTTCTGTTGAAAAAACCCTACATGTTACTGAAAAATCCTTTAATAATGGCACACGAAGTAGACACCTGGTCACAAGATTCTGGGAAGGCCATGTAGATAGAGGACTCTTGTAAATGTTGATACTTCTGTTATAAAACTACAAAACTATTTCTATTAAGAATAACATACGAAAATGAAACAAAGAAAGAATTGTGTCCAGGAAAATTTGCGACCACGGCATTTAATCCATTTTTATAGTAAGACGAATTACTGGGTCTGTTTCAACTTTTCTCGATCTTTTCATCTTACTAGATATGCTTCAACTTTCAGCATGAAAAGGATATGCGTGTAAACAGACTGTTTCATTTGCACATTTTTAGCCATTTAGTCGTAGTTTCCTAATAAATTTTATTCACGGATGCAGTTCAGGATAGATATTTTGCACTCAATCAAACAGGTCTTAATAGTCCTTGAACAGGTCTTAATAGTCCTTGAACAAGTCTTAATAGTCCTTGAACAGGTCTTAATAGTCCTTGAACAGGTCTTAATGGTCCTTGAACAGGTCGTAATAGTCCTTAATGGTCTTAATAGTCCTTAATGGTCTTAATAGTCCTTAATGGTCTTAATAGTCCTTGAACAGGTCTTAATAATCCTTAATGGTCTTAATAGTCCTTAAAAGTCCTTGAAACTGAAGTGACTGAAGTTAATATCTGGTACATTTCGTTAAACATGTCTTGCAGCTATCACCAGGCCATGTTCAAAGAGTTCGGATCACTTCTATTGTTTAACCCTTTAACGTTCATTCGTTTCGCAATGAAACCACACATTGAACATTTTTTACTGCGCATGGGCGAAACGGAACGTCATTTTTCTTTCATAACTTACGATCCATATATATAGGCAAACTTATATAAAAATTCCAGTTGAAAACCGTTAGTATTCACAAAGATATCGGCATTGCAAGAGCTAAATTCCTTTCGATCTCTAAGACAAAAAAAAATGATAAGAGTTCTTGCACAATTTGATATTTTTTTTAAATTGAATCTTCGAAAGTAATTTGAATTTTATGAAGGTTGAATACCATGAATACTCACGTATACTTATAAATTAAATACATAATATGAATTGCATTTCGATGAACTTATTCGGAAGACAAATAGCCCGTAACCTTTCATTGGTTTCAGTGTGAAACCACAAATTTCTTGAAAATAATCTCTTTCACGAATTTATGATCATCTACATGTCTAATGCTCATTTTTGAAATTAATTTAGTAATTAGAAAAACGAAACATGTAGTGAACTGTAAAGGGTTAAACATATATTTGAAGATCTGCTGCCACATTTTAATGTGCAAAATAATGTAGATTGTCATATTGATCTTAGAGGATATTCATTATTTGCAAGTAATAGAGAAATTAGCAAGAAATGAAGCATTATTTACAAGTAATAAAATAATTGGGAAGAAAGGAAGCACATAGATGGACTCCATGGATACGCAAATTTGATGTGCAAAATAATATAAATTGTCATATTGAGCTTAGAGGATATTCATTATTTGCAAGTAATAGAGAAATTAGGAAGAAACGAAGCATTATTTACAAGTAATAAAATAATTGGGAAGAAAGGAAGCACATAGATGGACTCCATGGATACGCAAATTCTATGTGCAAAATAATATAAATTGTCATATTGAGCTTATAGGATATTCATTATTTGCAAGTCATAGGGAAATTAAGAAGAAATGAAGCATTATTTACAAGTAATTAGGAAGAAAGGAAGCACATAGATGAACTCCATGGATTTGCAAATTCTATGTGCAAAGTAATATAAATTGTCATATTGAGCTTAGATGATATTCATTATTTGCAAGTCATAGGGAAATTAGGAAGAAATGAAGCATTATTTAAAAGTATAAAGTAATTGGGAAGAAAGGAAGCACGTAGATGGACTCCATGGATACGCATCAGGAAATGGCTTTTTTTCCTACTCTTATATTCACACAAACAATGATGTCACGAAGTGGAAAATTGTAAGAATTAGAACAGGGCACATTCTAAGTCTCGTTCGGCTCAAGAAAATTAAATATTGTGTTTTTTCAGTTCTATTCTATTTCTCATTTTTTCATATCATTGATTTTTATTGTTTTATTTTTCATTTTGTTCACCTCATTTTCATTATGGAATCCTTTTAATAGGATTATTCTTTTTCATCATTTGAATGATGGCGTTAAATATTCCTTTCGCAATGTGCAAACATCAATAAGATTCTCATAACTCACTCAAACATGTGTGATAAGACACATTCATTGATGCGTAAGTTATCGAATTACATATAATAATATACGGCACATTTTTTTTAATCTATAAACAGAATAAAATCATACTGTTGCCATAACCAAGTTAATAAAATAATATAGTTAAAAATAATCAAAACAAACTTCGTACTTATGGTACAAAGAAGAAAATAAATAAAACAAGAAGATAATCTTTTTCAATAAAGCCGCTTGCAATTATTCACAATTTTCAACAAACGGAATTGTAAACGAAGTTAAGCAATATTAGTTACTGATTGTCTTAGAGACCTGATTTTATTAATGAACTAGTAGCCTTTGGGGACCAGTTGGTTTGCCGAGAATAATAGTTATGCTTAAGGGGGCACATTACCTTCTCAACATTTTTTTTACTTGAAGTATTATTGAAAAATTTTTGATGCTATTGAAACAGAGCAATCATATAAAGCCATCTTGAAGAGAAAAAAATTCATTTTTGTCTGCATGTTTAGTTGAAATATAATTCCCTACTACTTTTTCAAATATTAATATTTTTGCTTCAATTTTTATTTGCAGATTCACTGAAATATCAGTTGCAATTAATAAAATTTAACAAAAGATATTAAAATTAAAAATTACTTAAAATTTAATTAAAACTCTTTGTATTATACAGAATGGCGCCTATGCAGCAAATTCTAATAAAATACAAATACAAACAATAGAAAAATAAAAAAAACTTTAAAAAAGAAACAAGAAAAAATATTTATAAGAAACAGAATAAATAAACAATAACTATAACAATACACCTTTTTGCGCGCCCAACGCAGCAGGATCAAGTGATTGCATCAACAATTTTTTTTTGCATTTAATCAACCAATCACTATAGAATTAAACAGCAACAAAAATTCTGTAGTAATTAACATAATTAAAATACATGTAAGAAAAAAATTGAAAATAAAAGAAAATACAATCACACAAAATACAATTCTCTTCCATTTTTTCCATTCTGATTGCATTTCTTTTATTTTCTAATTTTTTCTTATATTTGTTTTAACTTTGTTAATTATTAGAGAATTTTTTGTTGTTTAATTCTATAGTGATTGGTTGGTTAATTGTAAAAAAAAAATTGTTGATGCAATCACTGGATGCTGCTGTGTTTAGGCGCGCAAAATGTGTATTTTTATCATTATTGTTTACTTACTCTGTTTCTTATATATATTTTTTCTTGTTTCTTTTTTAATGTTTTTTATTTTTCTATTGTTCATTGAAATATACTACATAAAATTGTGCATGGATTTTAAAGTGAATCTAATATTCGCTTAAATACAGAATTTTTATTTATACTGTATTGTGTGGTGAAAAATGAGGAACTTTAGCTGTACCTCATTTTATATCTTGTATATAAATAAAACTAAGCTACTGAATGTTTATTTCCTGCAGAGTTTTATCATATGAATAATGATAAACATGTGCAAAACATTTGAATGCTCTATCTTAAAAAGGAAAAAACGCCTTAACATTTTGAAAACAAGCAAGTGAAGAAAAGTCCGACATATAGAAAAAAGTCATTTGCACATATTTTTCATTAATCACAGTAAAAAACTCTAAATAACTTCTGAAATATTAAAGGTACAAATTTGAAATTTTGATACAATAAGTCGAAGGATAAGAGCATTGAAATAAGCCAATAAAATGAAAAATTATATTTTGGTCATATTTTGGATGATATTCCTGGCTCCATCAACATATTTTAAAACATCCAATTGTGATAGACGTTTAAGCTATGTTCTTTTAATAGACTTGCAATTGTGCTCGTGAGCCTCCCTAGAAGAATTAAGCCAGATGATGTCCCATCTGCATGAAAACACATAACTGCCACGTCATTTAACATCTAACTGCACGTTGTCTTATGCGATGCTATCATTTCACTTTTTTCTCCTCAAGTAAAATGTGCAGTGCGCACTTAAGTTAGGGAGAAGAATTTAACTTACATGAGCACGCCTAACAGCATTTTAGTTGTATTGAAACATGCTGATAAGGACTTAATATCTTTGCCTACTTAAGAGATTCAGCAAATAATTTTATAAAGTAAAGTAAAAATTCATTTCGATAGTGCCAAATGATATGAGAAAAAAACATTAAAAAAGGCGCAGTTCGGGTCCGCGCCGTAGATTTTTCGTGTAAACGTCGGAATAAAATCATAAAAACAAGTGTTTCGTATTAATATGTAATTAAATTATCGATTTGTTTAACACAATATTTACACAGAGTAGTATAATGGTTACAGAATAGATAAATTGCAAGAGACCACAGACCCTTACTACATGCGATAAACTTGCGATTTATCTATTCTATAACCATTATACTACTCTGTGTAAATATTGTATTAATTAGATTGATAATTAAATTACATATTAACACGAAACACTTGTTTTATGATTTTATCCCGTTGTTTTCACGAAACCTCTACGGTGCGGACCCGAACTGCGCCTTTCTTATGGTTCATTTAGAGTAGCTACTGATGGCGCCATCTGTTGACAGTATATAGAACTACATTTCGCGTATGCGCAGTAAAACATTATTTAGTACAAATGCTCATATTTCCCGTAACATTCAAATTTTTGAATACAAAATTTTAATACAATGTTTCTTCTACGTATTGTCAAGTATTCTGTAAATTTCGTACAATTTGAAAGGAAATTCTGCATGTTAAAATAAAAAAAAACATACAGAGTTTGAAATTTTCAATTTAATACCGATTTTTACTTATATTCTGATAGATATTTTTATTGTCTCACTTTGGGTCCCAGTAATACTCCTCAAGCTCTTTAAAATGATGCCAGAATCAACCCCCTAGCTAAACGCGTTTCCACGCTACACTTATTTATAACCTTACATAAAGGTAATTGATAACAATCACACGCATGCGCCTACACTGGTACGATGAAGTCACAGGCAAAACCAATACTACACGACAAACTCTTACAGATATGGTCTATCCCTTGTGGGGTCAAACATTCTTTTCGCATTATTAGTCTCGTAGTTATTAGCAATTCAAATCTGACGGTATTTTGTCACACAAGAAAGTTCGACCGACTGTCACTGTAACGAGCGGAAAGGCGTTTTCACATCAAAATAAAAACAATCCTCATTTTTTAGCTGCCAACAATGGAGGAAAAACAAGCGATTAAATATTTGATGACGCAATGAAAACGGTTTGCATTTGATTGTAACAATGAAAAGTATTGTTGCAAATTCAGCATAAAAATATTTTCTGTTGGAATAGTATGACTTTCTCTTGTGAAGAATACCCAAGACATGTTATGTCATAACATATCCAGTACTGTCAATGTAGGTGAATAGTACGATATGAACGAGTTCACTAGTGGCCGTCTGGCATGGCTTGGAACATGAATCTAAGGAAGGAAGTTATGAGTTTTGTCCTACGGTTGAGCTCTTATCCAACACTATTTAACCCTGGAATGATAACGTTACTTCGCATTTTGAATGGGAAAGGGTCCAATTTGACTCAACATTACCATTGCAGGGTTAAAAGCTGGTAACCGTTACGCGCTTTGACAGGAATTACTTAGTGCGGTCGAACTGCTGTTGACAATTTTTCTAGTTTTTCCCGAAGCGTGATGCATATGTGGCCCAGTTTCCCCTAAATGTCCTCCGGGAAGTCATCTTGGAGCTAAGTTCTCAGGCGTTACCTAAAGTCCAAGGTCGCTTTCATCAACAGAAGATATCTCGGTTCTCTCTTTTCATGAGTCTTTGGACCTGACTAAGTATGTTAAACAAAGTGGATTAGGACTCCCTTAATGTGTTTAATTGTGCAATAATTTGTAATTTAACTTACTTATCGAAATTTTTCATAAAGAATGTTCCAATAAAATGGAAAAGCAATACACTTTTCATTTTAAAAAACAGTTCTTCATCATTTTTTCTATTTTATACATTGGAATAGAAAAGAATTAAATCAATGCTTCAATAAATTGGAAAGACAATATACGAGGGAATGTCATTAAGTAAGTCACAAAAGATAATAAATGATAATTTACTATGATAATCACTTGGAAACAATTTTATTTTTCAACATAATCTCCAGCAATGTTGATGCACTTATCCCACCGTTTTATCAGCGCCCCAAATCCAGCTGTATAAAATTCTTTGGGTTGCTGTCTCATCCACAGTAGGACTTCGTGTTGAACGTCCTCATCATCTGCAAAGATTTGCCTCCAAGAAATTGTTTTAGTGGACCAAACAGATGAAAAGTCTGGTTGGTCAGTGCTACAGCATCCACCTTACAGCCCAGACTTAGCCCCAAGCGATTTTCATCTGCCGACGATGAGATAATGACGACGTTCAACACGAAGTCCTACTGTGGATGAGTCAGCAACCCAAAGAATTTTATGCAGCTGGAATTGGGCGCTGATAAAACGACGGGATAAGTGCATCAATACTGGTGGAGATTATGTTGAAAAATAAAATTGTTTCCAAGTGATTATCGTGGTAAATTATTTTTTTCTTACCTTTTTTTATTTACTTAATGACTTACTCTCGGAATTTTATTTTGAAAATTGCTTTAAAAAACATTTTTTATTCCCTTTACTCCAAAATATTTTAGAATAGAAAAAAAAAAATCAATGTTTCAATTAAATGGAAAATCGGTCAAGTTTCATTTTTAAAAATAGCTTTAAAAAGCATATCGAAACCCTTTTTCTGCAAATATCTTGGCATAGAGAAATTCAGAATCTCATCCCTATACCTCTTTCATCTCTAAACATATATTAGTCTCATATCTGAGAATAAGGCTCTAAAAGTTCACATATCACTTTGCGCGTAGCCTTCGAATAAACATAATAACTGATAAAGCCGCGAAGACAAATTGTCAGCGAATGCCGCGTGAAAAAAAAGTTTGTGTTGAATTAAGAATCATTTACCATGAAATTGTCGTACCGTTTAATTTAACACAAGAATAAGCATTGTTCAGACCTTTCTTTGCAAATTAGATTCTAAGATAATTAGAAATCGCACCACAACACCATCTTGGGTTCTTTTACATGACATTTAAATTCGGTTCGTATCATGCCTCCCGCTTTTTAATTAAAAGCCTTTGAAACTAAAAATAAATTGCAATTTTTATTTAATATAGTTTATAATCCGATTTATCTTGGAAGCAATATTTTTGTGATGCGAACCAAGATAATCTGGGTTTTCTGGCATCAGTTTTGGAATTCTTGATGTTGCGAATAGAACTGAAAATGAACATTTAAATTGTTCTTCGTTTAATTCTAATTAAAAGAGCGGGAAGTTTTCTGGCTCTTGAAAGACAAGTGCGTTGGTGAAAATAAAAATTTTATTTTCCCAATTTACTCGGAGGGATTGTGATTTCTAATCAAATTCATTTCTTAATTAACATTTTAATTGTTTGGCTGTCTTTTTGAGCTATTGATTTTGAAACTTTGGGTAATTGAAAAAAATCACGCATTTCTCAATGAGAAATACCTCAGAAGTGGAAAGAATAAGAAAATAAGAGCTTTTCATGCATTTTTTGCAGTTAATTTTTAATCTCTGGTCAAAATAAATTTCATATTAACTTTGAATTGGTCAAATAAATTTCATATTAACTTTGAATTGGTCAAATAAATTTAATGATTCTTGAACAAAGCTAAAATACACAAATCATCTTTCATTTGAATGCTAAAAATTTCCTAAAAATCAGCAGTTATTTTCAGAGAATTGAACACTCTTTAGCATTCACCCCAGAAACTTTTGCAATATTTTCTTAAACCCTATCACATCGAGCCAGGTGGTCCCGGGCGGTCTAAACATTTCCTCTTAACAACGACGAAGGCCAGTCTGAGGCGGTTGGCTACTTTTGAGGGGAGGGGAGGTTCTGAGATAGATTTGGGAGATAAGCTCGGTAGGGGATCCAACTATTCTTGCCAACTACACCCCATTTCCGTGCGCCTTAAGGGAAGGTTACAGCAGAGGGTGGAATGGTGGGGGTAAATGACTGCCCAGGTTGGGAGAGTTGTAGTACATCGTGCTGCACACCATCGTACTCTGATGTAGATAAGTCCGTATCCACCTCCGGACAGGGGAATTCCTTTTGTCAAGTGGTTAAGATGCTCGACTTGGGACCTAAAGGTCCTAGGCTCAAATCTACGTACTGCCAAAGTGGTGACCCGGAAGAACACGTAACACCTACCCTCAATCCCACTACTAGATGGCAGCACCAAAAATCACATCAAATTTCCCCTTAATAGCGACGAAGGCCGGTCTGAGGCGGCTGGCTTCTTGTGACTGCGTATGAGATTCTGAGATCGCTTAGGAGATAAGCGCGGTAGGGGGTCCAACTATCCTTTCCAACCACAGCCCATTTCCGTGCGCCTTAAGGGAAGGTTATAACAGAGGGTGGGGGTAAATGACCGCCCAGGTTGGGAGAGTTGTAGCGCACCGTGCTGGACACCATCTTACTCTGATGTATATATGTCCGTATCCACCTCCGGACAGGGTGAATTCCTTTTGTCTAGTGGTTAAGATTCGTAACTCGATTCAAAACCACCTACTGCCACAGAGTCCAATTCATGTTGCTTCCCCTCAAAAACTCCCGGTTTTAAAGGTGCTTGAAGAAAAATGTCACCTAGGGATTAAAGAGTTAAATAAGAAATACACAGATGGCCTGGCGTCCGCTGCGAGACCGGGGAATCATGGGATGGAGACCCGCTTCTGTCTAAGATCTACCATATATTTGCACCGACGCGCTTAAATCTTCCTTCGTGTGTCAAACGTTGCTGTGACACGCAAGTTTCGAAAAGCGGTGGCTTGTCGTTCTTGTAACATAATTTTGATTCAACATGAAAGATCTTCCTCTCGAAATAGCCCTCGTGCACCTTCAGAACGAGAATTTAAATAAGCCAAAATACACTATCTCTACGTCTGCGGAGCCAAAGGTGATCCAGACCACTACACAACACACCGCCCTGCGACAAAAACCTTTCTTTCATCAAGCCCAGTGTTGAAAACAAAGGTGATCCAGACCACTACACAACACACCGCCCTGAGATAAATACATTTCTTTCATCAAGCCCAGTACTGAAAACCTATTGACCTGGTGCGAAATTACTGTTCAAAACGAAAGATCACTGGTACGAATTACGAATATCTATACACAGTATAAAATGAAGTCCCCTGAAAGCGTCTGTATGTGTGAACGCTTTAAACTCGAGAAATACTAAACTGATATTGGAGATATTTGTACCATTTTGTAGGGCATTTATCGAGGAAGGTTTTAGTATTATATTAAACGCATAACAAAATCAAAAACGGAGTTTAATAATTGTGATTTTAATAATTATTTTCTTACCACTATCCGCGCATGCGCAAAGTAGTAGTATCTGTGCTTTTCGTATGCGCGGAATTCACGTCTGTTTAAATCTCCCCTTAAAGCGTCTGTATGTGTGAACATTTATAAGTCGAGAAATACAAAATGTTTATTGGAGATATTTGTACCATTCTTTAGGGCATTTATCGACGCTTTTCAAAATCAAAAAGGGAGTTAAATAATTAAATCCAATCCAACCTCGATCCACGCATGTGTAAAATACCATCCTCGATCCGCGCATGCGTAAAACAGCCGGATCTGTGCTTTGCGTTTCATCCGCACATACGCGAAATAGCAGGAGCTGTGCTTTGCGTATGCTCTGAATTTATGTTTGTTTGCATCTCATTTTAAACGGTTATTTTAAAGATTTGCGACTGATTTCAAAATCTCTTCATGCCTGAAAAAGGAAATTCCAACTTAGACCGATACACATCTTTTTGTCTTGGCACCAGGAGGAAAAACTGCCAATATTGTTTATAAAGAAATATTATGAATTATAATTTGAATTTTATTTCCATATCACAGATTGCATTTTACATATTCAGTGGGTCCATGTATGTATAGAACAAATAAACGCGTGCGGAGCCGCGGGGTACAACGGCTAGTCCTACCTAAAGCGAATTCCTGATATCACCATTGATTATGGAAGGTTTTATCCCTGACCATCGGTCATTAAGATATTCATTCTAGCTTTTTTAGTGTACTTTATGGGTTTACGTTTTCCCCTTCCATCTGTGATACACCTTTACGCCGAGAGGGTGTTGTATAACCATAAACCTTATCGGGTCATTTCCTCCTTGTGGATTAATAATAATAATATTCTAGCTGAACTATATACCATATACGAGAATATTATAGATTCTATACTAATACACTTACAATAACATACAAGCAGTAGCTGCTCGTCCATAAGAGCTGGAGCTGCAGTATTTTTGTTTTTATTCTAATTGGCTTACTTTTCGACTTTGGGAATTCAGTGACCAACGAAAATGGCAAAAAAGTAATAAAAAAATGTAAAATCAAGACGAAAAATCAATCAATAATTAAGAGAGAGACAGGCCAGAGCTGCAGAAAGTTTTGCCCCTCCTTAGGATCCGAAATTAACGCAATGATCAACGAGAAGCGCGAGAAAAGCAACCCTTTCTCTGCTTAAGATTACACTCATTTGAGCTGAGTTTTACCCAGCTCACGATTGGCGCGACTTCCTCATTTGGCTTTTTTCTCTTTTTCTCAGTAGTGAAGTAGTTTTTTTTTTAATCCAATTCTGGGGGAGTTGTAATTTTTTACTTATTTATGTTTTTTCGGGTGCTGATTACGAATCTGAGGTTTGCCACCAATAATTTTTGATGGAATTGTAGTTATATCCAAAATACATAAAAAAAATTCTCCAGTTTTTTGCTTATAACTCAAAAAAAATCAATTTTTAGTATATCATCATTATATATCAAAATAATCAGCACAAAATTAACTACAACTTAGGTCTATGCAACTTTTGAAGCACTGCTTGTTTCTGAGCTGACGAGCCGCCACTGACTATAGGAGTCATTTCAACTACCCAGTATAGTTGAAAATATTACTTGTCAGACAAAGCTTCTTGTTTCCTATCAATGCCCATTGTCAGTCAACTCTATATCATGCAGGCAGCGAGGGAATTCGAATAGCCTTCGGCTATTAAAGGATGAATAAGAAGCAAGAATAATAACATCTTCGTAAAAAGTAATGTTTCAAAGCAATCCTATACAGACTTTTTCAGCTCTAAAATTACAAACTTGCTGCAGGAATGGGAGGTACTCGGTCACTTGGAATGATAATGCTTCCCTGTCGCGATGGGATTTTTTATTGCCCACGCCGACCCGGCTTACCCAAAGAGTTGTCGCGATGGGATTTTTTATTGCCCACGCCGACCCTGCTTACCCAAAGGGTTCTCGCGATGTTTTGGTAATGTATCTCTTCCAATAATTGATACAGGTCTTCAATTTTGGTGATAGCACAGGTGCCAAATTTCATACATATTGCTCGTTGCCTATTTTAATTATCATATTCACATACACAAGAACAGATAAACATACAGACATAATTCCAAAAATAGTTTATTACTCAAGGAGGTCAAGAACGTCGATACTGATCAAAATCTGTAGGTCAAATTTTTTTGACGATTGCAATATTTTATCTATGTTTACTTCGTATACTAGAGAGTAAGGTTAACCTGTTTAGGATGCGTATTCACTTCGTTTCCCTTAAGCTCGCCAATTGTTTGTCGCCAAGAGAGAGAGAGTGCCGGAAAGAGTTGAAAATTTTTTTCGCCGTCGTTTGCGCATGCGCCGACAGTGATTTGTTTACCGGTCTACGGCGCATGCCCTTAATTTCGCTTCATTTCCATTGATCCACTGTCTGCTCTCTTCGATCTGATTCGTCGGCGTACGAATTTGAATAATACTTCGTTTGGAATTCTTGATCATTTGCCAAACGATTTCTTTCAATAACCGTTCGCTTCTCTTCTGAAGACTTTCGTTCATTTAATTTGCTGATTTTCTTTCTCTGTGTTGCTGAATTATGAGTAACGAATATCGAACCAGGAATGTTTTTTTCTGGAAACAACTGTTCCCTTTCTACGTTTCATCGTCTTCAGACGTCGTGTTTTTCATGCGTCCGTGCTTTCCCTATGTGTTTCGTTTCTCAATGAAAAAGCGAAGCTCCGAGGGGCCCGCTTTGCTGAAAGCGAAGCCGCTGATCTGTTTTTAAGTTTAAAAATTTGCCGTGTACACACTTGCAATGCCAAAGGCATTGCGTACTCAATCTCTCGTTTTTAGATGCCATAGGCATCGAATGCGCAGAAGACGTATAGAAAAATAACTGCGCATCCAAAACAGTGTTTGGCGACGGCAAATAAAATTGCGTCAAAGAAAATTGGCGAGAAAATAATACGCACCCTAAACTCTAGGTTTGCCGAAAGTAATATTGCAGCATGTGAAATAAATTTTCAATGCTGGACAAACTTTCTCCGTCATGTTCATGTATAGGTTCATGAATAGTCAAACCTTATTAGAAACAGTTCTTCTGTATAAGTTATCATAAACTGAATCATCCCGGCCTGCCGTAGCATCCGGGTAAAATTGAATGACAATAATGACAGCTCGAGTACTGAGGCCGGAGTCCTAATAGCCATCACCGGCCACGGCCCGACCTCTCCCGAAGGAGGTACGTATTATCACTGGAAGGAGGATTAAATCCCCCCATTACTGCACCCACACCAGGAGCGAGAACCCGCTTCCTTATCCGGCGGTTTCTTATACCCGCTTAATCGTTGTGCCCCAAGTGGGCGTTCTGTAAAAGTTATCTTTTACAATATAATGAATTGTGAAAAACGCTTTCTTTCTGACAGAAAAGAATTTCGTGTTATCCTGATTCGGTAGCAATCTATTATTTATTCAATATTTGTAGCTCAGAAAAAGTTTCTTCTAAACCTTTCTTTGGACTAAAAATAAATCATTGATGAAACCTAAAATAAAACCTTTTCGCACCTCTAGCTTCATTTCCATCTACAAATATTTCTGAATTATTTGTCAATACACCATACAATCTAACATAGTCAATAAAACGTCACATTTTAGTGGAGTTTTGTGCGTGGCAAAAAGCATTCTAAGAATCCAGTTTATTGACAACGCCTACGAATTCTATTTTTAGGTATGTTTCAAGTGGAGATCAAGTTGTTTACGTTATCCGCGAAGAAACCGTGTTTTGAATTTCCTTGTCGACTCAAAATATTGCAACTCAAGGTTTTTCTGAACAAAAATTTGGATCGATATGCTTCGAAATCACAAGGAACTTTATTAATTTTATTATCAAGGCAATATACACTGACGGAAAAAAATCCCATCACCAAGAAAAAATTACTGTAGAGTAATGAAATTTCGGCAATGCATTTGCCTAGGTAACATATTGAATTGATTAAAGTTTCAAGATTACAGGTTAATGTAAGCGCGAGAAGAGCCATTTCAAATATGAAATGCTGGCACATTAATAACCGGTGTAATAGTCAGAATTTTGAATGCAAGCATGCAAACGTGCATGCATTGTGTCGTACAGGTGCCGGATGTCAGTTTTGGGGATGGAGTTCCATTCCTGGTGCACTTGGTTGAAAAGTGCAGGTACGGTTAATGCTGGTTGCAGTTGACGATGGAGTTGTCGTCCAATGATATCCCATGCGTGCTCGATTGGAGAAAGATCTGGTGATCTAGCAGGCCAAGGCAACATGTCGACACTCTATAGAGCCTGTTGGGTTACAACAGCTGTATGAGGGCAAGCGTTATCCTGTTGGAAAACACCCCCTTGAATGCTGTTCATGAATGGCAGCACAACAGGTTGAATCATCAGACTGAAGTACAAATTTGCTGTCAGGGTGTGTGGGATAACCACGAAAGTGCTCCTGCTGTCATAGGAAATTGCTCCCCAGACCATAACTCCTGCTGTAGGTCCAGTGTGTCTAGGCCGCAGACAGGCTGGTTGCAAGCGCTCATCTGGCCTCCTCCTAACCAACACACGGCCATCACTGGCACCAAGGCAGAGCCGGCTTTCATTATGAAACACAACAGATCTCCACTCCGTCCTCCAATGAGGTCTAACTTGACACCACTCACGTCGCAAACGGCAGTGGTTTGGAGTCAGTGGAATGCACGCTACAGTGCGTCTGGCTCGGAGCTGTCCTTGAAGTAACCGATTTTTAACAATTCGTTGTGCACTGTGGTGCCAACTGCAGCTCGAATTTCTGCCGCAGACGCAGTACGATGCGCCACAGCCATACGCCGAACACGGCGGTCTACCCTCTCAGTAGTGCCACGTGGCCGCCCGGAACCCGGTCTTTTTGAGGCAGAACCTTCCCTTGACCATTGCTGCTAACAATCATGCACAGTGGATACATTCCTGCAAGACTTTCTGCAATATCGCGGAAAGAAAATCCACCTTCTCATAGCCCTACTACACGACCTCGTTCAAACTCAGTGAGCTGTTGATAATGGCTTCTTCGTCTTCTTAGAGGCATTCTTGACTAACATCAACGCACTACGTCAAATCTTAACGATAAATAACACTCACGAACTTTACAGTGCGTATTTAAAGCAAACCTGATTTTAATGTTCATAGTGGCGCTACTAGTGCGCCTAATGCGAAATTTGAATAGACGTATAGACACGTCTATCAAATTTACATCATCATTTACAATACATCTATTTTCAGATGTATAAACACTCTTATCAAATTTCGTTTATCTAGCATAACTCTTTCTCGGTGTTGGGATTTTTTTCCGTCTGTGTAGATGTTTTACTAGTTGGTTTACTTCTATTTGGATAGTTACTATTATTTTATTAACTATTTTTCTTTTCAACTGCCAAGGAAACTAGCATATCTTGATATACAATTTTATTTAATGATACATAAATCTTCATTATTCAAAAAGTGTAACCTCTGATTCAGTAAAGTTTTATATTATTTAGATTGCAAACGATTGCTTTTTCAGCGTAATAATGGTTAAATTTTAATACACAAATATGGCCTCATAATGCTATATATTTCAGACTATAGATCCAATCCTTTGCCGAATAGGACACGAAATCCTCATGTTTCTATGATATTTTATAGACTATTTTTACTTTACAAATAAGATCACTATCTCCTACTTGCAGAATAAAGTCGGAATTTCAAGGAGTTAAGTCCTGATTCCATCGAAGATCCAACAGTTTTAAAGTAGGAATACGTTCCTCCTATTGGGGTCTCAGGAAGAAATTTGATTCACACGCCAGAACGCCACGAAAAACTTTGCATGGGAGATCCTCTATATCTCGGTAACTACATATGTTAAAAACATAACTGATGTCTTATTTTAGAGATAAAGGGTAATAACAGAAGTTACAAAAAAATTGAAAATCGGAATTGTAGTTCAGCGACTAATCAGTCGCAAAGTTGTGGGCAAAAATTCGCGTGAATTGGTGATACGATCCTCTATATCTGAGTAACTACATATGTTAAGAACATAACTGATGTCTTATTTTAGAGATAAAGGGTAACAACAGAAGTTACAAAAAAATTGAAAATCGGAATTGTAGTTCAGCGACTAATCAGTCGCAAAGTTGGGCAAAAATTCGCGTGAATTGGTGATACGATCCTCTATATCTCGGTAACTACATATGTTAAGAACATAACTGATGTCTTATTTTAGAGATAAAGGGTAACAACAGAAGTTACAAAAAAATTTTGAAGATCGGAAAACAGTCACGCGAGTAAAGTAGTCCTACGCCTTTAACATCTGCGGCTGTTTGAAAAAGACAGTCTACCATAATTTATTTTAACTTCTTCTTTTTGAACCAATTGTGTGGTACCTCCAAGGTTTTTCATAATATCAGTCATAACCTCACATTATAGCCGAACAGAACAAGCTAGAACATTAGAATCTTCAAAATTACAAAACTAGCATTCCAAATCTAGATTTGCGATGCTTGTTTTACTTTTTGTTTATTTCGGACAAAATAATGCTGCAATGATTTAATCCTTGTAGTCACCTCTTTGCTCTTCAACCGGACAATTTTTCGACAAATATTCTAAAAATTTTATGCCAAAAAAATTTTTTGTCATCGCAAAAATTGAAACACAAAATTGTCTGTCGGAATTGTTACTTTACGCTAGGGATCGGCAACCCGTGGCTCCGGAATCACATGCGAATGCTATAATATACAGGGAGTCCACACTTATCGTGGTCCAATAGCTAATTTCTAAACCGTTAGAGATAGACATATAGTTCCAATTGGAAAAATGCTTTAAATGAAGAGAATAATTATATTCCATGTTCTTTGAGTCACTAAATATATTTCTGAAAATGTTACGAATTCTAATTTTTATAGGGTCCCCGGTCCTATCAGTCTTATTTAGTAAAATATTCTTCGTACAATAACATTTTAAACGAAAAAAGTTCTACTCTTCTGCGACTAAAACTAACCAAGTTATGGAGCTTTGAATTTCATAACTTTAAACCAATCAGCGGCCTCGACGAGTAAATGTTACACACTGATTGGTGGATCGTCTTCGAGGCGACTATTGAAATAGGGTAAAGTGGTATAAGTCAGCGATGTTCTAAGCTCAATAACTCGATCAGTTTTAGTCGGAGAAGAGTGGCACTTTTTTTCTTTCAAATGTTAGTGTGTGAAAAATATTTTACTAGATATGTCTGATTGGACCGGGGGACCGTACGAAAAATTAGAATTAGTAACTTTTTCAGAAATGTATTTATAGACTCAAAAACATAAAATATGATTTTTTCCCTCATTTAAAGCATTTTTGAAATTGGAACTATATGTCTATCTCTGATGGTTTAGAAATTAGCTATTGGACCAAGATAAGTGTGGACACGCTGTATAAATAAAGCTCTTTTTTAATTAGTATATAATATGCATATAAGAAGATAAAATATTAAAATTACGTAAAATAAAAAGTCCCTAGTGATAATGCATGAAAATTGCAACTGACAGTTTCACCGAATTTTGACAAACTTTCTCGAGAATTTCAGCAACTGAAATATCATTAAAAACTATATATTTTTCTTATTCCTTACGTAGTATATGTTTTAATTTTATTACTGATACAAGTTGAATATACTATAAAATATTTGAAATCCCAGGTTACTCTTTGACTGAAGAAAAATTAAAATTTTCATGTGTGAATATTTAAAATCACTTATTATTTACTTTAATTATTGCATTTCATGTATAGCACTGACTGTAAATAATTGAATTGAAAGTATTTTATTAAAGTACCTTAAACCAAAGCAAAAATAAACTGATTAGAAAACACATTCTATATTCAATTTTTTAAAATGTATATTTCATAATTCAGGTTGTCAATTTGCGGCTCCGTAAGTATTATTTCGATAAATATAATTCAAAAATAGATCTTTACGAGAAAAAGGTTTAAGATCCCCTGCCTCACAGAAATGAAGGTCGCATGAAAAAAACAGACCAAATAGGATTATAAAAAATATCAAAAAATACCCAACATGTGGATGAAAATTTTATATAATTACTAATATAATAACCCAGATCTGCCCGTCGGTAACGCTCTGACGTCACCAACAATAAAACTCGAGCCATAGCACTGCGAGACGTTAAACAGCATTATTTCATTGTTAAAGAACCTAAATTTCATTATTTTTAAATTTAAAAGAGTAGTTGTCGTTTTAATTTCAAATTTAATAGCTCTAAAATAGTGAAATAAAATTTTCTATCGATTGACATAAAATTCATTTCGCTGTGATCAATAGTTCCCGAGACATTTTAAATTATTAAATTATATTAATCATATATTTCAAATTAATTTCCGTTTTTTAATAGAAAATAGTAAATCACGTCACTGGTATATCATGCGCGTGATATAGTTTAGACGCCACGATGCATCTGATTATTTATTGCAATCGTGATGATATAATTTGGTACTATTTTTTGGCAACGTTAAAATTTACACAAAGACATCTGAAGTACAAGGAAAATTGTTAAACAACGAAAAATACTTCAAACGGAATGTTGTTCACCAAGAAGTTTTTTGAATAAAGAAATATGTAAATACATGTAAATAAAAAAATATTTCCTCTCGTAAAACATATGTTTATTTTATTTGTTTTCAATCAACGTTAAACATTTCTTTCGCATATATATCTATTTAAACACGTCAAACTTCACGTGAAATCTCTCGAATGAAGGGGCAATTTGCATCCGTCATACTATGACGGGTGATTTCCTAGTTTTAAGTAGTAAACAAAAATAATACATTACATTTTCTTCGTTTTATATTTCAACGTTAGCTCTCGAATTTTATGCAGAAAAAGAAAGCATCTAGAACGAGATATCTGAAACGAGATCATTTTAATCCCTCTCTTCCTACAAAATAAACAACATCAAGTTTTATCGGAAACTGTAGAAAAATCCGATATAATTTCGCTCATTTTGTTATGATATCAGATTTAAATGCTCATCCTTTTGTAATTTAAATATATCAATAAACTGAAGGCTGGAAACGTAACAATGGGAAAAAAGTTTAAGAATAGCAAGCACCACATCTCTTGGATGTTTGATAAGAATGTTCTAAATGAAATTTAGTGTGTTTTATCTGCTGTCTCGGCCTCATAAGAGAATGATGCCAACATGCATGAATAATCATGTAAATGACCCCCCTAAAGCGAAAAGGGAGGGTTGTCACCTAAATGATCGGGAATAAAAGTGACCATGATAGCAGCGCTGATTCGCGGTTACGACCGAATGAAATATTGAATATTCAGGCGATTTCCATCTCGTTTTCATTACTTATGCATTCAGTTTCTTCTTATGTAAATTGTTTTATGCCGTGCCCATTTATCTCATGAGCCTCCGAATGTCGGCGTTAACTGGGCTGCAGTGTTCAAGAGAGCGTTATCAAGATTTTTCTTACCACTGGAAGTAGAAGACCATTTACTACGACTGCCAAGAAAATCGATGCTTTGTGTATTCTCCTCTGCTGTGAAGCGTCGAAGAAACTTGAAATATTGCTTCATGTTTGCTACGAAATCTTAAAGCGCTTTAAATTCATAAGAAACGATGGGCTTCTCTGGATTTTGGCGGTGCTTGTTTTGGAGAGAGTTCAGGGTTTCAACACGATCGAGATGATGTGAACTCTCGGAATTATTATTTTGCCATTTATTTTTGAAGCCTGTAAGCCATCAGTCAGCTAGAATGTTGAATTTCTTTACAATGGATGAAACACAGCACCTGAAGAGCTTATAAAGTTTCTGCTGGGCCGGATTATCATATAGGCAAAGTAGGCAAGTGCCTGGAGACCCCGAAGCCTCGATCTTCTTTTCGTTATTTTCATGGTAGTTTAATATTTTGCTTTCATTTTAGCACTTGGATGTTATGTACCTGCACGTGGTCCACGTCCAATGCACGTGGACGTTTTGTACCTTCAAAAAATTGATTTTTGATTTTTAGCCTCAAAAAATAGAGGATTTTTCGCTAATTCCGGCAATGTAGGTTATGTATAGGTTTGGAATGCTGAAAGACATTAAATTAAAATTTAAAAATATAATCAAATTTAAACGAAGGTTTGCCTATTATTTCGCTTTTGCAGTTTTCTCAAAGCACGTTTTTTCCAAATTTAGGTACGCATAGAAAATTTCTTTTCATTGTATATGTATGAAATTTTAAATTAAAATACTTGAATTGCTTGATTTTAAAAGGGGTCTTCTGGCATATAACGTAGAACAGTCAAACTAATTTTAAGAGGGGTCTTCTGCGTAGAAATTCCCTTCTAACGTCATAAGGAAAATTTGATGCTTTGCTACAATGTGGCTGGAAATGGCAGAAGCCCCTTTTTTACAACAAATGATGTAGTTGTCTTAATCAAATTAAACATGAAAATAAAAATATAATTTCGGCCAAGACTGCAGAAGACCCCTTTTAAAATCAAGCGATCACTTATAATCATTATAAACCTACTAAACCGTGTTTTATATATTTCTGAGCAGTAATATGAAGTGATATTTTTTTTAAAAAATATCACTTATTTTTGAAATTTTCCATTTATGTGATATTCAATATTTTTTAAATTTTTCTTTCAAATGTATTATAATGAAACTAAGTACACTGGTCTTATTAAGCTTTTTTTCTTATATTATGATATTTTGGAGTGATTTTAGACAGAACTGTTTTTCTTGAGAGTACCAATGTGAAGCTATGTGTTTGCTATATGTTCTATCAAAACACATTTTAGACTTGCTATTAAAAATCATATACTTTTAAGAGAAAACTATTTTTAAGTTGTTTCACATTGAAAACATCACATTCTTTCTACACACACAATATTTTAATAAAGATATAATTTTTAATTAGGAAATTTCCCCTTTGTTTTCAAATGAAATTTCGACAGTTTTCGTTGTCGAGAACGTCCAAGCTCCTATAATTTACAAGGGCTAAGTAATCTAACTCAGTCAAATCAAGATCAAGTATCGTTTACATTTTAGAACATTATTCATAGGTTTTTTCATGCTTTAAAATTCGCTCGTAAATCAGTGTCTTACCTTTTTCTTAGAACTGGCGAAATGACTTACAAGGAAAGGCTCGCTAAACTTTTCTTTATAGAAATAAAATAAGTAAAGAAAAAATTGAATAAGAGTTCTACACACTCTCTCACTCTTCTCTCATTCAAATTTTTCGACGATAATTTTCGAAAATATAATAGCGCAAAAATAATTTTTTAATCACCTTAACATTTAAAAAACTATATTTCTAATGACATCGTTTTAATTGTCGTCCATATTTTTCACTGATTTTAGCGCATTCTTAGAATATTTTTTTTGCATAATTTATAAAACGTTTCATTGTAGCGATGAAATTAAAGCCGTTTTCATTGTTTATACAAATATTTAATGCGTGTTTCTTTGCAGTGTTGAATGATAAGGAGTGAATATTTTGTTTATTTTTTCATATTCTTTGGTAATAATGTAATGAATTTTGCTTCAATTTTTTATGCACAATTTTTTGTGAAAACTATGAACGAAGTATTTTAAAATATTAAGTAAATTAGAAAATAAAAAATTACTTTGTTCATGGAGCCATTAATATCAAACTATGCAATAAATTTTTGCTATGGGCACGTAAACTTCAAATTAATCAAATTCCACTGTTTTTAAATTAGTTTATATTGCTTTTATTGCATCAATTATTTGCTATAAAAACATATTTTCCTTTAAGAGATCTAAAAAATGTAATGCAAATATATTTAGATAAAATTTATCAGTGGATTCTCAAGAAAAAATGAGAAACAATTTTTTAAATTCTACTCTTAATTAGCTAACCTTAAATTTGAGGAGAAATAAGAGTGTTTCTTCCATTTGACTATCGTGAAAATAATAATAATAAATTGAAATCTTGTTTGAATTGAATTTAAAGAAATTCTATTTTGACATAGAGATGCTAATTTTTTATCTTTTACATCAACTTTGATCGTCCGAAATATTAAGAATTAGCTCTTTTCTAAAGACTCATTAAAATAATGATTGAGATTTTGTTTTAAATCTGGGAATTATTTTTTTTTATCACTCATCCATTTCATACCCATTGCCTGTTTCTCTTTCTACAGTATTAAATTCGGATGAGTCTTTTTAAATCAGCAATTTAGAGAAGCTCAAGTTAGTTGTTTCCTAAACAGAGAATCATTTTAATAATAACCTTAAAATCAGATAAAAAATTATTTTTAACGTTCTTTAAAATTTTGCTAGTGAAAGTTTAATTATCTGATCTTCAATAAAGAAATCGTTGTATTGTTACAACATTTTACAAAATATTTTGAATTTTTTTAACTTTTTTTTTATTCCAATATCTAAAAAACTAGATATCAGATTACAACATTGAAAGAGAAATACGCAATTAAATATTTGTTTTACCGATGAAAAAGGTTTGAGTTACGTTGCAACTATGAAAAGTATTGTAGTAAATTATGCCAAAAATATTTTAATAATTATTAAAATTAAAGAAAAAATTACACGGCAAGTTAATTGATGTAATTGGAAAAGTAATTTTTTGCACTTTCAAATGGTGTAAAAATAATTTTTGTTTCGTAATATTTTCGAAAGTTATTAAGGAAAAGCGCCAAATTGTCGATTAATTTTTAATTAATTACAGTTCTTATTAAAATTTCAAAATATGATTCCAAAGTGCACATTCCTACCCTCCAAAGTATCTTTGGGCCAAATTTCATAGCTCTAAATGCAGCTGTCTCACCTGAACAGCGCCAACACACACACAGACAGACACACGCACATTCTCCTTTATTATTAGTAGAGATAGACCTTCCAAGATATTTTGAGAGAATTTACAGAAGAAAACTAAGGAAAGGTAATATCAGAAACTTTTTCATTAATGATTTTTTCATGATTGAAAAAATCATTAATGAAAAAGTCATCAAATCATCCTCTTGCAATTGTTGTAAAATGTTGTTTCACAATTTAAAGAAATGTCCTATCATGTAAATAAAGAATATTTAGATTGTTTTAAAAAAGTATTGTAACTCCTTTAACTTTTTTAAAAATTAAATTTTAATTTTAGTCTTTAATTTTTTTTTTATCGAGAGATACCGAAGTTGCTCTCATGAATTATTCTTTATTTCAGTTTGTAAATGATGTTAACCATTTCAATATTTTGTTTTTTCGGTTTGTCATAATATTTGTTACTTAAAAATTGTTTATATAGAGATTAAATTAACATGAATAATATCTGTTTTTGGAAGTTGGGGATGATTAAAGGTGGAGGATCCTCCAGATGCCATTGCCTCAGGGCCCCACAGGGCTTATTCGGGCCCCTGAGTCTCGGAATATTTTGGGGAATCTATTTTTAATTTAGTATGTTGGTCACGTGTTAAAAATTTTGTTTCTAAACGCTTCGGTTTTTTTTTCAATTCACAATTATAGCCTGCTAAAATTTAAATCTTCTGTATTAAATTGCATCCTATTCTTAAACACTTTTATTCAACTTGACTTTTATCATGTTTATAACGATGGAATTTCGTAATTGATTTTATCTTATGCGTTAAAGTTTTGAAACTCTGTGCAGTCGTATTCTGACGCTGCACCATTTTGTTAGTATACAGTAAAACTTCGATTAACCGTGACCGTCCGGACCAAGGCTGTGACAGATAACAGAAATATCTCAATACATATGTTCAGTAAAGCGACTGCACTGCCTGTTTGGGACGAAAATAAATCCTTTAAAAGTGAATAATACATCCATAATTTATCTAATTTTACAAAACGATCGACGTAAACTTCAATAAGAGTAGTAATGTACAGAAATACAGGGTGCCCATTAAAATCCCTTACCACCCTTTTAACTACTAAATGGCTGCAGCTATCTTCGTAAGAGTGGTGTCTAGGCATGGTGAAGTGACTATGCGCTTCTGGATGAAACCACTTACAGCGCCACCTGGTGGAAAACGGTGGAGTTAGTGTTATTATCTCTAAAACGGTAAGAGATAGAAGGAAAAAGTGAATTACAAAGTTATAGAGCATCATCTATTTAGTACAAAAAGACACCTTCTGGACGTAAATGCTTAGAACAGAACGCTTAAAACAACGTATTTGTTTGTTCGCGATTTCCTACACTGACACGTGACAAACATTCTTCGAAAGGAAAAAAAACAACTAGTTATCACGAGATACCTTTATTTTCGATGTTCAAACCTCTCTCCATCAGCTTCAATGCACATCTGGATCCTTGCTTGAACTTCACGTTGCACACGGTACAGAATATAGGGTGTCACGTTGGCACAAGCATCCATAATGAGTGGTTGAAGGTCCTGCAATGTTGGCGGAGGAAATAATTAATAATTACAATACAAAATACATTACAAGCGATACCACTATGCCACGTTAGGGGCTCGTTTTTCGTCCGAAAGATAATCTTTTCACCTTTCGTTCAACTTTCGTGACGTCACAGTTTGGGAAGCCGCAAACAAACAAATGTACATTTCAAGCCTTCTGTTTTTAGCATTCATGACCATAAGGTGTCTTTTGGTACTAATTCGTTGGTGCTCTACAACTTTGTAATTCACTTTTTTCCTCTATGTCGTACCGTTTTAGAGATAGTAACGCTAACTCCACCTTTTTCCACCAGGTAGCGCGCAAGTGGTTCATCCAGTAGCGCATAACCACTTTGCCATGCCTAGACACCACTCTTATGAAGATAACTGCAGCCATTTTAGTGGACACCCTGTATAATTGTAATACTTTAAGCCTACGTTATTTCATTTACTTTTTAGACGATGACGGATAACAAAAACTGACTGTTAGAGGAGTGGCAGTTAATCGAAGTTTTACTGTATTAAAATGCATAAAATAATTTTTTGACAGAAATTTGCAGGGAAAAACAAAAATCGTAAAAGCGTGAAAAAAATACAATAAGGAAATTAAGCCACAATAAAAATCAAAAGAACGAAGTTTATCAAATATCGATTTAAAATTGAAATACATTATGAATCATTAAAATTACAATCGCAAACGCTTTGAAGATTTTGACTTTGAGATCCAAATTTTTGATTAAAAAAAATAATTATCTTCATTTTAACATACTAACAGATTTAAGAAAAAACTTGTTTTTATTTCCATTCTCACAAAGTAATATGTCGTAAATCACACTTAGCGATCAGCATGTTTTACATGATATTCCTTCTCTTTACATGAATGTTCAAGGATACTATACCAGATTTTAAAAAACAGTAAATTTAATTTGGAGCATCCTTATCAAACTACGCCACCATCCAAAAAGTTGGACAGCTTGCAACCATTTTTTCCATTGTTTTATTTCAGGTCTTCTGTTTATTAAAATGCAAGCTGGTAATGCTTTATCGCATGTGAAAACTCCAATCAGATAATGAAGAAGGCAAATGTGCGAAATATTCTTCATTCTTCGAAATTCCACGAAAATCTAAAATTGGGAATTGAAATTAAGGTTTGAATTCAAAGAATTGGGAATGGTGAAAAGTGTACAGCAGGTGTTGCCTTCGAGGATCTCAGCATTTCCTCTGTTAGAAATTCCACGAAAATCTACCAATGGGGAATGAAAATTAAGGTTTGAATTCAAAGAATTGGGAAGGGCGGAAAAGGTACAGTAGGTGTTGTCTTCGAGGATCTGATCATTTCCTCTGTTCGAAATTCCACGAAAATCTAATATTAAAGGATTAAGATCAAGGTTTGAATTCAAAGAACTGTAATTGGGTGGGAGGATGCTGACTTCTTGGATGCGAGCATTGCCTCTGACGTTGGTCCTAACTTACAATAAACGGCAAGTATATGCATTTGTATTCTGTATAATGATGATATTGCTCGAGATTTCTAAGAATGATCGGAGACTGATATTTCCTATCAGCCACTCTTTTAATTTTTGAACATTATTTGACAGTAACAAATCGTCTCTTAACAAGAAGCACCACCTATCTGAATTTTTCAAATTTTGCAGGCGGAAGAAAAAGAATTTTTCACAGTCACTAATGAGTATTTCTTTTCAGTTTTGTCACATATGGTATGAATTTGAAACCATTGTCGTAAATAATAGTTTTTACTCTACATACAAAGTGCCCACCTAAATCCGTTGACAACAAAAAGACAGCGGCTACAGTCATGATAGTGGTGTCTAGATATAATAAAATAGCCATGCGCTAGGCAATGAAACCACTTAGCGATTTCCGAAACTGGCGTCACGTGTTAAAAAGAGAAAAAATAATTATTTATCACATATACCTTTATTTTCGGTGTTCAAACCGCTCTACGTCATCTATAGTAAAGATTTGGGCCTTTGTTTGAATTTCACTTTGCACAATTTTTAGCATATCAGCTGGTGCGCTAGCATAAGCAACAGTAATACGTCATCGAAAGTCTTGAAATGTTGGTGGGAAGGTCACATACACCTGGTGCTTCAGCTATTCCAGCGGGTAAAAGTATATTAGGGACATTTTTTGTCCGATAAAAAACATTTTCTCCGTTTGTCCATGTCTTCTGACGTTACAATTTCGAAATTTGGGAACAAATTTGCATTTTAAGCGTTCTGTTCTTCGTATTAATGTGCCCAAGCTGTCTTTTTGTATTAAATCAACAACTCTCTACAACTTTATACTTGACAATTTCCCCCTATCTTTCAACGTTTTTGAGATAGGAACGCTAACTCCAAAGTCTTCCGCCAGGTGACACTGCAAGTGGTCATAGCGTAACGCATAGCCATCTTATTATAACTAGACACCACTTTTATCGCTATAGCTGCCTTCGTTCTGAAGTTAATGTGTGTAGTCTTTATTTAAGTGGGCACCACCTATATTGCATGCAACATAAAAACGTAAAACTTTGCCACTTTAAGCACAGCATGTTATGCGAGGAACAAGAAAAGAGATGTACCCTATCTGGATGGAACGATGGATCGATGGAACATTATCAGTTATTATGGTATTAAAGTTCAGAATGGATTAGCAGAGAAGTTTTGCTCGTATTCTTCAGTATTAATTAGCAAAGTTGATCAGACAATCTATTCAGGTTTGTCAAATAACTGCAAAATTGTTTCTCACATTTATGAAAAAAATTCAAGAACATTCGAGCCTTCAGTCGTAGCTTGATAATGTTTTAGGTTTGATTTAATTGTCTATCTTTATATTATTTTCAAAAATTTACTCTTAATTATATAGAAAAAACAACGTGCACATAAAAAATGTATTTAATATCGCCGCAACGTACGTGTGTATAAATGCAGTATCTAAATCAATGAAAAATATTGTTGAAAATGTACTTAAAAACATTTTTAAAAATTTTAGGAAACTAGAAAAAATTTTACTGGAATAAAACTGGCTTCACTGTAAAGCAAATAGTTTAAACTTTAAAATGGTGTTAAAAATGGTGTTTGTGCGATAATATGCTCTGAAATTATTGAAGAAAAACGTTAACATTTCGGTTAATTTTTAATTAAAAAACAATTAAAATTTTTAAAAAACTCTTTCTAGTTGAGCACCTACTACCCAAGAAATAACTAAGTGCCAAATTTGGTAGCTTACAATCCTTACAATTTAACTTCTTCTAAAGGAGAGAAAAAAATGAAATCCATTCGGATTGTAAGGTCCATTCTGAGAAATCTATTTCCCACCCCCTATCTGTTCCCTTCTGTCCATCTTTGATGTTTATCGAACAGCGTCGACGGTACCCCCAGCAGGTGATTCGTGGGATCCCACCTATTCATCATTACCGTCAGCTGGAGATAGTGTTTCCTCCCCTAGAGTGCCTTTCAGTTTCCTTCACAGACAGATCACAGGAAGTGATTTATAGAAAATGCTTTCAATAACGTCAACAATTAAAGTATAAATAAACATTCTATTCTGGTATTCTAATGGAGCATCAAATCCTACTAGACGTTCATGTAGATCAGCGGTTTCCAACTTGTGGTACGCGAAGGACTAGTTGGGGTACGCGAAGGACCAGTTGGGGGTACGCGAGCTCAAATTCGGTTATGGTGGACACAAGAAAACATAAAGCTGGGCATTCATTTGAATGCTAGCTATGCCATTTGTCCTAATACCGTTTTTCCTTCCACCCATTTTAATCGAAAAAATACGCACGTCATTCACGTAGGCTCCAAAGAGCGCTACTGTAGCTCTTAGATCCCCCTATTCCTCCCCCCCACTCGGCAGATTTCCGATTTTCTAGCGCGAAGTCTCAATCTAGGCAGATCCTTTCATGTGTCGCTAGCCTCGCATCGGAGTCTCAAATTGGAATCGGCGCATGAAATCTTGGATTTTGGGTTTGTTTGAATGCCATCGTCTCGAATCATTTGCTCCAAATTTCATAGGTTATCGGCCTTGACGATTGCTTTTTCTTTCCCATGTTCCAAAAATCCATTTGGGAATGGCCTGCTTTTAAGGGATAAAAAATGTTGCAGAATTTTGTTTCCCTAAGTTCGTGTTAAAAGTAGAAGAGAAAGTTGTGGAAGTTTTAAACCTACTCTCAAAAGAAGTGAAAAAGAAAGCAAAAGGAAGGGTAAATTTTAGCTATCCTTATAAGTTAATGCCAAATTATTAAAATACTGATTTCATCTGTTTTGACGTTCAATTGTAAAGATGGAATAAAATGTAAAATCAAAAACAAGTCCTGCAAATGTTATAAATTCCAGTCATTTGACTCTTAACCTTACCTAGGTCCTCAACATTATTGATAAAAACTTCCTTGTATAGACGGATGTTGAAGGGGGTACGACAGTAGGGGGTACGCGAAAATAAGACGAGTAATCAAGGGATACGCGAGGGAAAAAAGGTTTGGAACCCCTGATGTATTTTTAAGAATTCAGAAGCATTCCGACAAGGTCTTAAATTGAAACTACATATATAGAAAATTGAAATTTTGTATAAAATTGTGTATTTGATTCATTTATCAGTGACAGCATAAAATTAAGTCCAGAAAAATTACTTTCCACTGTGTATAACAAATAAATTTCATCATAAACAGGACAAAGACACCGGAAAGGATTTATGGATATTTTAATTGAAATCAGCAATTAATATAGAAATAAATTATCTGTCGTAGCTTTCTAACCAAGTGTCCTAGTGATCTAGGAAATCGAAACCATACTTATTCAAATAGAAACTGAAATAATATATATTGATCCCTAGTAATATAAAGATACTGTGTAGTATTTTTTTTACCTTATTATTCAATATTCTTAGTAATCTGCAGTATCGTAAAAATATTGTAGACTATTTTGTAATTTTTAGGATTCTTGACATTTTCTTATAAAACCCGATATGATTCATTTTTCAGTCACTGACCAAAATTAAAGCCAACAAAATCAGTTTCCCCATCACTTTATAATTTTTTATGTTGTTATAATTCTGTTTGTAGATGCTTTTTTAGTTGATTATACTAGATATTTTTACAATGTTGTATGTCATGTATGCTTTATGTGTTTTGTGCTTTCTTTTGTGTTTTGTGTATGAGTTTACTTCTCATTTTATCTTTACATTGGTATGTTTTTCTTGCTATAATTTTTATTTTCATATACTCGTCTCTAAGTGAATATCTTAGTGCTTCTAGGCGCAGGGAGAAGGAGTGGGATTTTGTTTTATGGATAAAACCTGATTTCTAATAAATTTTAAAAACTCATCAGGTAAAGAGTCTGACAGTCTGACTATCAAAATTCTCAAACTAAATACAATTAATAGAATTTTTACACATTTCTGTCATTATCGCCGCTTATAGGAAATATAATTTTATATAAATAAAACTCAGATTAAAATGGTAAAAATTGTTTATTCTGCCTAATATTCAACTGTGTTGTACAGTAGACTGATACTGATGTTTTCAAATGAGTCATCTCATTCTGAACTTACCGAAAATCTGTGTTGTTGCTTCTTCGGTTTCCTGCAATCGATTAAACTTGATTCATTGATTTCATTTCTGCAATATTGTTTTGGAAAGATTAATCTTTTCTATTTCTTTCCTCATCTTTGTGCAAACTTTTCTGAAGTTTTCTGCTGAATAGATGGCGTTTCATACAAGTATAAAGGAGTTGAATTCATCATTGATGATGGATAAACAATAAGTTTTCTAAATAAATTATATTAACGTACTAAAGAAGAATTCTATCCTTTCAAAAATCAATTCCAGCGTTTTAGGGAAATTTTAAAATACTAATAGGACGTCAACCCGTGACTTCAGACCCACATATAGCCCTTTCACGGCTCTAAAGCGAAATTGAAAATGTACACAAAATATCATAATCTCATTTATTAAAATGTACTCACATAATGAAGATTTCATTTGCATTATACGTCTGAAGAAAACACAAAGACAGTTCTCCATATATTATTGTAGCAAGCGCTACCGAATTACATCTTCTAACAAATGCAATTAACCGCAAGATAGCGCTGCTTCCCTCCCTCTACTCAGATGACTCTCTCACTCACTGTAAGAGATGACGAAAGAAGAGGTCAGATGTTGTTGCACTGGCAAAATGTTTTATTTTTCTTTAACAACCTGTAAATAATAATTTAACTTTCATTAAAGTAGTTAATTATCATTCATGGTGCCCTTCTTTATTTCTTCCTGAAATACTGACATTTGGATTACTGTGACGAGCAACTCAAGTAAACCTTACCAAATGAGTGTGAGTCGTTGCAATCTTTGCTTGTAAAGTGAAAGATGTCCTATGCTAGCAACTGCACTGTTTGGTGCCTAGCAGCAAAACCCTAAGCGTTCAGTTTGTTTTTCAATATCCTCGTATCTGTACATTTAAGCTGTAATTGATGAAGTGAAAGATGTCCTATGCTAGGCAATTGCACTGTCTGGTGCCTAGCAGCAAAACCCTAAGCTTTAAGTTTGTTTTTCAATATCCTCGTTTCTGTATATTTAAGCAGTAATTGGTGAAGATGTCCTATGCTTAACAACTGCATTGTTTGGTGCCAAGCAGCAAAACCCTATGTGTTCAGTTTGTTCTTCAATATCCTCGTATCTGTATATTTAAGCAGTAATTGGTGAAGATGTCCTATGCTTAACGACTGCACTGTTTGGTGCCTAGCAGCAAAACCCTAAGCGTTCAGTTTGTTTTTCAATATCCTCGTATCTGTATATTTAAGCAGTAATTGGTGAAGTGAAAGATGTCCTATTTCTGGTGCATAGCAGAAAAACCTACATGTTCAGTTTGTTTTTCAATATCCTCGTATCTGTATATTTAAGTAGTAATCGGGCCTTAAATTGAAAACGACTGCTTCAAAGTTGACGCTCATAAACTTTCCCTAAGGATGCAATCTAATTATTCAGACTTATTCAAAATAATCACAATGTTTCTCCGCGGGGGTTTCCTTATTATAATTAATTAATAATGTTATGACATCATTTTAAATTTTTTTTATTTGTAAATACACATTTTTGGCCCCAAATTGTATTTATTTATTTAGAAAATGCACACTACAGAATAAACTCCAATTACAGAGTGCATGATACAGAAACAAACACTAAAATAGCAGTAAAACAAAGATTAATAAAAGCAACAGATAGACGCAGAAATCACTAAAAACACAACACGGATTTAGAAAGCACGCAAAATAAAAGCACTTCAAGAGCACAAAAGCCGCAAACATTCAGTATTAAAAACACCATAAGACAAATTAAACACATCAAGATCATCAGAGTACCTGTTAAAAATCTTGTAAAATTTATAAATCGAAAAATATTAAATCAATAATTAAACCTTGTAAATACATTTATAAATAAATAACTCTTCCTCAGACTTCTAGTCGGCACAGAGTAAGTGACTCGGCTTAATATGTCATTGCAGTCAATGGCATCATTAATTATCTCATGATAAAATAAAAGACAAGGAAGATCACGTCGGATCCTCAAACTGTGAATGCCGAAGTTGTTGCATAAATGTATTCATCTTGAAATGTTATGATAAACAAGTTTGACTCCTTCATCTCAAGAATTTTCTGGCCTCTGATTGGACCATAAAAATAATGAAATTTATCAAATGACAATTACTAATATTGATTTTTTATGTATCATTCCTTTCTTGTAAGATTACAAACTTCCAAAAATAGCCTGTTAAAATCTGAAAGAGGGATTCTAAACCGTTCAAAATTTGAATTCAAAACGATGATGTTTTGCAGAAATATTTTCTTGTAAATATACCAAATTCATGATTTCATAATGCATAAATTTATCATTTAATGGAAGTGCATATTTACAGATGTCTCTAACATCTGCAGTAAATTCACATATTTATCTGGCTGTAAGGTAAACTAGATTCTTTCACATATTAAAAATGTTCATTATAATAATAGAATAAATAAAAGGAACAAAATCATACTTTTTTATAATTCTAAAATATTTGTAAATTTGATGTATTTTAGTATAAAATGAAAATATTACGAATAACATATAAGCATGACTATTATGGTATGAAACAAATGCAGATTTAGTGAGTGTTAAAATATGAGTATGTAGTTTCCTCAACAACATTTTTAAAATAATTTTATGTCAAACAAAATCAGAGCACGAATTCAGACGAATTGATAACGCATAACAAAGTATGACGTAATCGGATAATTGGCAGATATTGTTTGCTTGTTGGCTATTCAAAATATTGAAATATTTTCTGACTCAATGCAAACTAATCATTTTAAGAGGGATGATTTTTTCGCACTTTTACTTGAAAACCAACATTCGCAGTCATAACTAATCTTCATCAAATAAATCAGACCATATGATCTTTTACAAATTATTTTTTAAGCGAAAAATGCATAAAAAGAGAAACTGAAAATCATCCAACCGGACAGTAGGCATCATTAATTATGTCCTTTATTCTAAATTTCATGATTATTTAATAAAGCATTACGTAGACATGAAAATACATATAAAATATCGCACTATTTTCAAATACAATTAGTCACATATATTTTTATGGCTAAAAGATGGGATTTAATAGAAAATACATATAATACATTTTGCACATTTAATGTGAAATTAAATTCGTTAACTGTAAATGATGATCATTTTAGCTGCTGAAAGCTATGACGTGTTGCATTTTTTTCTACCTTCTCACAACACTCTCCCTAATTTCCATGATATTTCGCATCATTCTTTAAGATTTCAAATAAAACATGAAGAATTGTTTCAACAAAATTTTCAAAAATCTAATTTAGAATATAGGATAAAGAAATATCTCCGAACAAACATTTAAAACGTGACAAGGAAACAAGAAAAACTCTGGTAGGCCACACATATTTGCATACTTTGTCTTCATGCTTATGCAAGCAACTGTAGATGCATTTTCAGCTGAATGAATTCACTTAAGCCAACAATTAATCGATACAATCCGATTTTTATCTTCATTCACCTTCTTGTGTCCATGTATTCTACCCTACTTGGGCGAGTTTTACTAATCTTAACATCTTTTATTCTGCATTTGGAACACTAATGTTTACAATTTGGATTTAAAAATAGTATGAGTATTAAAATATTATTTAGTTTTGTTACCATGATAGCCGAAGCAAGATCTTCATTGATTCATATTAGGAAATGTCTTAGAATATTTCATTCCTTTAACCCTCCGAGTGCCGCTTTTTTAAAAAAAATTACTATTTAGATGCAAGGTTTGCCAATATGTTCAAAAACAGTTGAAACGAAGAGAATCGTTATTTATATGCAAAGCTTTATTAGTATAATATGATTCAACGCTATAATGGTACATAATGTAAACTATAATGGTACATTAATGTGCAGGTTGCGGCAGAAAATATACTCGCTTCCTACCCTTGGAAATCGCGGTTAAGCAGTCAGAGGTTAACTCTGTAAATGGCAAGATTTTATCAAACATTAATTTTCTGTTCATTCCACTATGACTTGATGAGGAAGAGGGCTGTAAAGACGAGCTTGCAGATAATAGCGCATCCTCCTGCAGCTCTATTAATCCCCTAGTAGCACAAAGATATTGCACAATATTGTACGATATTGAACAATATTATATATAAAGACGAGCTAGCAGACAATAGAGCATCCTCCTGCAGCTCTATTAATCCCCTAGTAGCACAAAGATATTGCACAATATTGTACGATATTGAACAATATTATATATAAAGACGAGCATTGTCTCAGTTGGGGCTCTGTCTTATATATGGTCATTGTTAATAACGTACAACATTGCAATATCTTTTGCAACTAGAGGGATTAATAGGATGCGTGCTGATGCCTTACTCTGCCTAACTCGTGCTTATATATAATACTTGTTCAATATCGACAATATTGTGCAATATTCCTGACTACTTAGGGGATTAATAGAGCTGCAGGAGGATGCGCCATTGTCTGCTTTTTTCAGT
>BGPR01000232.1:523580-548700 GCA_013235015.1 Araneus ventricosus
GTGGGTGAAATGTGTTGATTCAAGAACACTGTTCAACTATATATAAATAGCAGATTTTCTTAGCTTCCCCTAGGCTTTCAATTTTTTTATGCTTGAATGCGGTATTGGAACAAAATCTATTTTACTTAAACCACAATATCTATTTTACGTAACCATTCGATATGGATCTTTAAAGCATTGAGGCATTGAAAAAAAATCTTATATCACATAAATTGTATTAAAAGAATAGTACTTGAAACATAATATAGCATCAAACCAGGCTGACATTAAACAAAAAAAAAATCCAACACTGCAATTCTTCCGGAAATATAACCTCAATGCAAATAGCATTAAAATTCCCCACACCACAGGGGAGAGTGGGGTTTCGGATAATGTGCCATCTCCAATTTGCAGTAAGTACATCCTTATCAGTCTTCATTGTGTTGACCTGTGCTCTCCCCGGATAATCAATCAAGATGTCAAACCAAGAAAGGGGGGTAAGAAATTCGGAAAAGTACGTTTGTTACACTTTAGAGACAGTTCACAATGAACGTAAAATTCAGTGCAAACCGATTTCGGGGTGTTTTCGACCACACGTTGAAATGCGTGTTTAACGATTTTGGGGTTGTCCAAGGTCAACGTAGAAATACGTGTGAAACACTCAGAGGGTTAATCCCCTAGTTGCACAAAGATATTGCACAATATTGTACAATATTGAACAATATTATATATAAAGACGAGCTAGCAGACAATAGCGCATCCTCCTGCAGCTCTATTAATCCCCTAGTTGCACAAAGATATTGCACAATATTGTACGATATTGAACAATATTCGCAATATTGTACGATATCATATAATATTATATAAGATCGAATAATATTGTACAATATCAGACAATATGTTGTGCTACCTGACACAAATCTAATAATGTATAATGCATCTGTAGTATCTACCTCAATGCTTTGTTTCTTCCTACTACAGTGATACGATTACTTGTAAATTATGGCAAGTACTTGACCAAAGTTAATTTTTTGTAGACTGCTTGGATAAAACATATTTACAAAACGAGAACCAAGCATCCACTATTTCATTTAAACAAGCTTGATTCATTTCAAACATCTCCTCGATATTCTCAGCAAAATAGAAATGATTCTCAAATTAATTAAAAATCAGCTGGAGTGTTTTTCACCCGGCATTCTCTATACGTACATATTATGGCGTATTTTGTATTTAGCTTCGTAGTATAGCGAGGAGAATTGAGTATACATTTTTGGACTTCTAATAGAAATTTGCAAATATGGTGCAACGGTCACATACAAAAATCCATTTATCCAAATTGTTTCATTTTTTTGTTTATCGTATCTGCAAAGAGAAAGACAGACACAACTCGAAAAAGGTTTTACGAACTCAAGAAGATTTAAAATTTGGAGATTCATCAACTGTGTTCCACTGGTGTGTCAACTCTTTTCCCGCTAGTGTAGTTCGAAGTTTAGAAAAGGGGTCGAGCTGAGGTGTCGTCCTCGTCATTTGACCGTGGTTGTAAATTATTAGCTCAGTCTCAGAATAGCCTTTATTTTGCTTCAAAATGGGGCGCTAATATAACTAAACTCATCATAAACAGAATTTGTTGACAATTGCAATACTTTCTTCTCGTGTATTTCGTATGAGAGAAAGTAAAATATAACTGATTCCCTTGTCCTCAATAATAATCATTAACTTCCAAATGAATTTATCACTACCTTCACAGATCAACTGTTAACCCAAGTGGGATAGACATAAATTAGTAGGAAACTGCACTAATCGGGCACCAGAAACGAGTTGGATTTAATTTATTTCATATGTTTCGTTTCAATCACTAAGCTTTGTTTCTTGCTTCATGGCAGCATGAGCATTGAAAAAATTACTTCCTTGGCGATCTAATGGGTATCATGCGGAAACAGGAAAAACAGAAGGAGCAATTTATTTCATTGGAAAAGAACCAGCATTCTGTGTTACACTATTCAATAAGGGAGAGAATAACAAAATTGGCTTTACCATCATCAAAGCTCGCATCAGATGAAATAAACTAGTTTTCAACCGCCAAAAACATATCATACGGTATAAAATACGGTATAGTTTCGATGAAGTGATTAACATAATTATTATTCTAATGGTTAGGCTAAATAATGCATGGTTAACTCTAGCAAGAAAGGAAAAGTTAATGAGAAAATCAAAAACAAACCATCGATGAAACTTAGGTCAACAGTTGGAACAATAATTTCATAATTGTCACTCATCTTTAATATGCCATTCCCCCAACAACAATGACAACAGATTCCTTTAAAATTGTAAAATTACTAATATAATAGCCCAGATCTTTCTCTTGGTAACGCTCTAACGTCACCGACAATAAAAATATAATTAATTAATTTCATAATTACAGAAGAATTGTGAATTAAGAATTATACATGCATATTCAAATGTATCATGGGGTAAATGACAAAATTAGGTAAATATAGAATTAGCGAATTATGTATAGCTAGAAGTATAGAAAAGTGGCAAGAGTCTCTCAAAATCAAGAAAAAAAATTTTTCATTTACGTTCTTATCGAGTCAACTAATTTGTAGGTCCTCATTACAACATTTACCCAAAATATAACAAGAATTTAAAACAAATAAAGGTATATAAGGAAATACTTAGAACAATAATCACTAAGACACGAATAATAGTTACCATAAAAAGGGGAGCAAATGTTAACATCAAATCAATATGCAGAGTGTATACTCTAAACATGCCCAGTATCTATTTCTAAACCGTTAGAGTTAGGCATACAGTTCCAGTTGAAAAATGCTCTAAAT
Source organism: Araneus ventricosus (assembly GCA_013235015.1). Classification (NCBI taxonomy): domain Eukaryota; kingdom Metazoa; phylum Arthropoda; class Arachnida; order Araneae; family Araneidae; genus Araneus; species Araneus ventricosus. The sequence continues at coordinate 526,397 of BGPR01000232.1, forward strand.
GACTTAAAGAATTATATTTTATATTGTTTGAGTGAATAAAGATAATTTTGAAGAAATTACGAAGCCTAAATGCAGTCCTCCGGTCTTATTAGTCACATTTAGTTAAATATTTTTGTCACACTAACAGTTTATACAAAAAGAAGTTCCATTCTTCTGCGACTAGAAACTGACCGAGCTCTGAATATCGCTGTTTTAGATTATTTTAGTCAATTTCAATGGCCGCGTCTAGGATGCTCCTGCAATCAACGCTTAGCGCCTGCACGGCGCGGCCGCTGATTGGCTTGGAATTCTGAAACTCAAAGCTTCATAATTCGGTCAGTTTTAATCGTAGAAGAGTGGAACTTTTTGTTTAAAATATTAATATGTCGAAAATTACTGAATATATCTAATAGAACCAGATTACTGTATAAAAATGTAGACTTCGTAATTTTTTAGCATTACATTTAGGCATTCAAAAAGTATAAAACGCGCATCAAGCATAAAACATCAAAAGCATTTTTTTCAATTGAAAGTGTATGCCTATCTCTAACTGTTTAGAAAATAGCTATTGGCCGCGTTTAGAATGGGCTCGCTGTATATACACCTGTTTATACAAATGCATACATACGAACATCGAAACTCATAGGCAAAAATTTAAGGGGTGATAGAAAACATCTAAACAAGCAATTTTCACCATGCAATGCATGGGCGGAGAGCAAGCGGTGAACCGGTAGACGGCGCTGTAATGGAAAGCATAAAGCACCAGTTTTCTTACGCATCGTCATTCCTACCGTGGATTTCAGAAGGCATGGCGACGTGCAGTAATCAGGAAATGCATTTTATGTATGGTCTTGCGAATGGGAATGATTTGGAAGCCGAAAGACTGTACAGGCAGCGTTTCCCGAGAAAACAAGTGACAGACCAAAAACTGTTCGAGCGATTGCATCGGTGCCTGTGTGAAACGGGATCCTTTGTCACCGACATGCATGATGCAGGGCGTGGCAGGAGTGTGAGGACGCCGCAAGTTGTAGAGAACATTCTGCAAGGAGTGGGAGATCGTCCGGATATTCGTACGCAAGAGGTTTCCCGTGCCGAAAATGTGCCCCACTCGATTGTTTGGCGAGTACTACGGGACGAAGGATTACACCCCTACCATGTACAGAAAGTGCAAACCTTGATACCTGTAGATTATGCGCCACGTGTCGAGTTTTCCGTTAGTTTTTGCAACAGCTAGCGGCGCAGCCTGATTTTAGTTCACATTTGTTATTCACGGATGAAAGCGCCTGTACTCGTGAAGGCATTTCTAATACGCACAACCTTCACGTCTTCTTTTGAGCAGTTTCTGAAATTTTGCCACACATGATATCAATAAAATTATTTAGTACCTCCTCTATCCGTTTGGTGTTTCATTGTTTCATGTGACAGTAACGGAGACCTCCTAGCGGTTCACCGCTAGCTCTCCGCCCATGCATTGTATGGTGAAAATTGCTTGTTTAGATGTTTTGTATCATCCCTTAAATTTTTGCCCATGAGTTTCGAAACACCCTGTTTATATGTAAAGTACTGAAGATACAGGACACGATTAAAGTTGGAGGAAAAGTTCTAGCTATAAATCAGCTCACAGCATAGAGTACAGATGAAAAAGAGAAAGAGTTTACAAATTTGATAGTATATATTTAGAGTGCACGTGGCAGACATTAATCAAAACTCTAATTCCGTGAACGAGAAGAATTAAAATGACAGAAAGGACCCAAACACTATTTTATGTCTGACTGGCTCACACCGGTCATTCGAGATGGATTTATTTTGACAGAAAGAATCAGAACATTAATTTATGATTGGATAAGATTAGAAAACTCTGGTATTGAAAGATATTATTAACAAATCCAATCCAGATATCAGCTTAATTTATAGTGGTTATTTTTTATTTCATATGAAAGCATATGACGTCTAGATATGTCATCAAAGGTCTTCTACCCCTACCAATCCCCATTTTCGAACGAAATAAAAAAAAACATATAGAGAATGTGTGGTTGAGAAGTGTTTTTTCTATTTCGTTCAAAAATGAGGGGTGGGGGCAGGCAAGCCATGGTGACATATCTAGACGTCATAACCTTTCAATTAAAAACAATTGTCGAAATCCGTCGTGTGGTTGTTGCTGGCGAACTGCCCAAAAGTTTTTCCCCATAGAGAATGTACAGTGGGAAAGAGTTTTTTCAATTTCGTTCGAAAATGGGGGGTGGGGGAAGACGATCTTTGATGAATTTCTAGACGTCATGAAAAATGAAAAAAGTTTTCAAAACGAAAAAAGTTGTCAAAATCGGTCGAGTGGTTGAGGCTGGCGGACTCGGTGAAGGTTTTTTAACAAATTATTTTAAATATATAAACTAGAGCTCTCCAACCTCTGGGCGGGTTCGCGGCCAACACCCACTTTTCTCAGCACTACCCCTGCCAGGTCGTTGCTTCGAGGCTATCAGCCATTACTTTTTCACTTCAGCATGAAGATCGGTGGAACAGACCATAAAACAATAGTAGATTTCATATTCTTTGTTGACAACAGATTCCTTTTAAATTGTAAAATTACTAATATAATAGCCCAGATCTGTCTCTCGGTAACGCTCTGACGTCACCAACTATAAAACTCGCGCCACAGCACTGCGAGACTTTAAACAATATTATTTCATTGTTAGAGAACCGAAATTTCAGTAATTTTAAATTTAAAAGAGTAATTGTCGGTCTAATTTCAAATTTAATAGCTCTAAAATAGTGAAATAAAATTTTCTATCGATTGATGTAAAATTTATCTCGCTATGATCAATAGTTCCCGAGAAATTTTAAATTGTATAAATCATATATTTTAAATTAATTTCCGTTTTTTAATAGAAAGGCATCGATAGTGGTATTTAATGCGCGTGATATAGTTTGGACGCCACGATGCATCTGATTATTTATTGCAATCGTGATGATATGATTTGATAATATATTTTAGCAACGTTCGACAAGCAGAGAAGTGCTTTAGAATTTCGATAAAGAATTCCTTTGAAATTTTAATTTTTGACTTACGTTTGACAAGCTGACAATTTCATGGTTATTGAATTATAATAAAATTATTAATCAACCAAAAATTCTTCACATGGAATGTTGTTTACCAAGAGGTTTTTTGAATAAAGAAATATATAAATAATATGTAAATAAAAAAATATTTCCTGTCATAAAACATATATTTCTTTTATTTGTTTCCAATCAATGTTAAACATTTCTCTCGCATATATATCTATTTAAACACGTCAAATTCAACGGGAAATCTCTCGAATGAAAAGTCAATTTGCACCCGTCGTACCAAGACGGATGATTTTCTAGTCTTTCAATAAATCTCATCTAGTTGTAATGTTTTGTATAAATTTTGAACGAATTTTGGCATAAAGGTCTTCAGATCCGTAAATACAGAATGAAATCGCCCTAACTAAACAGTTTCCATCACCTACAATAGGCATTTTACAATATTTTTGACACTCCATTGCGATGGAACTGTTAGGATGTATATATTTAAAATTATATGGTAAAACACTCAGAGATTCGCCAGCCCCAATCACCAACCAATTTTGTTATTTTTTTTTTCATTTGAAAGACTATGACGTCCGGAATAATAATCAATGGGCCCCCCCCCCCCCCCCCGCCTTCATTTTCGAACGAAATCGTAAAAACACTTCTCCTCTGTTCATTGTCTTTGGGTAAACATTGTAGAAATTCCCCAGCCCCAACCACCTAACCAATTTCGGCAATTTTTACTTTATATGAAAGCTTATGACGTGTAGATATAATATCAAGGGTCGCCTGTCTGCCACCACCACCCATTTTCGAACGAAATCGAAAAAATTATTTCCTACTGTACATTCTCTATGGGGAGAAAAACCTTTGGACAGTTAGCCAGAAAAAACAACCCGAAGGATTTCAAGAATTTTTATTTAAATTGAAAGGTTATGACGTCTAGATACGTCAGCAGAGGTCGTCTGCCCACCCCACCACCAACAACCCCATTTTTGAACGAAATCGGAAAAACATATACAGAATGTAAGGTGGAGAAGTGGTTATTCTGTTTCGTTTAAAAATGGGGAGAGTGAGGGCAGGCGACCCTTGATGACATATCTAGACGTCATAACCTTTCAATTAAAAAAATTTTCGAAATCCGTCGGGTGGTTGTTGCAGGCGAACTGTCCATAGGTGTTTCCCCATAGAGAATGTACAGTGGGAAAGAGTTTTTTTCGATTTTGTTCACAATTGGGGGGAGGCAGGCGGACGTTCTGGACGTCATAACCTTTCAAATGAAAAAGAGTTGTCAAAATCGGTCGAATGGTTGAGGCTGACGGACCCGGTGAAGGTGTTTTTGCCAACAATAGAAAATTAAAAAATGTTTAAACAATAGAAAATTAAAAAAATTAAAAGACGTTAAAAAAGAAAAAAACTAGAAAAATATAAATATGAAACAGAAGAAGTAATCAACGGTGATAACAATACACCTTTTGGCGCGAAAAAAGGTGTATTGTTATCACCGTTGATTACTTCTTCTGTTTCATATTTATATTTTTCTAGTTTTTTTCTTTTGTAATGTTTTTTAATTTTCTATTGTTTGTTTTTGTATTTATTAGAATATGCTGCATATTCGCCATTCTGTATAATATAAGGGGTTTAATTACTTTTTAATTAATTCAAGAAAAAAAATTTAAAAAAATTTGCTAAATTTTATTAATTGTAACTGTTTTTTTTGCCAAATTATTTTAAATATATATATTATATATACTCGAGTGCTTTACTATCGTGAAGATATTTCAGTTTTTTTGTTTCTGCTCAAGTACTTCAGTGAACGTCACTCACTCTCTACACCAAAAAAATCAGGTTAGCACAAAATACTAATCTCTCTATATAATTTTAGACATTTCAATAATATTGTAAACATTACTTTCTGAGTCAGTAACACATTTTTAAAAGAAGTAAATACATATACCATTCCAAGGAGACAGAATTCAAAAAATCATCTCGTTATGAATCAAAAATTTCAGAATGAAATGAATGCATGTTCAAAACTTAGGTAATTTTTTTTCCAAAAGCGAATGAATGCGTCCAAGGTGAATGTCGCTTGTTTTTACATCAAACAAGACACGGGACACATTAAAGAAAAATCCTACTTATCCAAGAACGTTGCATCTTTTTGTATTTCCTTATTTGCTTACGTTTTTGCATTCGCGATTCTCAGTACGGGCAAGGTAGTTTTCTCGAGTCCTTTTCGCAGCAAACAATCTGAAATCTTACTTCCTGCTCTTCAAAGTTTAACGAAGTTCGGAATCCATTTTACATTTTCTTTCTCCGTTCCTTGTCACTCGTTCTTGTTTTGGAATGCGTTCGGCACTTTCCGTTCCTCCTTTGATTTTTCACAGATTCTTGGGAAAAAGATGATGATCTGAATTCTTCGCAAATACAAATTGAATAAGGCAGCTATTTCCTGAAGGAAGTTGCGCAACGGCATGTGCTGAGCATATTATTTTAAAATATCCTCCATAAATGAACTAAATAAATAATGTCTTTGAAAGTTTATTTTTGTTGTTGCCCTTAAAAAAAAAGGGTATTTTATTCATTTTTAAAATGATGATGTTTATAGACTGGATAATATGTGTTAATTGCGTCATGAGGAACGCGACATGTATGATATGAAAGTCGCTCAAAACCTCTACAGGGCAGACCGTTGAACCTATAATACCAAGTTTTACACGTAGTTACATCGTGGGCGGTAAATGCTCACTGCTCATTGTTTTAATTAAAAATTATTCGAAAATTTAATGTTTTTCTATTATAACTTTGAAACATATTATTACACAAACCGATTTAAAATTTAAAGAATTGGCCTTTCAGTGAAATCAATTTTTATACTAGTACAATTATTTTCTAATTTTAATAATTTTTAATATACAATTATTGAGCTATATGAAATAAAAGATAAAATTTTCAAAAACTAGATAGTTTAGAGAAAAATTTTATTCAAATTTTAAAAGTAACTACAGATATTCGGATTCAGTTTATGACATGTTCGATATGCTTGCATCAATGGCTATGACGTGGCGCAGACAATGAGCAAAATTCTGCAAAGATCTTTGAAGTGTCGAGACATCGACACTACCAGTTCTCTCGAACTTTTCAATCACAGTTTTGATTGTTATAACACTTGGACCGGTTGTCTTCAGCTTGTACTCGATCGCACATTTCCTTTGAGCCGCAATCGGGCTGTTATTGCTCGAACAGTAGACCTTGACGATCGATATACGCTCAGGAACGCTGTATTTCGACATTTTCAACGAAAAATGAATAACAACAATAAGAGTGCACACGCTCAAAAAAAATCCCAACATGCCCTGCATTCAACCGCCAAGTTTTAACTGAATCTCGCCAACGGTTCAAAAGTTATCAAGGTTTTTTCTCATATAGCTCAATAATTGTCACCCTGTATTTTTAAATATGTTTTACTACAATACTTTTTAAATTTTAACTAGCTGTTACCCGCGACTTCGTGCGCGAAGAATTTCAATTATTCTTTTTTTTAATTCACGAATGTAAATGCTATGATGTATTTTAAAAGGGGAAAGTAAAAGTTCTGACGGTTGATAATACTTAATTAGACGGCTGACAGGAGTGTACTGTACATGTATGCTGATATAGTTCTGTAAATTGCTTATCTATACTAATATGCTTTTGTATACCACGTTACTTGCACGGATGTAGAGGTTGTGTCGGCTGGACACACGTGAACACGCCACATATAGTTGCCCATGCGAAAAATATGATTTTTCTAAATGTACGCCTGCCACGTTCAGTGTTGGCCCTGAGCCTGGCAAATAATATTTTAAAGGGATTTGTTACCTTTTGAACTAAGATGATAAATCCTTCGGTATTATCGGAAGGCGTGGAATTAAAACACTCTGACTTCTCCCTATATCAGTCATAACAGTATCTTTCATGACGTTTGGACCTAGGTGTGTAATTTGTAACCGTGTGCCATTGCGGAGTCTCGGTATATCGAGGTTATGTATTAGTAGTACTGGCACACCTACTTTCAATCTCGGCTTGTCGGAAGGTGCGCCTGAAAATTCTAAGATGTTGAAGGAAAAAAATAACGATGAAAAAAACCTACAAAATATGATGTTCCTTGTTAATGCCCATTACCGTATCTACGGATGGATATTCTGTAATATCTCACTGTGAAAATTAAACAAAACACCGAGAGAATAATTCACTAACGTCATTGGATCACTGTGTAACCGTATTAAAAGCTGTAAATGCTACGACAACAGGAAACCGGAAGTGTAAAGTCTCCTTTGTTGTTTATGGTCAAAGAAGGCAATATTTTCTTATATTAACTTTAACACTGGCAAAAGCCCGCGCGCGAAACAGTAATTTGGCTTGAATTTATTTCTATAAGAATAAAAAGAATTGTTAGAAATTACGTTACAAAAATATTTTTAAACCTTAATAACAATCAGAGAAAACATTTCATCGCAATGGAATTAATAGCATTAAAAAGATCAATTTCTGGTCTTTAAAATGGCATAAAAATAATTGTTGTCTAATAAATATTTCAGAAGTTACTGGCAAAAAACGTCTACTCATAAGGCTTAAAAGCGACTAATTTTCGTTATTTAATTAAATACCTTAAGAATGAATTAACTCTAAAAGTTGAAAATAGCACCTTTGACGTAGAAATATGCTGTAGAATGCCGTGTGTAAATTTCATGTCGCTACCGTTCACCGTTTAGGAAGAGTTCTTGTGACCGACCGACAGACAGACAGACACGTGTAAATTCTGCCTTATTTTATGGATACTTATAAATATAAGAAAAATTTTCAGAAATAAAGGTAAATTAGTTCAAAGTCTAACCATTTCCTAGCAACTGAGTAGCTATAAATTAGCGTTATTTCAAAATCGTCTGCACGAAAAACTTTAAAAATTAATAAAAATTGAAGTAAAAATGTCACAGACAATAATTTGGAATCATTGAAAAGGTAAAATTTTGCACTTTAAGATGGTATAAAAATAATGTGTATCAGACAATTTGTTCCGAAGTTACAGCGGAAAGAAGGATTACGTAATAGTTTACTTTAAAAATAATTTATGTTTTCGCATTCCTGAAGGATCACGTGACAGTTGATTGAAAAATAAAATAACCTTCATCGAGAATCGCTGAGTCAATGGGTTTTGTTAATTATTTAATTGTTGTCTGAACTTTTAAAAATTAATAACAATCGAAGGGAAAATGTTACAGAAATAAAATTGGTATCATTGAAAAGGTAAAAATTTGAACTTAAAGATGGTATAAAAATATTTTTTTGTCAGACAATTTGCTCCGAAGTTACGGCGGATAAACGGTTTCGGTTAATTTCTAATTAACTGCCTGTTTAATTAACTTTTGGACTTAGAAAAGTTCATAAGTGTCTTCCCCTTGTCTTAAATAATAAGTGTACAAAATTTGGTTGAAAACTGTGCATTGGTTTAGGAGGGGATGTGGAACATAGCCACATACATACCCACATACACACATACCCACAATGACTTTTATTTATATTAAGATTATTGTGTTTAAACGCAATCGCCTTGCGACGATAACAAACACAATTCTTATGTGGATATTATCGTTGCTATAATTAAGAATAAATTTTTAAATAATAAAAATCTCAAAGAAGAAATAGATTGAAAATGAGATAAACATTAATGAACAAAGTGTTTCTTAAATTTTAACAAGATAAAAGAAAGCTTTTGAATCTGATAATATTTTTCAGTTCACATTCTTCCAGTAAAACTCGTTAAGGATAGAATGCAGCGGGTGATGCAATCTAGACAAACCGAAAACAAGACAGACGAATGAAGCCTAAAACATTATCATGCTACGATTTTTCGGAATAGAACTTCGAACATCCTTAAATTTTGACATGACATTTAAGCATTCATCTGCATTATTCAGAGTGGATGTCTTTGCCTTTACCATCTCATCTCATGCTAACATTTTTCGCAATCTTTTTAAGTAAAAAATTGCATTATCGTGCAGCTTTTAGTTATAATACAAAAAAGGAAGACATTTGGATACAGTTGTTATAATGCAAAAAAGGGAGAGAATTGGATACAGTTGTTATAATGCAAAAAAGGAAGACAATTGGTTACAATTGTTATAATGCAAGAAAAGGAAGACAATTGGATACAATTGTTATAATTCAGAAAAGGAAGACAATTGGATACAGTTGTTATAATACAAAAAAGGAAGACAATTGAATACAGTTGTTATAATGCAGAAAAAGAAAAACAATTGGACACAGTTATGCAACCAGGAACCATCTATCATTCAATGGATTTCGAATTCATTATTGAAAACTGCATTTCTGTGTAATTGGCCCAGAAAAATTGAAGCATCAGCAATCCGGCAAACTAATAATAATGCAGTAAAGAATTTAGAAAATAATGTACTAGGATATTTCTCTAATGTTCTTCAAAAACATTTATACCTCACAAAGTATATTTTGGAGTTGGTACCATATTGCACATCTGTGCTCAACTGTCAACAACGTTTTAACGGAAGATTTACTGCGTCTGAGATTTATATTTCTTTTAATCAGATAAAGATAATAATAATGATATATAGAAACATTTTAAGAAACGATATATAAAATGTAAGGATGAGATTTTTTCAAATGTTAGTTATTTTCGATCGTTATCCTATTTCGAAAATAACGGAAACACCCACCACTAGATTAGAATCCATTATTATATAATTAAACATATAACAGTCTTCTAAAACAGCTATTTTTTAAACTAACCGCCTTCGGCCACCAGCTTGATCGCCGGGAATATAGTTTCAACTACATCTCTTATGTATAAATTGATATTCATGATTTCCTTAAGGTATCCGACTGGTTTAGAATCGTCGTTTTTGATGAAATTATCAAAAACTTTTTATGACTTAATTTTGTAGCCTGTTTAACCAGCTTTCTAAAACTGTTTCACTTTTTACTCTACGTGAATTACAAATGGAGTTGCAGCTGTTTTATTTCCGAACTGTAAGCATTATTTTATGTTGCATGAAAACTTTAAATGTGTTTTCTGAGAAATGATATTTTTGAGGGAAACTGTCGACCGCAACAATGATTTCTCAAAACGTTATTCAAGTATTGATATGAAATTTTCTGAGATTGTTTTCTATAATATGCTTGATGTTTTCCTCTCAAAACTAAGGTCAATTTTAAAATCAAGTATTATTTTTAAGTGCTTAAATATAAACGAAAAGCATTTTTTATGAAAAATTACCAGTTTAGTAACTATGTTCAACTATATCTCAAAACTATTTTGAAGTACAAGAAATATTTTAGAGCATAACACAGATAATTGTCATAAAAATGTACTCCTACAAGGATTTATGCATAGTTAGAATATGATTTTGTCTATGGCTGTTAGCGTAAGGCAAATATTTTAGTCATTTTTCTTGAAATTTCTCAGTTTTTTAAAAAAATATTATTTTGAAAGCCTAATTTTACAATATTTCCATAGCTTTAAAACATATGCAGTTGAAAAATAACATTAAAATATATATATATGTATAAGTTATTTTTCAAAAAAAATGTCTCCGAACACAGTCGGATACCTTAACAAAGTAATTTTAAATTTCAAATTTTGATAGACATTTAACCCATGTTCTTTCAGTAGCCTTGCACCTGTTCTGTTCATTGTCTGCGTGAACGTCGCTATTGGAGTCGAGTTCGTGTCCTGTAGCATACAATTGCCTGTTGTCGGCATGAACTTCACTCTCTTATTCCTCTTGCAAATTATGCATTTGATTTTAAAATGCCTCGGAACATTTTATGTTCAACAGCATATAATAACTGGATGAAAATATACTGATTAAAACATATCATTAAACATTAAGTTATTACCTTATGCAATGTAGTACCAATCGAAGAGAAACATGCAAATAAATATTTTTAAACAATGAAAACTGTTTGAATTGAGTTGCAACAATGAAAGGTATTGTTGTAAATTATGCCAAAAAATATTTTTAAAAATTAGAGAAAAGCTTTAAGGTTATAACTTAATTTATATCTTTGAAAACGGGTTTTCTTGCACTTTCAGATGGTGTATAAATGATTTTGGTGATGTAATATTTTCGAACGTTATTAAGGAGAAAACGCCAAAATTTCGCTTAATTTTTAATTAATTAAAATTCTAATTAAAATTTCAGAAAAGGGGCTCCGAGTTGCACATTCCCACCCTCCAAAGTATGTTTGTGCCAAATTTCTTAGCTCTAGGTCCAGCGGTCGAGCATGTAGAACGCCAGCACACACAAGCACGCATTCTCCTTTATTATTAGTAGAGACAAGCAGTTTTCATTTCCTATAAACTTCAAAATAACAGTATTTTTTCTTTCTTTCAAAATAACCTAAACGTCAGTCACTAGTTCATAGTTGAAGAAAGAATAATATACAATCAACCCAGGGTAAATAGCATGCAAATTTAAAGTAAACAACAGTTAGGATAAACAAAAACACCTTTACATGTTTCAGAACAACAATTTTCTTATGGCTACTTGGTCAAAATCAGGATCGCGGTGGTCTAGTTGTAAGATCTCGGCTTCAGGGCCGGAAGGTTTCAGGTTCGAAACCCGATTCCACTGAATAACCACCGTGTAAATGGGCCTTTTGCTCGTTAAATCACCCATTGGGGGCCAAACATCCTCCCGCTGGTGTGGTGCGGAAGTTTGGAGCGAGGGTGCCAGCTCAGCAAGTGTGTCATCTGACCAAAATTACGAGGTCCGGAACAACATAGCCCTAGTGTCGCTTCATAACGGGGCGTTAATATAACTGAACTGAACCTGTTAAAAATGTGATCACCTGAATATATATTTTCGTCATTTAATTAAACCAAAACATTTTTTACTTTCTCGTATACGAAGTACACAAAGAGAAAATATTGTAATCGTCAAAAAATTCGAACTCGAGATTTTGACGAAATTCCACGTTTTAGACCTCCCTGAGTCCGAAAAACACAATTTTGGAATTATGTCTGTGTATCTGTGAACACGATAACTCGAAAACTATTAGAGCTACAGGGATGAAATTTGGTATGTGATCTTTACGCATAATTTGTAGGTTTCTTTCAAATTTTGAACAAAATCCGTCTGCGGGAAGTCTGCCTGTCTGTCCGTCCGCGGTCATGCGAACACTATAACTCAAAAACTTGAATAGCTAGATGGATAAAATTTGGTACACAGTTTTATCATCATGAATGTAGGTCCGTATAAAATTTTAGGCCAAATCCAGCAAAGGGTTGACTGTCTGTAGGTCTGTATAATCGCATACTTGTTTTACTTGCGTGCTGGAAGCAATCTCTGCGCATGCGCAAGCTATTCAGAGAAAGCGACGATATCATTTCCTCCTGTTAGCATGTTTCTCCTGTTTCTCGCATTAGCGGAGCTTGCTAGAGGTGATAAAAAATAAATATTGTTAAGTTTTAATACATACACATCTCTTTAAATATAATTCTTCACCTAAATATTTTACAATAACTGTAATCTACAATGAAAAACCTTCCGATAGTCATCGCATTCTGGGTTACAGTAGGTTCGAATTTTTTATCCACGCAGGGGGAGGTGAAATTACAAATTTTTTTATTAACGTTCCTTAAAACACAGAACAGTTTTTGTAACAATACAGTATAAAACACAGACGTAGTGAAAGTTTAAATTGTACGGTGATAGCAGCAGCAAGACACGTGTTTCATTTGCCAGAAATCATCATCTCGTGGCACAATCTACGAGTAAAAATCAAAAGTGAATCATATCATTTCATTTAAAACCTAAGTTTTTGGCTGCATAATACGTGTGCTTTAACATCAGAGATCTAAAATTTGGTATTCAAACATTTTTAATCGAATTTTTCCGAGGGAATAAATAAATGTTTTATCTGCATCTTGCATCTTCTGTATTTTTCGCTTATTCTCTCTGAGAAAAGGAAACGTAGTTTAAAAGAATAAAATTGTTAAACCTTCTTTCATTTGCATTCTATTTAAAAAAAACTTTGACATAAGAAACGCATTGCCTCCATAAGTTATCAGTGTTTGAATCTCTTTCGTGCCTTAATTCTTGCTTAATTAGTAGAACTGATTTTTAGAAAATGCATTTCCTTTTTCAGATTAACACTACAAACGTTTTTATGAAAAGCGGCATCAGATCTAATTAAAGTAGAGATATACATTTACTTATTTTTTTGCCAAAACGAAAGATTTTACAAAAACAGTGCTAAAGAAATACAAACAAAACCCCTGAGAATATATTCCAGATATTTGGATTATTAGCAGAGTTTAAAATGTGCAAGATACTTTTGGATTTGTATTGAATATAAATTCCAAAATTCTACATAAGTCTATTATTTAAAATGGAATACAGTGATACGAAATATGTATACTCCTACTGAAACAGAAACTGAAGATATTTCAATAAAATTAGTTTGACTGCTGCCAGTCTCAAATTCCTTTTTCGAAATACAGTCTTGTTTCCTTGTCAGATGGTCATATCCTTTAGGAATATAAATCAGATTATATAAAGTTGAATTTTTTTAATAGATCATTTGTTATCATATATATTTAATGATGTTCTTTTGGTGAGATGTAAACAAGCACCTTGAATAAGAAGGCAGATGTTGATCCAATCAATACTTTATTCCAATTTCTATTTTTCCATTTTGAAGAGGATAATGCGGTTATATGAAATAGATAACGGTTATAATAATATCCAAACCTATAGCAGGGGTGAAGAGTTTAAGCGCAAAGCAGCGCGTCTAAGCAGGAAGGAGTTACGTGGTAAAAAGAGGGCGTTACAATCACGCAGAGAGCTTAAATAGTTCGAAACGAGGAAAGTACGGAATTTGAGGCTCTAGAAATAGTGTGGCTCTTGCGATTCTAACTTAAAGTAGAAATGCGTTTATCTAAGATTTAAGTAGAAGTAATTCTCTGATAATTAAAAATTAGGTGGCATCAAAAAAGCTGAATTTAAAGAAGTTTAAAAACTTAAATCATTGCATAAAATTCTATAAATGCAATACTCTCTTGACTATATGGCTCGCAAATATACCGCCGCCATATTTTCCTGCCATGTTAAAAAGTAATTCTCCTTAATAAAATGAGTAATGATTCAATTTGTGAAAGCGTTGAACTCTTTCAAAAATTAAAAAATAACTCTTTAAAAAATTAAAAACTGTCAGTTTTGTCGTGTAAATTTACTTTAATTACTTTATTACAAACAAATTTTTTATAGATGCATGATTTTTATCAATCTTAACATGAATTCATCCAAGAAAATTTAGTAAACCGCATTGTGTTCAAAATATTTGATCAATGACCCCAGGTAAACATTACACTGACATAAATTAAAAAGTAAATAACACCAGACCTGGAAAATCTGTTAGGACACAGTGTGGAATAAAATATAAGCATGAACAAATGACAGAGACTGCAATGATAAATTAATTGCAGTTTATTTAAAAATTTTAAAATAAAAGAAATGTGTGGAGCATGATATGTTATAAAGGAGCACATATACTGATAATTTGGATTAAATCACACATGCTTGTTGGAACAAAATCACAGGCAGGGCCGTACCGAGGGGGTGGCGAGATTGGCCCCCGCCAATGGCGCAGGCAGAACGGGGGCGCAAAAATGACCATTTAAAAAACATAATATAAGAATTAGATCGGTACGATCTGCTGTGCAAATACAAAAGAATTTGAAAATAAGTCTTCAGTGACTTACTAAACTTTACGGAAGTGACTAGTTGTTTTGTCCAGTGGTCAAGTTTCCAGCTTTTGTCTGGCTGTGACCCCCTTGCAGAGAGAGAAAAAGGGCCTGCTCCTTTTCTTGGAACAAACTAGCAAGTAGCTTTATTTTACAAACTGATGCGGCAATGAGCACTTTGAGTTTCTTGCTGCCGCAGGAAAAAAGGGTCCCTCCAGCAAGGCGAAAAGGGTCCTTCTTTGACCATGGGTGTGGTTCTTTTTCTAGAGATGGCAAAACAACATGCTTTTTCTTCTTTTTTTGCATCTCACTTTACAGTCGTAAAATAGATGGACAAGGGAACTCGCCTGCCTTAAGAATCTGATAAGAGGGGAAGGAGGGTAAAAAATTCACGTAATTTGATTATTAAAAACTGAAAAGGAAAAGGGTAAATTTCTTAGAGTTTTATGTTTCAGGGTGGGAGGTCTTATTTTATCTTGTTTACTGTATTGTAGGAAGGGATAAAGGCTCCTCCTTATTGGACGAGTGGTCCTTTGGTGTTTCTTTAGAGGCAAGTAATACGAAGGAAATGTTGCATTTCTGTTTTTGTTTCATCAGAGAGTGGGCGCATAAAGAAATACTTGGACATTTTCATTCTTTTCTAAGGAGATAAATTAGTTTTAAAGAGGTGAGCTCAAATTATTTCTGTATTTTTAAATTGTTTTTTTTTGTATTAAATACTAATCGCCTTCTACTGCCAGCTGATTCACCCATTTCATTAATCATATATTATTTATGCCAACCAATTTTAAAAACATCAACTTATTTAATTATTCTCATGCTAATTTGAAATAAACTTTTAGGCAATATGTTTTGCATCTAATAAAATTAATAACTTTGATTTTTACATTCAATTGTTAAAAAGTCTTAGGCAGATGGCTCTTTAATATCATTAAATTCAATGAAAATTAATTTTTATTTCGATCATGCAAAATTCAGATTTGAATTACATTTATTACACTTTATTTATCTGACTATAACTTGAATGTTTTACCTAATTATTACAAATAAACAGATGATATAGTTTCCATTGAAGATTAACTGCTCTAAGTGAAAAAAGGAATTTTAGATCACAGCTAAAAAGTAGATCTATCAAAATAATATGGTAAATCTATTAAAAAGTAAATTTATTTCAAGTAGCAAAGAATTAACAAAAAAGTAGACTAAAAAAACTGGAAAAGCAACGAAAATGGCAACATTTCATTACAATAAAAGAAGGGTTTTTTTATTATAATAATCAAAATAAATTTTTATATCACGTTTTTTAACATAAGAGAAAGATTAAATTAAACATTAAGAGAAAGATTAAATTAAAGATTTGATGAATCAGTGAAATTCGTTTGACTTTCAATCCAGCATTGTTGTAAATTATACATAAAAATATTTTTTTAAAAATTGTGAAATTTAAGAAAAAATTACACGACAACTAGGCTGTTATCATTTGAAAGATAATTTTTTTTGAAATATAAGACGGTGTAGAAATTATTTTTAAATGATAATATTTCCGGCTATTATCGCTGCACCCCCCCCCCAAAAAAAAATCTTTAAGTTTCAATTAATCAAAGTTTTAAAAACTCACTGAGGTGTACTTTGCCACCCTTCATTGTAGGTTTGTACCGAATTTGGCAACTCTAGGCTCAACGGTCTGTCTTATAGAACGCCAACAGACAGTCACCTACGCATACATGCGCTTTTATTAGTAGTCAAAATATGCATACAAAAGCATGATTACAAGAAAAAATATATAATTAATATTATAGTATTTCGTGTTAGAGTTTATTTCATAAAATGTCTAATGCAACTATTCTACATCAAATTCATGATCTCCTTGATTTTACTTGTCGTGATAATTGTAACTGATTTAAACATGAAATTTTACTTTGCAATAATGTATACAAAGATTAATGTTATTTGTCTTTTAATAAAATCAACAGTTTTGCTTGATATTAATGAAATTTGGCGCATATGCTCTTCAAAACAAGAGTAGAATCACTATCAACTTTTCAAAGCTCAAAAGATAATTAAAATTTCAGTTAATAAAAAAGTAGGCAAGATTTTGCCGTCTTTTCGAAAGTATTTTTCAAAAATATCATTTCAAAAAAATGACTTTTTACATTATTTTAAAATTTTAAAAAAATATCTTTATAATGATACCAATTTAATAACTGTACAATTTTTTTAATTTAAAGAAATTTAAAAAAATGTATGATTTGCAACAATACTTTTTAATTTTAAAATGACAAACTAATTTCCTTATTTAATCAGATTATCACTAATTTCCTTATTTTTTTATGTAATCGCATATTTAATCACATGATCCCAGCATGGCGAACTTCACGGATGAGAAGCTGCCGGATAAGTAAGCAGGTTCTCGCGCCCTTGGTGGATACAGTAATGGTGGTGTGACTCTTAGGGCCCATCTCCGATGACGGGATATCCCGGTAAAATGGGGGTCGTCGCATGTTCCGCTCGTAATGGGGGCTATTATGCTGGGACCACAGTACCCTATGAAGTCGTGGCGGCCGGTCATGACGAAAACTAACAATTACTCAATTACTAGACATTAATCTACTTTCTCCTTTTTCTTATTCCGTAAATAATAGGCTTTCGAACTCGTAAGATTTTCATTTTTCAAACGAACCAGATGAAACGAAATTCTAGAATATTCTTATATATTGTGTTTTCCGCCATCACCAAAATCACTTTTGAGTATCCCTAACTTGTCCCCCGCATACCCCCAGGGGTCCGCGTACCACAGGTTGGGAACCTCTGATCTAGAAAAAGTCATTTGATATTAATAAAATTTGTATTCAGCTCGTATGTACTCAACTCTTAATTTCAGCTCTAATTTCTTTTATTTCTAATTAGTAATTTATGTGCTATACACTACATATAGTGCGAAGCAAATAAATTCTCTTCTTTATTATGCATAACACAAAGGCTAATGTTCAATAGCTGCAATAAGCAATAAGATATAGATTTTATTTATTTTCTGTCTTTTAGAAAATATGCGCAATTTGTAATTTATTTCATATATTTATTTTGTTGTGTACAGTATTTTTCATGAATATAGTTCATTAAATTATTTTTTAAGAATACGTAATTTTTATTAAACCTATTTAATAAATCATAAAATATGCTAAATTTGTGTATAAAAATATTTACAGGAATGTAGTTTTTTCCGGGTAGGGGTTTTATAGAAGGGATGAAAAATTAATGAAAATGTGTCACGTAAGGTGGGCGCAACTTTGCCAGTTCCGCCAAGGGCGCAGGATCACCTCGGTACGGCCCTGATCACAGGACAGGTTAATTTGTGTTGGGGCTCCCTAGCAAGTGTAAAACATGACACAAGTAATGTATTGAACAAAATAGTCACTCAATATATATGTTGAGACATGAGCAAAATAATGTAATACAGAAAATATAATGAAACAAGTAGCTCATTTGCTGAAGCTACAAATGTTAAACCGTAAGAGAAGTTTACCTTCAGAAATTAAATATTGTGTCTAAACAATATTTCTCAGTATAGTCACTATGTGCAACAAAATCCTTTAATCAAACTTTCTACCCTAATAATGTTTGGTTAAAGCATGAGCTGAAGAACTAATCGGCTTAACTCACACTTGTTTTTACAAAAATGAAACTTGAAAGCAAATGTTTAGATTAATGTTAACAATTAAAATGACACACAATTTCTACTAGCAGTTTTAAATTCCTACTTCTCATTAATAACACCTCCTAACTTTTCACATTAAAAATTGGATATGACACCTACAATAATAAAAACTTAATCTTCTCTATTACTAATTCAATATCTTTCTATTTACACATTGCTCCCCAAACTTTGAAACATTAATGTTTAAACATGATTTCTACAAAAATAAATATTTAATCTGCTCTCCCATTATGGCATTATCTTTCATATGCATGCTATCTGCACATCACTTTAAATTTTAGCATTTAGGCCGAAAAAAAATTACATCCACCTTAAATAAAGTTTTAAAATTTTAAAACAAACACAAAAAAGGGCTCACTTAGCTCTATATCAAGAATTGGACGTTTGGGCTTGATCCACGGATACACACAAGGAACATTGGCAGCCAGGGTGGGAGTTTCAGTCGGCAACAATTTTCAAGTTCAGACCACTGATATGTCTATCCTCTCACGAGCATCTTTCCAGTCCTAGGCATTCCTGATGGAACAGCACCGAGAGACTCTAAGCAGTCTGTTGGATAGCTCTCCACAGGTGTTACACGGAGTTAACAGGCTCATCGGATTTGCATGGTCTTGTTGCAGGGTTCCATCTCCTCTAATGTCTGTCAGTCATCATCGGGTTTGGCATGGACTCGTTGCTGGGTACTAGCTCCTCAAAAATCTGTCTGTCATCTTGATGGTTGTCCTGCAAACGGATCAAAGTCGTCGTTGGTACATAGCCATCTGCCTCTCCAGAATCAGCGGGCGAAGTGCTTGTTCGTTCTCAGCTCAGTTGCGTAGCATCAATCACCGCCGTCAATTAGGAGCACCTC
Organism: Araneus ventricosus; assembly: GCA_013235015.1. Lineage (NCBI taxonomy): Eukaryota > Metazoa > Arthropoda > Arachnida > Araneae > Araneidae > Araneus > Araneus ventricosus. The sequence continues at coordinate 545,750 of BGPR01000232.1, forward strand.
CACGTTCGGTGAACCACACTCGCAGGCATGACATCTGTATTCGCCTTCAGCCGTTGATAACCACGACACGTCCCATTAGGTAACAGCTTTTCTTTGCTTAGCGCATCATCTCCGTCAGGCACGCACTTTCAAAGTCTTCCCTTGCTTCGTAATCACGTCCTCAGCTATGGTCGCCTTTCGATGCCATTCCATCCGTCTAAAAATTCACTTCCAAAAAACTTCTCTCCTCCACTTGTCATCCTCTCTCAAATTTTTCACCTCCCTCTTATACGAAAATAAGATGCCGTGCCAAGCCTTTCCTTCATCGCTCACTTCCTGAGCCAAAAGTCAAGCTTTCTCCATTGGCATGGCAGAGAATGAAAATTAAATTAATTGCGCCAAAACTCCAAACTGTCCTCAGAGACTCGCCACACAGTCCAGCAACCCCTTGTGCCCGCCTCAAAACCTGTCGTTAGCCAATTGGGAACCTTTGACACTTCTGATTGGAGACCGAGGTTTTCGCAGAAGCAGAAAGTAGTTGGTTTTGCCCTAACTCCCCAAGGGATAATTTATCAACTTAGACAGGGTTCGAACGATAGTCTTTGTGCAAAACAGACAGTCTGTCGCGCCAGGATAATAAAATTTGGAGAGTCAGCTGCACGCTTATTGTCACAAAGCCATAAACAGCGGAAGTGACCAACAAGACGGTGATTCGAATTCTTTTCTACAAAAGAGCGGAAGACTAAACAAACATTTTCAATTTCAAGACTCAACGGGGTTCAAGAAAGTAAAGGTTAGTCAATTACGGGTGATTCAAACTTGCATGTGCATTTCTCCTGAAAGAGGGAAGTATACAAAAGTAAAAGTGGAGACAAAAAGTTCGGGTTCTAAAAAAGGGGTTGTTTAAAGTTACAAGAAAAGCAGCTGTCCAGAGTTCAGAAAGTGCAAAGGGAAAACAACATTTTGAGTAATTTAAACAATGAATTAAAACACAGAATTAAAATTTAAGTGTCTTAACGTAATTAAAGGAAATAAATTTGCCGAAATTAAAGAATAATTAAAATAATCAACAACACAGTTTTAACTCTACGGAATATTTTCATTTTAAGACTACATTTTCACATTAGTATAATCCTTTATCAATAAGAAGTAATATATATTTAAATAATTTCTTAAAGATCTAAACCCACATTTTAAGTTAATATTTTGTTTATTTATAAAATATATGTATTCATACTATGCATTATGCTTGATTTTATGATTCCTACAATTAAGTTAGATAATATAAAATTTATCTTAAAATGGGTACATTAATTTTATTCTTGAGCTTCATTTTTTTGTAAAAAATTTTTAAATGTACAGTACCATACATAATAAACACTTTTAAAGTACTATATTAAGAAATAAAAAAATATGAATAAGAGCGGATTTTGGAACAAAAAGGCGTTTTTAATTATATGGGTAGGTGATAGTAGGAGATGTAAACAAGCATCTCGAGCAAATAGTAGGAGATGTAAACAAGCATTTATAGAATTCCGGCCTATCCGCCATATTCCAGATAGTTGGGAATCTACAGTAGTTTAAAATGTCTATAATGTTATTTGTCTTGATGTGTTAATGTTATTTGTTTCTTTTAAATAATTATCTATCTTTAATTAAAACTTTTCTGCTGTAAATAACTGAAAATGTACATAATGCTGAATATCATTTAACCCTTTCGGCCCTAATGGGCATGTACGTACCGGAGATTAGACTTCTCCCCTATAGGTAAATAAATCCCACTTTTGCATGGGTCTTTATTTTTTTCAGTGTTCTTAAGGAATTTAGGGAATAAAATAATGATTAACGAAACTTGAAAACACTCTCTGATAGCAAATGGTGAACTTATGTTTTTGAGCACGCACATTACTCAAGTTTCAATTGATCAGTTTTTTTTTATTTTACAGGAAGTATAACTATATCTGTGACATGCTTAGTGTAACATAGTTGTTATTAAGTAATAATTTAACCTTTCTAATATCAGATTTAACAAATTTCGAATAAATTCTTTTTGTAGGATAAATTGTCCCATCGTATTTAACATTGAGACAATATATCTCATCAATGTTCAAATTATTGCAAGATTATTGTTGCGAAATGTAAAGTTGTTTCCCTAGTATATTAGTCTTATGGCAGGAAAGAGAGCTTTACAGATGTTTTACTGGAATAGTCTCAGTCGAATATACGATTGGGACATATTGTCCCAGGAGATTTCTAGGAAACAGGAAAAGTCAAAAACTTTAAACTCATCATTTTATGTCAACATAAATTTAAACTGCTTTTCATGGTCAAATTTTAATCATGCAAAAGTCGAGCCAAAAGGGTTAAAGATAGAGTAACATGTTAATTCTTGATTGCGAAATGAAAGTTGCTCGTATAAAATAGCGACCAAAAGAGAAATCTTAGAGAGATGAAAATGTGAGTAGCTGAAAGTCTCAGTTGTTAGTTGTTAACTGAAATTTCTGAGTTAAAGATTAAAAGGTGAGTAGCCAAAACACTTAGTTGTTAGTTGTTAACTAGAATTTCTGAATTATATCGTAAGAGAAATTTGAACCTCTATCTCTAGTGACAATCTTACAAATACTATAAATATGTCTCTGGAAGTATAACTTTTTTATCTACTACCATTTTATTGATAATTAAGAAGCATATGAGCAAAATTACTTCATATTTTTAGTCTTATTTTGTCAATAAACTAGCCTTCATTTTTTAAAATAGATCTCCATCTTTATTTAAGTTATTTCCCTTCGAATCACGGAACGATTTTACAGAATCCAATTTAATACTAACAAGAAATAAAGCATACATTCTTTACTAAAATCCCATGTGTGCCATCAGAAGTCTAGTTTTCATGATTAAATCAATTACATTTTCAATATTAATTCGTGGATATAGTAAATATCATTATCTGCTTTCAAGAGAAAAGATTTTAC
>BGPR01000232.1:548773-565299 GCA_013235015.1 Araneus ventricosus
ATCAATCACATTTTCAATATTAGTTCGTGGATATAGTAAATATCATTATCTGCTTTCAAGAGAAAAAAAGATTTTACAGAATTCAATTTAATACTAACAAGAAATAAAGAATACATTCTCTACTAAAACCCCATGTGTGCCATCAAAAGTCTAGTTTTCATGATTAAATCAATCACATTTTCAATATTAGTTCGTGGACATAGTAAATATCATTATCTGCTTTCAAGAGAAAAGATTTTTAGAATCCAATTTAATACTAACAAGAAATAAAGAATACATTCTCTACTAAAATCTCATGTGTGCCATCAAAAATCTAGTTTTCATGATTAAATCAATCACATTTTCAATATTAGTTCGCGGATATAATAAGTATCATTATCTGCTTTCAAGAGAAAAAAAGTTTTTGCGGAATTTAATTTAATACTAACAAGAAATAAAGAATACATTCTCTACTAAAATCCCATGTGTGCCATCAAAAGTCTAGTTTTCATGATTAGATCAATCACATTTTCAATATTAGTTCGTGGATATAGTAAATATCATTATCTGTTCTCAAGAGAAAAAAGATTTTTCATGTTGAGGAAAAGAAGAGATTACTAAACTCATTAACGCCAGATTTCTATGGACTGTATCATTTGCTTATTGAAATTAGAAGAAACACAATTTAAATGCAATATTTTCAAAGTAATCAATAGACGCAGCGAAGCGAGGAAATAAGTAATACGCAGTTTATTCCTAATAACTAATAAGGTAAAGAAAGCTTTTGTAGGGAAGTTAAATTCTTTCGCTCCGTTTAAAATATTTTCGTTAAGAAAAATTCTAGAGTAAACGTCAGCATAAATAAAATATTCTCAGAATATATCAAGTTTTCGACGCATTCAGTTTGGAAGCGGTAATCCAATTTACAGCGATGAAGCGATATACTGACTCACCAGAATATCTACATTATTTGTATCCAAAATAAGTCTGCCGAAGTGTTTGCGTTTAATTTCGCTATGTTCTGCATACATTGAAAAGAGTTTTAAGTTTTGATAAGGTTATATATTGAGAAATTTTGAGCGTGTTTTCTATCATGCCAATGTAATTTACTGTCTTTCACGACAAGCAATAATTTAAATATCAACTATGCTGAGTAAATCTTTGACATGCACAGACTTAAACACATTGCTTTAATTTTATTCTATGAAACTATTCATAAAGTAAGATCTCCTGTTCTTTGAGGGTTGTTTGTTACTTATACCTCGAGTTTTTCGCTTCTAAAAGCTTATTTTTCGGTAGCTAAAAGAAAAGTAAACGTTTCTTCAACGCAAGTGTAATATCAGCAGTAAATGAAGTAAATTTGGTAAAATTTTGAAAAGAGAGAAAATGAAAACGAAGTAAGGGAAATATGTTTTGACTATTCCTTTTTAAAATAAATTCCTGGCCGCTATTAGGCAAATTGATACGATTACATCTACTAAGACTTCTCGTTTACTGATAATAATTATTTAAAATTCCTGAACATTTATTAAATGCAAGACTAAACGTTTGTGTCAATATCACTGAAAACATTTTTCGTTACATGGTAATTGTTTTGTTCAGAAGAGGCGCAGATCATGAAATAAACATCTTTCTTTGCGATTTGTTGATAGCATTATAACTTTAGACTCTATGGAGGTTTTAAGAAGACGAATAGTAAAGAAAAAAGGAAAGTATATGCAGTCACAATTCAAGTTGACATTACATAGAGCGTTTGAATCTCAAATGTATATTTGGCGTAATAAGCGTTTCTATTATAGAAATGAAACTTTTGAAAAATATCAACTATTTAATTCTATTTATATATAAGGCATCCAAATCATAATCAGGACTATTTAACTTAATGTAATAATACGTCCTGTTGGCTTACCATACTATCAACTTGAATTGTCATTGGTTATGGCCTTTCATTTCTGTGTCGAAAGCTATTTAACTTCAAAACATGTTCCATATGAAAATGAATGAAATTAGAATTTTCTCATGATATTTTAGATTAATAGTCTAATGATTTGATTTTATTTGTTATGTTCGATTTGGAATGGAATATTCCATTTCAAAGTTATTAGAGAACTATTGACCGTGCCACTTTTAACTTCAAAGTACTGTTGTATTTTTGTTGCAGCAGAAAGCCTTTAAGAGTGCAAGATGATTAATGTCGACTCATCCACTTGACTTCAAAATGGCACTCTCTCATTTCAAAATTTGATTCAATTTTCCATAACATTTACTGACTTTAACTTACTCAGATAACGATCATCATTTGCAACTCCAGATTTTAAAAAAAATCAACTGTTAATAACATTCCGTACCAGCACTTTGATGGTGGAAACCTTTTATCAGTCCATGAAATATCCATGAATATCGAAAGATCACTTCCAGTTCCTGCACGCTGCAACTCAGAATTGTTCGAATCTGAGCCTGTGTGTATCATGAAATGACTTATCGAAAAGGGAAACAGCATTTATGTGTACCAATCGGGGAATATCCCTAACTTTAGGGAAAACACTCTTTCAATATCTTTTCCTTCAACTATTTTGCATTGATTTTTTTAATAATTTCAATTTAATATATATTCAATGGGAAAAATCCTTCCTACTGATTAATTGTCATCTAATTTTTTTTATTCAACTAATTAGAAACAATCATCCAAAAGAATATCGATTGTTTCATCAGAGAAGAAAATAAACATATTTTGGAGCACATTTTCAGACCGGTTCTCTCTCCGCGATGAAACAGACATTTAATCCTGTTCATTTAATGCTGTTAAAAGGCAAAACAAATCAGCATCGAGTGTAAGACTTTCGGTTTCATACAAATTAAAACAGCGTTTATAGCTTTTAAAGTTTTGTTCGTTTCTTTCGTTGTGCCCCCCCCCCCCCCCCGGAGGAGAATTCGCATAACTGCTACTAATGCGTAAATCCTGAGAAGGGTCGAAAGATGATTTTTTAAATTCCCCCCTTTTTGCGTTAAAATTTTACTATTACAAATGCATGAAACTTTCCAGAAAAATAGCAATATTATAAGGTGTGCTCAAATGAAAAGGAGACTACAGTCATATGTAAAGAAATTTTAATAACAATATTCTAATCACAGTTCATGTGGAACATTACACCTATGAATAATCGTCATTGACATTGATACACTGATCCCAGGGCGTAGGAAGGGAGTGGATGGCTTCAGTGTAGAAACTGCTGGGTCATTCAAACACCCATTCTCGCCGTCTTCTGTTTCTCTGACAGGTGCTTGAACACCCACTGTACACAAACTTTGCCATAACCAAACGTTTTGTGGATTATGTGATGCACAGTTCCTTTGCTTATAGACAGTTCAAAAGCAATTTCACGTGTGGTGATCCGACGATTCTTCCGTATGAGCTCATTCACAGCCAAAATCGTGGCACTGTTGGTCACAACGTGCGCCTGCCCAGAGAGTGGCAAATCCTTGATGTTTACGCGACCCGCCTTATAACGCTGACACCACCGGAATATGGTGCACCGTGCGAGACAGGGCTCTCCGTACACTTCCTTCTTTCAACCTGCGATAAATTTGTGAAGCATGCTCCCATTCTGCGCTTTGTGCTGATCTGGAGGAATCCATCATGCAATGAACTGCGGGAACAACTCTCCAGAAATGAGGATATTGATGTGAAGCCGTTAACTACTCAAGTGCAACTAGGAATACCACCACGCCATCTATCGGCTAGCAAATTAACTCACTGGGATTTGATAGAACGCCGATGCAGCTAAGGTCTCCTTTTCATTTGGGCACACCTTATATATACAAAATCATACATACGGAAGCATAACATTGTATATGATAGTATTCAAGTGTCTCATGTATAGAAAAGAAGTAGATATTGCTGAGTTTGGATCAAATCGGAATCGAATAACAGAAGCAGGTCACCAAGCTACAAAAGCCTCGACTAACCGAGTGGTGCGCAAACCGTGGGTCGCAACCCCCAAAAGGCTCGTGAGAAAATTTTTGTGGGTCGTTAAATTCAAAGAAATTTATTTGACAATAAAAAATATAAGGCTTTTCTTCAAAAATTGTGGTTGTGACCGACAAAGGGGTCACGACTAGGTTAGCAGACTTCCAGAGGGGTCGCGACTAAGGTTAGCTGACCTCCAGATGGGTCGCGACTAAGGTTATCAGACCTCCAGATGGGTCGCGACTAAGGTTATCAGACCTCCAGCGGGGTCGCGACTAAGGTTATCAGACCTCCAGAGGGGTCGCGACTAAGGTTATCAGACCTCCAGAGGGGTCGCGACTAAGGTTGTCAGACCTCCAGAGGGGTCGCGACTAAGTTTATCAGACCTCCAAAGGGGTCGCGACAAAATTTTACACAAAGTGAAAGGATCGGAAATTAAAATAATTTGCGCACCACTGGACTAACCCAGTGAGTTTTTTAAATTGTACCATAAATTTTACTGAGTCTCGAATCAAAAAGAAATAGTTAATTTTTATCTGATTAAAATAATTATTGCACTATAATCAAACTATGCGAAGCATAGCTTATAATTAAAAAGAAAACGATAAATCATTGGTTAATCCTCGTTGCCACCCAACGCAGAACTAATTCTTCCGACATTAAAACTACCCCATATTTATAAGCTAAGCCTGTTTCGGTTGATTAAATACTTCTTCGGAGGAAGGCACTGGGAATCCCTAATCATGTAAAGACATCATGCATTGATCCGCGTCTTAAACGATGATTTCAAAATCACAACACGAATCTTAATAAACCCTCAGGAAGGGAGACCTCCAAATAAAGAATTAAAACGAAGGATTCTTTCCTTCCCAATGATGTTATCGGCTTAGCGAGACTCGGTTGTATTAATTTTTATCCGAATTACCTATACTAAAAGGATTTAGTGCTTTGCTTAATGATATTATTTCATTCAATCGGAATGATTACGATTTTTTTTGCACCACCAGTCACTGTGCGCCACAAATAAGCTTGTCTCCGGTATCATTAGAATAATGATTCAAGAGCAAAACTTTTCACGAAATTTGATTAGGAGAACTAGAGTCAAATAATTGGCTTTTGCTGTGAAGATACTTTTATTATTTATTTTGATATCTTCGGCAAATTACTCTTAACGACTTCATGGTTGAGAGATTTTGAATCGAAGGGGTAATCGTGTTCGTTTTGTTTCTGCGGGTTATTGTTCGGTTTTGCGATTAGTGATTCAGACGGCGGTAACGAGGAAAAGGGTAGGATATATCCTTAAATAGTCGCCAAGCTCTTCAAGAGGCGACTATTCAAGAAATTCAACAGAAATTCGAGGGCGAAGGATTCTTTCGAGGACATTCTCGACGAACTAAATTAGTGTGCATCTTAAGGATCCGGTAATGATTATAGGTAGTAGATTTTAGAAAAATCCATTCGTGCGGAACTTATTCATTGCCTAATTTCCAATTCCTTAAGTGCCATCTTATTTAATATTTAATAAATACCATTATTATTATTTATTGCAAAAGTGGTATTTCCTAACTATATCGGGAATGAATTATAGTTGAATATTATCATGAAAATGAAATTATCTGAGTAATAAGGATTTATAGATCTTTAAAAGAAAAGATGCATAATAAGTCTAAGTCACCTTCTACATTGTTTAAAGAAGAAACTTCTTTCGGTAATTTATCCTATTTAAAAATGTTAACGGAAATTTTTCAAGAATTTTTTTTTCTATTGCTATTTATATTTCACTTTTTACCCAGCTCATTGACCCTTTTTCAATCTGAAACCCACATATAACATAACCTGGCGTCATAGAAATAATACTAGCGATTATCTTCTTGCATGTTTAACCTTACAGAACAACAACACTATTGAGGCTATAGATATTTTCATACTAAAATTTGAACAAATTTCTTTATTTGTGCTTTGCTTAAAAATCTAGGCCATAAATTCAGATTCTAGCTTCAGACGTGCGTTGAATTGCCCGTAGATTATATGTACTAGAGATATCTCAAAATTTCTTTTTAGTAATTTATCCTATTTAAAAATGTTGAAGGAAATTTGTCAAGAATTTTTTTCTATTGCTATTTATATTTCACTTTTTACCCAGCTCATTGTCACTTTATCAATCTGAAATCCACATATAACATAACCTGGCGTCATAGAAATAATACTAGCGATTATCTTCTTGTATGTTTAACCTTACAGAACAACAACACTATTGAAGCTATATTGGGTGTCCACATTTATCGTGACCCAATAGCTAATTTCTAAGCCGTTAGAGATAAATATATAGTTTCAGTTGGAAAAGTGCTTTAAATAAAGGGAAAAATTAAATTTTATGTTTTTTGAGTCACTAAATATATTTTTAAAAAAGTTAGGAATTCTAACTTTTTATACGGTCCCCCGGTCCTATCAGTCATATTTAGCAAAATATTCTTGAAACTCTAACATTTTAAATAAAAAAAGTCCCACTCTTCGACTAAATGTGAGCGAGTTATGGAATTTGAATTTCCTTATTTTTAACCAATCAGCGGCCTCGTCGAGCAAATGCTGTGCATTGATTGGTGGATAGACTTCCAGACGGCTATTGATATGGTGTAAAGTGATCTAAGTCAGCGATATTCAAAGCTCCATAACTCTCAGTTTTAGTAGCAGAAGAGTGGGACTTTTTTTGTTCAAAATGTTAGAGTGTCAAAAATATTTTACTAAATATGATTGACAGGACCGGAGGACTGTATTAAAAGTTAGATTTCGTAATTTCTTCAGGAATATATTTATTCACACAAAAACATATATTATAATTCTTAACTTCATTTAAAACATTTTTCCAATTGGAACTATATGTCTTTCTCTAACGGTTTATAATTTAACTATTGGACCACGGTAAGTGTGGACACCCTATAGATATTCATACTAAAATTTGAAAAAAATTCTTTACTTGTGCTTTGCTTAAAAATCTACATAGATTCAAAACATAGATTCTAGCTTTAGACATGAATTTAATTGCCCGTAGATTATATGTACTAGAGATATCTCAAAATATCCTTTTTACACGGCAAATCTGGTGGCGAAATATGGAAATGGATGTTTTTTCCCTCTATTCAAAACTACGAGGAATAAGATTTCTGGGTATTATCGACTGCCCGTCGGTTAACACGTTCTTTCATTTGTAACAGTGGCTATATTTTTACGATAGATTAAAGAGTAGCAATAAAATTATCTACAAAGTAATTAGAGGATACACAGAATAGTTCCGCGGAATTAATCCAATTCTAGGATTTTCCTACCCAGGCGGGACAAATGCTGTACAAGAAGACACATTTACTTTACTTACCGGGTAGATAGAAGCGTTGAATGAATAAGGGATAAGAGATTTAGTCCTTTTTGCTTTACTAGAGAATATTGTAAAAGGCAAAAAAATAAACTGCTGCCTCGAGAGTTTGATGAATGTTATGAGTCTGGAAAAAAAACGATTTTTGGAATTCTGACTATCAGTCTATGATCAGGATAACTCAAACGTCTGACTCTCGATGTTAGATTTAATCCTCTAAACGTTTGAACCATATTTTTCCGTTTTTCATGTTGAATTCAAAAACAGATAATTTATTTATTTTTTTAAAGAAAAGCACACTACAGGGAAAACTCCATTTCCAGAGTGCTATAAACAACAAACACACAAAGAACAAAAGCCCCAACGAATAAAAAAATTTTTTTAAAAATGCGCTAGAAAACGAAACGTTGAACACAGGGAATGCGCAAAATCATAAAACTTTTGCAAACATATATATAATTAAGAACAAAAACACAAAATCTCAAAAACATTAAAACACATTATAATACTAAAAGTCGTATTTTTTAAAAAATTAAAAGACCATTTCCAAAAGGGAAGGGTTAAAAAGTCAAAACACGCAAGCACCAAGTCTTCTGAAAACACACCAGAAGTTTAAAAGTTTAAAAACGTAAATACACACTTGGGATAAAAATAGATTCAAACACGGCGCCAAAAACAGAGTGCAAATATTAAAACATATAAAAAACATTAAAAAATGGGTCGATTACATAAGAACACGGAAAATCAAAACGCATAAAAATCTAAAATGTTGTAAAAAGGCAAAATAAACCACATCATGTATAATTGATGTGTATGTGTATAATTTTTTAAACTGCCATGGATAAAATGTTCTTAAAATTTCAGAAATTTAATAAACACAGTAACTCACATTAAAGGATCATTTTAAGAATTTAACCCTCTCACACCGAGCGAGGCAGCCCGGGACGATCTAGAAATTAGCCGGTCAGAGGTAGTTGGCTTCTTTTGAAGGGAGGTCAGGTTCTGAGACCGTTTCGGAGATAAGTGCGGTAAAGGGTAACCCTCTCACATCGAGCGAGGCAGCCCGGGACGATCTAGAAATTAGCCGGTTAGAGGTGGTTGGCTTCTTTTGAAGGGAGGTCAGGTTCTGAGACCGTTTCGGAGATAAGTGCGGTAAAGGGTAACCCTCTCACATCGAGCGAGGCAGCCCGGGACGATCTAGAAATTAGCCGGTTAGAGGTGGTTGGCTTCTTTTGAAGGGAGGTCAAGTTCTGAGACCGTTTCGGCGATAAGTGCGGTAAGGGGTCTAATTATCCTTGTCCATCACAGCCCATTTCCGTGCGCCTTAAAAGAAGGTTATAGCAGGGAGTTGGTAGGTGAGGTAAATGATCATCCAGAATTGGAGAGCCCAATTCATGTCGCATCCTCCCAAAACGTCCCTGTGATAAGGATTAGGAGAAAAAGTCGCTTCGGGACTAAAGAGTTAAAACTAGATCAAAATAGCTAATCGCTTATGGAGTTAAAATGAACCATCCCTACGTACAATGCGAATCTTGGACGGAATTAGGTTTGGAACTACGAAACCTCCGATCCCGAATCTGAAATCTTATTTCAAAGTCATCTTGGTTCCAGGTAGTGCCAATCCAAACTTCAGAATTAATCCTAGACAGGATTCTTCTAGCAGGTGGTTCAGTTTGTTATCTTATCTAAATATGACGTTCCCTAGAAGAACTATAATGGGAATTTCAAATAAAAAATCGGGTAGTCTTCAAAACAAATACCCCTACAGAGTGATAACGCCATTAAGAGTTTATTATTACCGTGCTTACGTTAAGGCCATAAAAACAAAAAAAAACTTCCCTGAAGGTATCTTTCTAATGGCAACTTTAATTGTAGTACAATGAAAATTTATATTTATTTTTTCTCCCGATGATAAATATCTAACAAAATAGCAACATATTTTGACAACTGCAATGTATACGCTCAGAGACGCCCGTATTTTCACGGTCGGAAAAAAGCACATAAAAACCGTTATCAAACCGAATTCGTTCCTAAACGATCGTAAAGGGAAGATTTCTAACAACTCTGTACTCAGGCGAAACAATTTGCCAGTGATAAAATTTTCATACCTATGTCTACAAGAAAATGTCGAGGGAGCCATTTTGATGTTTTTATAACTCCACGGTGAGCTCTTGAAAACTCAACCCAAATCCTTCATTCCTCTAGCGTCATTTTTTTCATTATTTATACGTTTCTTTATTTGCCTCTGTCCATGACAAAGTGGGTACATATTTCTAGGTTTACATATTAAGTGAAATATGTGAGAGATGAAAAAAGAATTGAAAGATCTGTAAAAAAGAAAACAAACTGAGTATCTGAAAAATTCCTTGAAAATTGCCGGCGAAAATATTCAGAGTCCACCCTTTCAATTATATAGTAGTTTATGCATCCATAAATAGGCTCTATTATGATACTCTTTACCGACTCCAAAACATACATTTTAAGATGAGTCTACATAGTAAATCTTAACAGGGAAAAAATCCAATGTTATATTTTTACTTCCCCATGTACAAAATATAGATAGAAAAAGTATTGTCATCGACAAAAAAAATTCATCCTCGATATTTCGATGAAACTTGATATTTTACATCTCCCTAACCGAAAAGTCATATCTTGTAGATATGTATCAAATTTTGGACCAAATCCATCGACATGTTGCTTATCTGTCCGTTTATTAGTTCATATGTGAACACGATAATTCAAAAACTTTACAAACTAGATTAGAGGATTTTAGTATACGATCTTTGAACCAAAATTGTAGATTTGTGTCTAATTTTGGAAGAAATACGGTTTATGTAGAGTGCACGTGATCAAAATCGTATATGTACGTACATCAAATATTAGACAAATTCTGTCAAAGAGAACAAGTCCAAAATGCATACTCGATTCTCTTCACCATATTAACTCTATAAGCCCTATCCCGCCCAAAACCGCCCCATTCGACAGAGGTCGGGTGCGGGCGTCCCAACCTCGAGGAACTCTGGGACCTTTCTTCCCTTCATATTTACCCTCCCCTTAAGCCTTACTCTTTTTGCTGATTATTTTCCACCCCTCGACGGCAAGCGAGGGAGTTATTCATTAGAAGCTGTCGCCGCTCTATTTGCTTCTTGCTTCTCACGGACAGCCAAAAACCCCACGTGTTGGCCGTGCATGGCGACCCATTAGACGGGTGGTAAACTTCAATCTCTGGTGTATCAATCGGCTGGTATCCTAGCCACTTGGTTGGTCTGCTCAAGGGGATCAAGAGAAGGGGTCACTCCTTGGGTTTGACGTTAAGGATGGTCACTGTCCCCGGGGGTGACTCCCAGCGTATAGGTTGCAGCTAGCACCAAGGTAAGCGCCGAGGCTTGTAATATCCAGTGCCAGTGGTTGCCTTTCCTTGTTGGGCTCCGTTGTGGGTGGTGCTGTCGGGCCTGAATTTGTTTACATATCGCATGTGTTCCAAATCTAACGTCAAGGAAGAATCATCTGAATCTAGATTTTCTTGTTTTGCGTGCTCCAGAAACATTTAACTCAATTTCTCCTTTTTTGGTGCATAAACTTATTTTGGCAACTATTGGTGAAACAAAAGATATTAAGAAATTGCGATCCGGTGAAATCTAAATACTTACAACTTCTGCAAATCGAGCAAAAATTTTAAACGAACTTACTAAGATGGGCACTTAGCCGGTTGACGTGTATTTGCATAAAACTTTAAATTTATCTCCTAGGGTTATCTCTGAGCCTACTCTCGAAAAATCGACTGAACAATAATTAGTGAATGAATTAAGTGCTCAAGTGGTTTGTGCTGCACGTCGCATTCATATTCGACGTGACGGACGACATGACCATGACCATGACCCACGTCCACCGACTCACCCATTGGGTTTAGAGTCTACAAGGATGGACGGGTAAGTCACGCAATGAATGCTAATGACGGACGACATATACCCACAAAGCATATTGTTTTAACTTTCGAGACATCTATCCTGCCAAAAAGTATTCGAGCTAGCTTGTAACATAATAATATTCGCCCATACATTCCCAACCCTCTAAGATGCTTCAGATGCCAGAAGTTTGGGCACTCTCAATAAACCTGCCGCGGGAAACTTACCTATGCCAAATGTTCTGCCATTGATCATGACGCTAATTCTTGAGTATCAGAAACACTTGAGTGCCCTAATTGTAAAGACACTCATCCGGCCTTTTCCATGACTTGTCCAAAATGGAATCTCGAAAAAGAAATAATTTCTTTAAAAATTAAAAGCAATATATCTTTTGAAGAGGCTCGCAAAATGGTTGTCGATCGGACTCCTAAATCCGGAGTATCCTACTCCTCTGTTCGAAAAAACCAACAGAAATGTTCCAGCACCCAAAATGAAGTATACATTACGAAGTTACCTTGTCCTCCTCTGGTTACTCTATGTTCTATAAACCAACTAGTCTTAAGTTCCAGTCTATGTTCTAAACCACCCTAAACTTAAGCAGTCGGACATAGCAGTCACATTTTCTACTTCAAATGCTATTATTCTTTCTCCATCTTCAAAACAATTTCTGCGTACGAAAACAGATAGCAAAATGAACGAAACTGTAAAATCAAAAAAGAAGAAAAACATAAAAAAACTGCTGCGAATGGTAAAAAAGATCTTCAAAACGCACCCAGAACAAAAAAGGAAAAATCTGTTCCTGTTGACTCGGAAAATGCTTCTGGGTCAGGTGATGAAACTATGGAAGACAATGATGACGAAGACGTTATCATTTATGATACTGGAGAAACCAATGAGGACTCTCAAGTCCAGACACCTACAGGAGAAGAGCAAGCAGCCAGTGATGATTGTATGTGGGCGAAGCACACGGCCTCAGTGGGCCAAAAGCTTCGAGCATGATGGGTTGAGTATGAATTAATCCTAAGGATTCTTTGACCTAATATGGAGAGAAAGTTAGTGATGTCGTGCGGCTGAAAGGGAAGAAATATTATTTGGTGAAATTGCCTAATTTGACACCCAAGTCTTATAAACATAAAAAATTTACTGTTGATTTACCTTTTAAATGGACCAATTAGATCAGTCCAACTTTTATCCTTTGTTTTTTATCTTTTTTTTATGTAACAATTTGTTACATGTAAATTCGCTTACCCGAGACTTCCATTTTAAAGAACTTACTTACCAACTTTTAGGTAAAATTAGTTTGCTATTTCCCAAAATACGCTTTTAGTGTTTTAAATTTACTTTCATAATGCTGAATTCTATCTTAGATGTGTTTTACTTTCTTGCTACATGGTTTATTTAGGATTTTCGATACCAATCTATTTTTTAAACTACCTTATGTTCCGGCGCAGTATGTCTCAACTAAGGATCTTGTGCCATGTAAATCCCAAAATCAAATCAATTGAATTGCGTAGCACCAATGAAAAGTATTGTTGTATATTTCCAAAAATATACTTTTTAAAGGTTATTAAAATAGAAGAAAAATTGTTTTTGGAACTTAATTGATAGCATGGGAAAAGGTAATTGCTTTCACTTTCAGATGGTGTAAAAATTATTTTTGTGCTGTAATATTTTCGGAACTTATTAAGGATAAACGCTAAAATTTCGCTTAATTTTTAATTAATTAAAATTCTAGTTAAAATTTCAAAAAACGGTTCAGAGGTGCACATTCCCACCCTCTAAAGAATCTTCGTGCCAAATTTCGTAGCTCTAGGTCCAGCGGTCGGTCCTGTAGAGCGCCAACACACACACAGACACACACACACAAACACCCGCACACACACAAACACACGCACACACACAGACACATACACAGAGACACAGACACCCACAGACAGACACACACACACACACAGAAACACACACATTCTCCTTTATTATTTAGAGAGATTATGGAAAGCGCCAATGCAGCTTTGCTGATAAAGATATATAAGAACTAGATATATGGGTTACTAATGGTTAAGAATAAAGTTAGTGCTTATAGTTCCATCGTTATAAAAGATAGCAAGAAATGCATGCACACAAAATACATGAAAAGAGAGTTGCACAAATTATAATCATCTGCGGAAAATAAATAACTTATTGCGTTTTCGGCGATCTTTCTGTATTAACAGCTTATCCCGAATCTCATTCGTTGTCACTATAAATCCATAAAAATTTATATTTATTCAAAATGACGTTTGGAAAACTTTATATAATTCATAAAATTTCATAATCAAAGTCCAAATTGCTCACAGTTATCAACATTTTAAATATTAACTTACAAAGGAATGAGGTTATTGAAAAAAATCATTCATTTAAAATTAATATATAAATTTTCATTCCATAAATCAAACCCGAATTTTCGAATTAAATCTTAATCAGAAAAAATTAAATGTTGTTCCCAAATAGCAAATATATACATTACAAAATCAACATTTGGTTTTTTATTAATTAAGGAAAGTGAAATCATTGTTGCATTTTAAATTTGAAAAAAGATGTGGAAAATTAATTATGTAATTTTTAAAATATATTTTAATACCATTCAAAAAATTTATTCTCATAATACCAGTGGACGCGGGAAGTTAATTTAATTAACGTATCTAAATTCAATAACGTGCCTTGAAGTAAGAATGTATTCATCTATTTTTAATTTATATTTTTTTTTCATTTTGTATAATAGCTTAACTTATTCATCTAATATCAAATATTTTGCCAGAAGCGAGAGCAAAAAATAATTCAACTCACATCAAACTTTTAGAATTCATTTCATGGCATTTTTTTTAAAATCTCAGAAAAAACTCAGCCTTTGACTCTTGCTGAGCTCTGAAATATTTTATACTATGATGAAAAAATACTCATAATTAAATCATAAAGCAGCAAATTTTCTTCCACTTCAATGAACATCTCAAGTTTATTTAATTAATCCTTTTACGCATTTCATGTTTCATAGTTATATCACCAATGTTTAAAAGATTTTAAAGATAACAAAGCCAATTTAAAGCGTAGGAACAACTACCAAACCGGAATTTTGATTATTTTGAGTGAATGCGTCCAAAAAAGCAATTTTAATTACGAGATTATATCCATTTCATGTGTTATCAGGAGTAGTTTTCTTTTGTGAATAAAATAATAATAAAGAAATATTAAATTGTAATTGATAGGGATAAATAAAAAATAATCAATAGGAATTTTTATAACGACGAATAACGAAACAATAACTAATACTTATAAATATATTAATTATCGTGTTGTATCTTCTTTCGAAAGTGTTTGGGGATTTTGCGAATACAGTGCACTCCCGATTATCCGGGTTAATCACCGGGAGGGATCGCACGGAGAAGAGAAAAACACGGATAATCCGAAAACTCCTTTTTATTAGAGAAAAAATCAACATCAGTACAAAAATATAAAAATACCTTACATTTACATGCTGTATAATATCAAACTAGGAATTTTCCTTTTAACATTTACTGCTTAAAAAATCGGTAATGTGTTTTTGCTTCTGCTCATTTTTCATCTCTTGTCGAATATCAACACATAATCTAACAAAGTTTCCACAGATTGTAGAGCAGCAGAATGAGAAATTGTATTTCCCTCATTTAGTACATCTTCTGCATCAGTACTAGCTGATTCTCCATCATCAAGTTTTTGAAGGATTTCTCATTTTTGTTCAACATTTAAAACGTTTCGTTTCACACCACTCATTTTTACCAGTAAAAAATTTCACGCTACTAATCGACGACAAACAAGACGCAAAAACTAAAGGAACACGTTCGAAAGTGAAAGAGGGAGAAGAAGTTAAAGAATGATGTGTCAGGAAGAAGCGAGTTCGTAAGAGAATGAGCTAGCAGGAAGTGGATTATTCATTTCTCGGAAAATTAGGGGTTGAACCGGTATAGATTGCACGTGGAGGAAGAAAGAAAAAATATATTTTTTAGCCTCCGCCGTCACGACTGACTAGTTTCACTGAATGAATCTCTCGATCGAACATCAACATCGATTTTACGTGCCTGATAAGCGCGAAAATGTTTCTCCTTAAATTTTTTGTGAGTTCGTAATGAGCACGGATAATAGAGAGTATACTGTATTCAGGTATGTGGTATTTGCTCACATATTTTTATTTGTTTAGATTTTTCCCGGTACATATACGGGCTATTAGATATTTTCAGCAATACATAAATAAGCAGGGCCATATTTCCCATAGGTACAACTTAGGCCATGGTCTAGGGCGCAGCCGTCAAACGGTACATGTACAGAAGAAATCACACCCAAATATTTGCAAACTTTTCGGTATTATTTTGAAACTGCCATATAAAATGATGTTATTGAAATTTATATTCGTTACAATAAATATATTGAGCGATACATTTTGTGATGTTCTGTGGACCTTACAGTCTCTTGCCTTTCTTTACACTGAAATCGATTAAATTCCACTTCAATAATAAGTATAAGTAAAACAATTAAATAAGAGATATAAAAAATTAAACTTTGCATTAAACAGAATGGCGCAAAAATGAGCAACTTCCAATAAAATACAAAAGAAAAATATTTAATTACAAAAATGAAAATACAGAAGAAACAGAAGAAGTAAACAATAGTGATAACAATATACCTTTTGCGCGCAAAGCAGCAGTATCCAGTGATTGCATTAACAATATTGTCTATAAACAACTAACCAATTAAGATAGAATCAAACAACAAAAATAATGATTCAATAAAAATTATAACACCTTAAGATTAAACAAATAAAATGGAAAAAATGGATTGGATATTGAAGTTTATTGGCGCAAGAGCCATATTTGACTATACTGAGCCAAACATACGATATATCTACAGGCACATGGTAACATTTAAAATTGTTTAAATTCTAAAAGAATCGCCGTTGGTATAAAACACAATAAAATTTTATGATAAAATCCAAATGCTATTAAAAAACTAGTAATTGCAATTTCATAAATATCGTGAAATGTAACCAGGAAGTGAAAACATTTTCTCAACAATGTTAAAGAAAGACATTCAAAACTCACGAAAAAAAGGTTCGGACAAGTAGAAATGTTTAAAAAACACTTAATACAAAAAACAAACGTTGAAAAAGAATCATTGTAGCCTTTTAACTTGATTGGGAAAAAATGGAACAGAACTCGAATGGCGAACTTTTTCAAAGTGCCACTCGCCATCGGAGTTCTACAACTAACCAATTAAGATAGAATCAAACAACAAAAATAAT
>BGPR01000232.1:591078-616231 GCA_013235015.1 Araneus ventricosus
TTAAGGTCTAAATTTAATTTTTTCCTCTATGGCCTGAACCCATTCCGGAATAAATTGGAAAGAAAAACATTTATCCATGAATCCACATTTATTATATATTCTCAGATTGGAAGAATCAGAGCTGGTCACAATATTTACTTTGACACAATTTCGGATTTTCTGCCGCTGCTAACTCTTTCGCAGAAACGATGCTTTCCGATCATTTCCTCAGATCATCGTCGGGGGAAAAAAGTTGGAGAGGCGCCTGCTGGAAAAGTATTTCGGGATGGTTATTAAGAGATGCATCGACAGAAAGAAAAGATTGCAGAGTCGATTCTAGAGGCGTATTTTTTCTTTCAAATGAAAAAGACCTAAAAGAAGAAAAGTTGAGATGGTTAACACAGGGTAATCATAAATATCGAGTGCAATTTTCAATTTTTATCATTATGTAAATGTATGTAACTGGCAGCATACCCGACTTCCCGTAGTCTTTTTCTTATTAACCAGGAAACGGAGCAATGTTATATGAAGAGAATTGAATAACTAAAAAATGCACAACAGCAATTTATTTGGTGTGCGCTAGTGCTGCATCATCCAGGAAAAATTGCAAAATACAGTAGACTCTCGATTAACCGGGATGGTCGGGAAATGCTTCGTCCCGCATAAGCGAATATCCCGGATAATCCAATTTATGCAAATTTTGATGGAAAAATTTTGGGGAAATGATAGAAAATGTAAAATTATTATACAATAAGACATTAATAGTTTAATTAATACAAAAGAAAAAGAATTAACAAGAAATTTTAATGACACTTAGATTTGCAATTCGTACAATTAAAAAGAAAAACAGAGATGTAGTTTACCTCACTGTTTTGTTAAGAATGAAATGATAGAAGTCTGTTTTTGTTTTTCATTTACTCTTCGACGAATTATACTACGCAGATTTCTCAATATTAATACAATAGGAAGGTTGAGAAGAATGCGGTCTTCCCTCACATTTCAACGGTCGCAATCTGCGCTTCCTTTTGGGGATATCGTCCCGGATAATCCGCAAACCGGCTAATCCGATCCCGGTTAATCGAGAGTCTACTGTACAAAGATATAAACACGAAATAAGGGGAGATTTAATTGTGAAAAAGTTAAAAATAAAAAAACTTACAAAAATAATAACAAATAACGAGGAGGAAGAAGAATCCTGTGGATGACGTCATCAGAGGCCATTCATCCATGCGGATTCAAAATCAGAATAGGTTTCCTGTACAGGAAACAGACTTTAAGGTATAAATTTAATTTGAATTTCCCTCTATGGCCTGAACCCATTCTGCAACAAATTGGAAAGAAAAATATTTATCCATGAATCAACATTTATTATGAAGAGCATATTGTATATTGGCATTATTTTACTGATGGAATTTTGTTCAAATTCCAATAAAATATTTCACTAATTAAGTTTCTTTCTTAAGTTTCTTAGAATAAATTTCCTTACATTTGAATATACAGTGTACGGGATTTCATAATAACTCGATAATGTTTTTCAGGCTGACATATTTTCTGTAAATAGCGTGCTATTGCATGAAAAAAACAAAGGAAGGAAACTAGTGCTACAAACAGTCGCTGTAAGAGACAGGGCAAAGTGACAAGCTGGCACTCTTTCTGTAAACTGCATCATATAAATATCGCTAAGCACAAAATTAAGCGGAGGATGCAATCCAGCCAGATTAATCCACCCTGAAATTTTTAACAAATTATGAAAAAACTTATTACATTTACAGGATTTTTAACTGATCAATGAGAAACGTGTCTGCTAAGTTTTCTCAAAATTGATTCAGATGTTCAGAATAAACATCATTACAAGCCTTAAGGGTAGCCTAAGGAGTTCATTACAGAAGATTTAACAAACAGTATATTTAAGTTTCACAAATTTCAATATACGAGTAAAATTTCATGTCATTCATTCCATTTGATATTTGTAATTAAACTACTCTACTCTATTCAATTATAAGAGCAAAGGAATTAGGCTATATTTGGGATGGCTTATCCATACAGCATTTTCAATCAGGAAAGGAAGAACATATGTACCATTTTCCTCAAAATCGTCCCGCTCTTGGGGAGTGATGCTGGAAAAACCATACATGCATGAGTTATCAAACTGAATTTCGTATAAAGAAACAGAGAGAACGGAACCTTTAGTAGGCCACTACGCAACAGTCTACCCAGTGACAAAACCCTTTCATTTCACGAAGACCAGTGCTGAAAACCTTTCGACGTGGTGTGAAAATATCGTCCAAGACAAGATCCCTGGCACGACTCATGAATATTATGATCCTTCATGAACGAAGACTTGATATCATCATGCATTAAGCAAGACTTTTCTGGCATTCACCAGCAATTAAGACATTCATTGCAAACTGTTTCAGTTTACTTTTCGTATTTATTATTTCGTTGTTTCAATTCTTTTTCCTTTTCTTTTGTATTTCATCTTTACGCTGATAGGATTTTGTATAACAGCAAACCTTATCTGGTCGGTTCCCTCCGAGTGGATTAATAATAATATTAATAATCTTAAGTAGGACTGGAAGGATTAAGATATGCAATTGATATCTACTTGTTTTGCCTTAAGAATTTTTAGTTTTAGGAATGGAGCTTAAGGATTACCTATTTTTCAGAATCGCTGTTTAATCATGGCTTCACTGAAAAGAAAAGTAAAATAAGTACTTTGGTTCACTAAATTAAAATCTATCGCTGTTATTCAAAGTAATAAGTGAAAGAAGCGCAGGAATTCCATGCCCAGATAGGTTAAAATAGTAGACGCAGTTATGGAATTAGGACCCAACTCCAAAGCACATATTTTGATAAATAACTGTTTTTTTAAACATATCCGAATAAATTCTTATATTGCAGATTTCCAAAATAAATCATCGCATAATAAGTAATTTTTGGATAGAAAATAATTTTCGGTTGAAGTGATTGAGATGAATTTCGTTGCTGGTCTCCCAACCATAATACTCTGTTTTCAACCAGAGTAGAATCATGAAGTGCTGGAAAATTATTGGAAAGTACTGGCAAATTTGTTTTCCCCAGAATTTCCTTTGTAGTCATTGATTGAGATGAATTTGCGGTTTGAAATTCATCAAAATTGGTGTGCGGTGTTCTGTAAACTTGCTCTTCCGATGATGGAAGGTCAATTCTTGATTCGAAGATTTCTTCTTTTTCACATGAGCGTTTGAGATCATTATCAATATTTACGTTGCATATATTTATAAATGAGGTTTCAGAGTTGGAATATTCACCAAGTAGTTTCTCGGAGATTAAGATTCCAAAATTGGAATTTTGTGCAATTATTTTGCTATTTGGATAAACAATCTGTCCTGGTAATAAATAGAGAAGAAATAATCAGGTCCGATAATTAGATCAGTTTGGCCCAACACATCAATAGATAGATCTGCAAGATTAATATTATTCAAGTGCGGAACGTCCTTTAATTTTAATTCTTGCTGTAGGGGCGGTGCGGGAAGGGGAAGTGTTCTGATGATGGACTGCCAAATACATTGCAAACATTAAATATTTTTAAAAAGGAACTAGTAGCGCCGCCTAGCGGAAACGCCAAAACTAAGCATGCATAAAGATACGATTACACAAATTACATTCACCCTGAGATACATGAAATAAAGTATTAGAATGCGGAACGCCACCTATCTGAAAAAAAAACTCTTATATTTGCTCTCTCTTTTAAGAAAAATGCAGTTGTAACATTATTAGTTTTTTTTTATTAATTTTTGAAATGTTTTCGATAATTTATGACTACCCTGTCTTATGTGTCATTTTTTAATCAAAATTATAGACATATTTGAAAGAGAGCTTACATTACACAATTTTTTCCAAGACCTTCCAAGAAATTCTGAAAAGTTGCCAACAGGACAAAAGTTGATAAGAAAACAATTATAAACAAATGCCATTTTGCATGTTGAATGTGCCTTCCAGGCACTACACTCACTCTTTCTAGCAACTTAAATTGATTGCTCAATTTTAGCTTCTCGTATACAAAGTTTTTAAAGGTAAATTGCTAACGTTAAAAATTTTATCTGAGATTTTGATGAATTTCCAAGTTTTACACCTCCTTAAATCCGAATAGAAAGGAATTTTTGGAATTTTGCCTGCCTGTTACTCAACAATGGAACAAGCTGCACAAATGAAATTTGAAATGTAATCTTTGCAGCAAATTTTTAGATTTCTGTCAAAATTTGGACTAGCTATTAGTT
This sequence comes from Araneus ventricosus, assembly GCA_013235015.1. NCBI lineage: Eukaryota > Metazoa > Arthropoda > Arachnida > Araneae > Araneidae > Araneus > Araneus ventricosus. Next base: position 595,317 of record BGPR01000232.1, read on the forward strand.
TGCGTCTGTCCATCTGTACGTGAATGCAGTAACTCAAAAACGCAGTGAACTAGATGAATGAAATCTGGCATGTGACTTCATTAAATCTGGTTTCATTTTGAACGTGATTGGTCAAAGGGAATAGATCCGAAATACAGTGTGTCGGTAAAGTCATGGTGCAGTTACGAACGCTTGTTGTGGCGAACAGAAACGAAAGGTTGAAACTTGCGCTACAGTGGACAGTATCCCAAAGAGTGTCTGTAGTGCAACGGCGTGCGCGCGCAGGTGATGACGCAACACCACGCACCTGTGACGTCAAATATCTACCTTGACATGTTGCAGTTGTATGCAGTTCCACAATTTCCAGAAGGTGTCATCTTTCAACAGGACGGCGCTCTTACACACTACGGCAACATTGCTCGTGAGTTTCTGGATACAACATTCCCCCAGCGGTGGATAGGCAGGGGTGCTGTCATGGCATGGGCACAACGATCCCCGGACATAACGCCATTAGACTTTAACTTGTGGGGTTATGAGAAGCAACATGTGTACAGTGAACGTATCAACGACATTAATCATTTAAAACAGAGAATCACTAACGTTATTCACTCTGTTACACCAGACGTCCTTAACCGTGTGTGGGAAGAACTGGACTATCGTTTAGATGTGTGTAGTGCTGCAAATGAAGCCTACATCGAGCTGCGCTGAACAGGCATGCAAACCTGGAGAGTTTTCCTTGTATTTGGTGAAGATGTCACTTGTCTATCTTGCTTCATTGCTTTCCTGTGACCGGTCAAAAGTGCACCATGACTTTACGGACACACTGTATATACTTGCATTTTTCCCCTCTATACTACGAAGACCAAAATGCGCCACATTGCGAAAATGAGCAAAAATTCCTAGGGGGGACCATACCTTTTGGTTGTCTTTTATTGCCAGACAACTTTCTATCTAATATATATTTAGCGAGAAAACTAGTATAATAATATATATAAATGTATATTACAAAAAAAAACTTATTACTCACTTTTTCTAGAGATTCATCACAGACTTCAGATGTGCAAGGATTTTGAAATTAACCTGCGATATTAAGCAATTGAAATGTATAAAAACAAGAAAAAGATGGCTCAAAAGAAAACAAAATTTTATTATTAAGCAGTTTCTTATGAATATTATATAACAGAAGATGTCATATTACTTTCATTTCACATTGGTTAAAACTTTGCATGCAAAAAGAGTTATTAGGGATGTTTTTTCAATGCTGCGAAAGGACTTGTCTACTCATCTTCTAAAACTCAACTTCTAGAATATTCGGACAAGGGTAAAAAATATTCAGTGAATATGAACAAAGTAATTTAGTTTATCAGAGAACTGGTTAAGGATTACGAGATGTCTTAGTGGCAATAAAGAAATTTCAGACAGAAAGTTTCGTAATGTACTATAAAATAAATTCTTAGCTCCAGCATGCTAAAATATCTTTATCATAGATGTATGATTAAATCAGCACTGTCTCATTCAGAAATAAACTTAGAAGACCGTACTTGGTTTAGATTTATTCCACTGAATATACATTCAGAACTGCATTTTTAGTTAGAAGAATTATATATGAAAGAAGCCTTTTTTTAAATAGTACTGACTTTTTAATCAATTTCTTATACAAATTTTAAATTCTGCATGCTATATGATACATTTTCAAAGTAATCAACTTCTTCCAATTTGTAAATGTATCTCTAAAAGTAAAATTTCACTTTTTTGTGGCTGGTTTGTATCCACTGTTTCTAAACTAGAAAATCACCCGTCATGGTATGACGGGTGCAAAATACCTCTTCATTCGAGAGATTTCCAGTCAAATTTGATGTGTTTAAATAGATATATATGCGAGAGAAACGTTTAACATTGATTAAAAACAAATAAAATAAACATATGTTTTATGACAAGAAATATTTTTATTTACATATTATTTACATATTTCTTTATTCAAAAAACGTCTTGGTAAACAACATTCCGTGTGAAGTATTTTTCGTTGTTTAACAATTTTATTATAATTCAATAGTCATGAAATTCTCAGCTTGTGAAACGTGAGTCAAAAGTTAAAATTTCAAAGGAATTCTTTTTCAAAATTCTAATCAAAATAAAGCACTTCTCTGCTTGTCAAACGTTGCTAAAAAATATTATCAAATTATATCATCACGATTGCAATAAATAATCAGATGCATCGTGGCGTCCAAACTATATCACGCACATGATATACCACTGACGTAATTTACTACTTTCTATTAAAAAACGGAAATTAATTTTAAATATACCATTAATATAATTTAAAATTTCTCGAGAACTATTGATCATAGCGAGATAAATTTTATATCAATCGAGCAAATTTTATTTCACTATTTTAGAGCTATTAAATTTGAAATTAGAACGACAATTACTTTTTAAAATTTAAAATTACTGAAATTTAGGTTCTCTAACAATGAAATAATGCTGTTTAACGTCTCGCAGTGCTATGGCACGAATTTTGTTGTTGGTGACGTCAGAGCGTTACCGAGAGACAAATTTGGGATATTATGTTAGTAATAGCAATCAAAGTATTTCTTCATTCTAAAAAGAAAATATTTTTATGAATTCTAAAAATAAAATATTTTTATGAATTTTAGAACTGCGGGAATGGAACTTACTTGTTACATTTTTTATCGAAATCAACAACAACTCAATTTTAAGATAGCTTCCGATACAATTTAGAAAGCTATCCGCCTTAACTTCTTCTTTACGAAAACTTTTTTTATAAAAAATGTAAAACAACAAATAGAAAAATATAAATTCTCTCTCTTTTGAAATAAAAGAAAATGTACTCTCGCTCCAAAAAATCAAATTTATTCATCTAGCAAAAATATTTTTCCACAAACGCATTGGGAAATATTCTAAAAGAAATCAGACTCTGAAATAGCTTCTTTTAAATCATTCGAATATATTTTCGCAATGATGATTCGAAACTGCATACTATACAACAAAATGTGATATAATATTTAAAAGAAATCTAAATTCAATTACCTTTCTTTTTTATGCGGTTGATATGGGAAATATGCTTTTTAATTTTTAAAATGCTGTTCAAAAATCACAAGTTTTATTCGCTTGAGTCTTTTTCCCAAGATAATATTAATTAGTGTTACGAAAAACGAACAGAAACTTTTCATTGCAAACGAATTTTATTCCTAGAATATCGTCTGCGGTTTTTGATTGGATATTTATTTCATAAAAAGCATTGAAATATAACCTAATTTGTTATTCTTGCGCGTGACGGTTTTATTTATTTGGCAATTAAAAAAAGATTTCGCTTAGATAAGTCTCAATATTCTTTTTGCTTGTAAGAACAAATAAAATAGAATTTTACATTTCACGCCACGCGGCCGAGTTGACATTCTAAAAGAGAAAGTTGAATTCCTTATAAATTAATTAGTGGACTTGGGAATAACACAATATGGCTTTTTTCTTAGATGAAATAAAATAGACTTATCACTAATTATTTTCGGAATTCTGAAGCATATATTTTTGGGGAAAAAAGGATATAAATCACTATTTTCTTCGCTATAAACGAATTTTAATAACACCGGCATTAAAATGTGAATTCAGAAGTAGCAAGTAACGAAGTCACAAACTTTGATTTTTTTTATTTCAATTGATTCCGTTTCGAAAAAATTAATGAAGTGTTGTATCTTTCGATTTGATAAAACTATATTATTATTTTTTGCTGGTGTAATTCTAACATAAACTATAGTAAAGGAAAAGATTTGAAATACTTGTTTGTAAAAATTAGCTGATGATTATTTATTTTCATATCATTATAAATTAAAGTTTTCATTGTGTTTTTAAAATTTAGCATTCTCTGAATTAAGAAAAAATTAAGTTTCGCAAAAATTCTGAACATGTTTTTTACTGATATCTCCTATATCGTTCGTGCTGTATGCATTGTATTGTTCTTAGTAGAAAAACATATAAACAAAATTACATCTCAAACGAGGGACCAGATATTTTTGCACTCTGATGCTCATGCAACTCACTTTTTAAATGTATTGTTTCTTTTTCTTATTTTTACACTTATTTTTATCTATTAAGCAATGGAAATTCTTTAGATGAAATGTTAAGTTGTCGTCTTTAAAATAGCATAACAATATTCAGTATAGTAGCGTAGAATTCGAACTAGTAGCGTATAGCAGCAAAAAGCGTACGTGCATTGTGTTCCAAATTTTCTGGGCTTTTCTTAGCGGTTTGAAATGTCGTCCGAAATCTCGAGATCGCACCGTTTAACATTACTTTCTCTGTATTACATATACGTAGTACACCATAAATTAAATAGGTCTATATTCACAAGGATTTGCTTTTCATACTCAGTGTCATGCCTGTTGTCTAAAAATACTACATCCAAATGCAAGAAAAACTAGTACAAAAAAGCGTACGCAAAATGCGTATCAATGTCAGTTATGCGCATGCTCCTGCATCCATCCAGAGCCAGATTTCCCATAGGGCAAACCTAGGCCATGGCCTAGAGCGCAATAATCGGAGGGAGCAAATATAAAATAAATTACAATAAAATATTTACGAATTTCAGTATTATTTTTAAAAGACCATAGCATATCTAGAGATGGGCCATAGCATTTCGATGATAGACATGGGTTCAGAATTTTACAAATGGCCATTGAAAGAGTACAAGAATTCAGGCAGAATTGGTTCCAAAAGTGAGTACTAGAATTCGGGCAAAACTTGCAACTTACGACAACATAGTGAACGTAATCATCTTCGGATGTCAAGAATCGTATCATGTGATTGCTTGAAAAATTCACACAGATGAAATTAGACCTCAGTGCTGAATTCTCTTTAACCAACAACACCCGGAATGCGTAACGTATGCTGTGGTATAGGAGTTTTAATCCTTTCGGTACGGAGGAGCTGGCTGCGGTTATACATTCGTGGTACGAGGAAATTTTCCACAAGAGTGGTTGCAGTGTACGGCAGCGTAAGCCGCGAAAATGTGTTTTGCGGTATTCATTAATAACGACGCAGCAATAAAACAATATAATTCGTTCAATTCCGTCCCTTCTGAAACTTTCAAGTGATCCCTTTTAAGTTGTCGACACCAGTAGTTGTTTGTTTTTTCAACAATGAATTTAACTAAATCTTCGGAAAGAAGCAGTCGGAAGTCATCTAAAATTCTCGACTAAAGATTTAAATTGTTTCCTACTACTCCCGATTGTTGTGGCGTAAAATCATGAATTTTTGGACTATGCTTCTTAGAAGTTCATTTGATGCCAGAAGGAGTATCAATTTGTATTTCAGGTTCCTCTGTTTCTTCAGATTCCGAGGTGCTAAGTATACGTGCTTTATTGTTTTTTCTCCTTTTGCGAAATGCCAAATTATACTCATTTTCTTCATCAGAGTCACTTCCTGAATCAATTATTTCATTTATCTATTATTCTCCATTCAAACGTTTCGCACTCATCCTGAAGGGAACTAAATTCAAATTGTAAGTAAAACATTCAAAAAATTTACGATATAAGCAAACATACGAATTTGTTTTCCGTAGCTTATCTATATATTATAGATCATATATAATTAAGGCACGCTGTTGACTGTACTAATTATGTAATGGAACAATTGGAGCAGCCGGCAATTTTAAACACAGAATAGTAAAGTAATGCGTACTATAGAGAGTAATCATACCCGCGTAACTTTCCTTGAATACCCCTAATGGCGGCGGTAGTACCCAGAGGACGTTTTGTGGATGCCGCCAATGGGCGGTAAGAGTACCCAGAGAGCATTTCGTGGATGCCGCCAATGGGCGGTAGGAGTACCCAGAGAGCNTTTCGTGGATGCCGCCAATGGGCGGTAGGAGTACCCAGAGAGCGTTTCGTGGATGCCGCCAATGGGCGATAGGAGTACCCAGAGAGCGTTTCGTGGATGCCGCCAATGGGCAGCAGTAGTACCGAAAGGGTTAATAGCCGAAGGCCATTCGAATTCCCTCGCTGACTGCATGATATAGAGCTGACTGGACAATGGGCATTGATAGGAAACAAGAAGCTTTGTCTCACAAATAATATTTTCAACTATACTGTATAGTTGAAATGATTCCTATAGTCAGTGGCGGCTCGTCAACTCAGAAACAAGCAATGCTGCAAATTTTTATAGACCTAAGTTGTAGGAAATTTTGTGCTGATTATTTGGGTATATAATGATGATACACTAAAAAATGATAGTTTTTGAGTTATAAACAAAAAACTGGAGAAAAAAATTTCATGTATTTTGGATGTAACTAAAATTCCAACAAAAAATATTGGTGTCAAATCTCAGAATCGTAATCAGTACCCGAAAAAACATAAAGAAGCAAACAAGAATTCCTCCAAAATTGAATTTAAAAAAACGACTTAACGACTGAAATACTGAGAAAAAGCGAATAAGAGCCAAATGAGGAAGTCGCGCCAAATGAGAGCTGAAAGAAATGCAGCTCAAATGAGTGCAATTTCAAGTGGATAAAGGGTTGCTTTTCTCCCGCTTCGCGTTGCTCTTTGCGTTAATATTGGATCCGTAGGAGGGGCAAAACTTGATGCATCTCTGGTATGTCTCTCTCTTACTTCTTGATTGATTTTCCGTCTTCTTTTTACATTTTTTATTACTTTTTTGCCATTTTCGTTGATCACTGAATTCTCAAAGTGGAAAAGTAAGCCAATTAGAATAAAAACGAAAATACAATCTTTTAAAATAATTTTAGGGGAGGGAATGCAGCTGTTATGGACGAGCGGCCACTGCCTATAGTGCAAACTCCATGCAGCCATGGAACCCGCGTGTCAACAAGGAACTATACCGATTAGTAGGGAGGGTTCGTTATGGTACAGTTGCTGAAGGCCAGAGATCATTGGCATCCTAGGCACATCAAAAATGTCCGTGATTGGCCAATGGTATGTGTGAATCCTTTCTGTCAAGGTACACCAGTTCATTCCCTACATTTATACCGCTGGAATGAGTCGACTCACAAAGGACAATGCACCTCCAGGCAAGTTCCAGGACGCTACATTATGGTTACAGCAGCATTCATCTGGTTTTGGAGTTTGCTATTCCCTACAGAGTTCCAGATCCAAATATTATAGTCCACATGCAAATGCTATTGTGGGAAGCTCTTCAGGAAGCATGGTGTGCATTGCCTGTAGGCTATTTCAAAATGCTCGTGTAGCTGTATTTCTGTTGTATTCGCTGCCGTTACGAACCTACCAATTAGCCTAACAGTCCAGAGCTGCAAATATCTTTAATTTATTTTCATCATCCAATATATTTAATCAAGTTGTTTGATCATCAGAATAAATTAACTCCGAATTCATTTAAGATCCACCCATGATCAATGAAGAAATAATGCGAAATACGCAGCACAACGAGACGAAAAAAGGCAGGAGACTGGAACCAGACAGCAACTAATAAGTCGTGAAATCTTCGTTTTAATGCAATGTAATACTCAGTATATCATTTTAATTTGGTATTTTGTAAATTTTTACGTTGCAGGCCGAATCAGGTGAATGCTTTGAGATAATCATAACAACAAGAAATCACTGAGGAATGATTTTAATGTTCATGAATCTCCCATATCAGTTGAAAACGACAGATAATGAAGAAAGTTCATATTCGAAACATAATCAGCATACATTTTTGCATCATTTATAATTTTATAGTATTTCAATCAGAGGATGATGCGATATTTTGATTTCAATAAATCAATTTAAAGATCGGACCATCGCCATTTAATGGACGAGTTTTCTGCTTTCTTTGTTTACATTTAAGTGCCTGTACTACGTAATTGAAGTGAAATGCTAAGTCAATTGAATCTTCAAAGCGGAAGTCCAACATACAAGCAGATAAAGTCAAGGTTTTTAATGTAAGTAAACAAACCAGAAAACTCGTCCATAGGATTACAGGTTTTCCAGTGCAAATTATGCAGAATGGACCTTATGCACCGTTTGGGTTCGAGAGTATAGAAAAACAGCTGTAGAGGAATAAACTAAACGATCGGCCTATAAGAAAATCAGAAATAGAAGCAGTTCTGAGTCAGCTGTTTAAGACTGACCAATGGCTGCCTCCGGCAGGTCACGTGTCGGAGGATGTGACGTCACATGCATACGGTCCATTGAGACCACCACCCCTCAGCACACTACTAATAACGCAATAATTAAAATATAGTACATACTTTTTTTGTAATTTTACGTGAAAACAGCTGTATCTCAAAAAGTATATTTTGGTTCAGTTAAATTGATTTATCTTAACATCCAGTTTTGAAGTTGCACAAGGGTCATTTTGGGAAGAACCTGGAATTTTTGAACCTTGGTCAACTGATGAGGATGACGCTTGAAACTGCGTCCCACTTTCCAGAACTGCCACGCCACACCAACTTGAAGACGTATGATCGACGACGATTGATTAAATGTGTGCATAACATTCCGTAGAAATGAAGTAAATTTTGGAGCTTCAAAAACTTCAAATTACTTAACTCCGTACAGTTTCATTTTATCATAGTCACGTCTCGGGGTTTTTTATGTTTTTTAAGCTATGTGAAGGCCACTTTGCGTAGGGCCTCGTAATTTTAAAACATAATCAGATGACAAAGACGATACTTGAACTGCATTCTCTTCTCAAAACTTCCACACCACACCTGCAGAAGGACGCTCGCCTCTCTAAATATGATTTAATATGCTCGAGGCTCTTATACACAAAGGATCTTCAGTGGAATCGGGTTTCGAATACACGACCTCCCAGTTCTGGCCAAAATATTACAGAATTTTTTTCGCTAATTAATTGCATTATAGATAGTCTCTTTGCCTAGTTCCGGAGCTGAGGATATGCTATGAGAACATCGCTTCCCATAACCGTGTCCAGTTCGTAAAGTATTAAATAAGGACTAATTCAGGTTAGTGGAAGATTAATGAATACATTAACAGAAACAGTTTTTAAAAACCAACTTACTAAAATGTTGAAACTGCTTTTAACGTAGGACTATATTCCTCCCTTTGGGGTCTTAGGAAGGAAATCGATTAACAAGCCAAAACGCCACAAAAGTTGGTATGGGAGATCCTCTATATCTCGGTAACTGCATATGTTAGAAACATAACTAATGTCTTATTTTAGAGATAAAGGGTAACAACAGAAGTTACAAAAAAATATAAAATCGGAATTGTAGTTCAGGTACTACAGAGTCGTAAAGTTGGGCAAAAATACGCACGAATTAGGTGACGCGATCCTCTATATCTCGGTAACTACATATGTTAAAAACATATCTAATGTCTTATTTTAGAAATAAAGTGTAACAACAGAAGTTACGAAAAGAAACCTTAGTTAAACTTTAAAACTTACTACAAACTTCGAGAAACAAAAGAGTCACGCGAGTAAAGTGGTCGGACGCCTTTAACATAAGCGGTTGTTTGAAAAGACAGCTTCCCGTCATTTTTATTTTAATTATTTTTTACTCACTGTTAGTTTATCTTAAAGTTCAGTTAATTTTTAAGAACCAACTTACTAAAAAGTTGAAATTATTTTCATTTTAACTAAAGGCATGCGGTTTAGTTTTTTAATTATAATTCATTATAAATATTACACAGTTTTGAAATAAATTTCTGCTTAAATTTTACCGGGTAGCGCCACGATTTTAGAATGAAACTTAATTAGTTTAATCGATTAATTGATAAGTAAGTTCTAATTAATCTCATCGATTAATTGACAATTAAAAATATTAGAACACATAAGCGTACAAATTTTAAAACTTCGCCATTTGAGAAAATAAGTGAAAAGTTAATATCAAAATTCCAATTTTATAAACATAAAACGAATCACGTTAAATGAAAGTGTGTAAAAAAGGAAATAAATTTAAAAGTGATTCCTTCATTTTAAGACCATTGTCTGCTCTTCTCTATAAATTCCAAAACCCCGTCTAGTCTAATATTTTATGCCGATTTATTTATTTACACAAAGGGATAAAAAAAAATAGCCAGTAAACATATTTTGAAATCCTAAATCAAAGAACTGCAAAATTAATTACATTCAAATTGCTTTCTTCCTGAATAATATTATGCCTTCAAAACTCGTAAAACTTTTAAATCCTACACGGCTTCCTACACGATAAGAATTATTGATTGTAGGATTAATATTTAATTCTACTGGGTAGGATATAATCCTACATGAAGTAGTACCTTAGCAGTCTGGAAAAGTGGGAGTCGTCTAAGAATTCACTCAAAAGCAACCAGGGATTTTTTTCTGAAGCTTATTCTCTGTTGTAATTAGTTTTCAAATATTCCGTTTATTAGAATAAATCCTTTGTTGTTCAGAATCGTAAAGCATCGCGCAATCTGTAGAAATCCTATGGGGGATATATTGGAACGAAATTTAGTAGATTACCCGTTACACTATTTAGAGGATCAGGGATTAGTAAAACTTTCGAGAATATTTTTATTAATAAAAATTTGATCGTTTTTGAAAATTTCTTAACACGACATATTTAAAACAAACGGTTTTATTTTCTAAAAGAAAAAGTGATTTTAGGAGCTTTGATTCATAATTCTTATTTAATTTAATTTTTACTGATTTTTGTTTATTAAGAGAGGAGAAACAAAATTTCTCTTTGCAGACGTTTCGCACATTTTTTGGAACAATTTGAGTGGAACTTATAAACAGCCGTTTGTTTTATGAAAATTTATTTTTACGTAAATTATTTTCTGCAACTTGAAATTATCGTCTGATGTAATTAACTCTTTTTTAATTTCAAAATGGCATTTGTAAATAAACATAGGATGGAAGACTATGGTTTCGTAAAAAGCTGCAAACATCATAGAATCTCAGTATCTACAGCTAGGATAAGTATGATTTTTAGTAAAAAAAAGAGAAAATACATAAAAATTTGCAACCTACTAAATAAGAATTTTAAATACGAATATGGAGCAGTTTCTGCCAGAATTTCCAATGTAAGGTCTTTAAAATTAAATGAAAATTCACCAACTGTTGCGAATTTTAAAAACTTTCCAGTTTCAGCTGTAAATAAATTAATAAATCCAATCTTACGATTTAACTTTGAAAAATGTATGACAAAAAAAGGGAAATTAAATTTGATCCCCTTATTTATATGAAAATCGTCTGCTCTTCTTCTTCCAACTCCCCATGTAATCCAATTTTTTATATTGTTTTATTAATTTAGAACAAAGAAATAGAATAAAAATAATCAGTAAAAATATCTTGAAAATCTACACTGCAAAATCAATTACATTCACAAATCGCTTTCCTCTTGAATAATATTATGCCTTCAATATTTGCAAAGGTTTTTAATCCTACGGGGTTTCCTACACGATAAGAATTATTGACTGTAGGACTTGTATTTTATTCTACTGGACAGAATATAATCCCACATGAAGTAGTACTCTGGCAATCTGAAAAAGGAGGAATTGGTTAAGAATTCAGTCTCAAACAGGGACTGTTTTTTCCCACCTGAAACTTATTCTTGGTAGATGTAATTAATTTTCAAATATTACGTTTATTGGAATAAACCCTTTGTTGTTTAGAATCGTAAAGTATCGCGCAATCTGAAGCTACCCTATATGGGTTAAATGGTAAAGAAATTTAGTAGATTATCCGTTACACTATTTAGAGGATTAGTAAATTTTCGAGAACATTTGCAAACATTAACAAAAAAATTTATCTTTTTCAAAAATTTCTTTAGAGAGTTTGTTTAAAACGAACTGATTTATTTTTTAAAGAAAAAATGGATTTGAAAGCTTTGATTCATAATTCTTATTTTAGTTGAGTTTTCCTGATTTTTGTATATTAAAATAGAAAAATTCTTTTTATTTGCAATGTTATCAGTGTTTTCTAACGATGTATTTTACGCAAGACTACATATTAATTTTAATACTTTCAAAACGCTATAAATGCTAAATAAGGAAAATAAATCGTTGCTGCCATTTTTAGCTCAAAACTTTTCTCTTGCTGCACGCACTTCTAGATCAAGTTTTTCTTGATTCGAATTTTCGGATAAATCGAATTTTTATTGTGGTCTCGCCAGTTTCGAATTGTATTCTCCATTGTGTTTATTTGTTTAATTTGAATAAAGCCGTATGCTGCAGATTAAGGAATTTAATAAAGTGTTTGTGATAAAATTGCTTGATAAATTATAATGAATTAATGATTTATTCTATTGTGTTTATTTAAGCTTCAATAAAAATTAAAAGTATTTGGATGTTGATGTACTATTGAAAAAGTATACACGTAGTATTAATAGCTTCTAAATTATTGGTTCTTGCTTTTATTTTTCGCTTACGATTTTCAAAATGTTACTGTTTAAAAATCCGGTAAACATTTTATAAAATAGAACTTTGACGGCCTTATTCACCATCCATGGTTAAACCATGATCAGCGGTTAAATGATGGTTCTGCTATAATAATGCGAAAGGTGACCGAAATGCATTGCCAAATGTATACTTTATTGGGTTGCTATATTGGCATGATATCTCAATTTCTCTGTTGTTGGCGATTTTTAAAATTACCCTCAGCCTTCGAGCCAAACGAGTTTCTCGCCAACTCGCCAGTTAGGGGATACATCCAGCCGATCATTTCGGTCAGCATTCGCTTGTTCGTGTAAATTCCCTTTTAACCGCTGATCAGGATTTAACCATGGATGGTGAATAAGGCCGTGAATCTGTGTGCCACATTCTTAGTGACACAAATTCTGTGTAACAGAAGGGGTTCAATTACAGTGCATTACTGTCACATGGCAAAGGTTCATATCATCTGACATATAACACTACACTGCCTTATGCTGCACAGTGGTGAAGTAAAAATGGATGCAAAAAGGTGCAAATTGTTGCAGATATGTAAAACAACGGATTCTTTTCAATCACAGTGGAAATATTCAGATAAGTCTTCTAGAATTCAAAGCATCAATAGCTATCACACTATGGTAAATGGATGAACAAAACAAGAAACGAGGTAGATCCATTTCAAGTTCTGAATATGAGTCATCACCTGAAAAGTCCGAACGCTGGACCAAATTTGTTTTTAACGACAGACTAGACTCTATAGGACCTTTCCTAAAAAAATTATCTTAAAAATTTCCTGATGTCACGGAAAAATTATCTAAGAAACTCGCTATACTGTAAAAGCGGGTATGCCCTTAAATTATGAAATCTTTTCGTTTATAATAAGCGAATAATATTTTTCGGGAATATCAATTATTTTTCAATATTTTTTACGTACTGAATTTTCTTTAATATAAAATGTAGATAAAAGTAAATCGTAATGAAATTTTTTAAAAAATTCGATCCTTAACATGTTAATGATAGAGGGTTTAAAATTCTCTAAAATGTGTGATTTATGCATGCTTTAAACACTTATCAACTACTATCGCTACAAGAATCTAAATCTAGTGAACAGAACATCGAAAAGACTAAAATGAAACTCTCACTTTCAAAGTCACTTCGTAAAACCAGTTAATCTAACACCATCTTTTTCCATCTCTATTATCAGGCCAACCTATCAGATTGAAGTTTTGGTAGGAAATATCCTCGGAATTCAATCAGTTCCGTTGTTGCAGTGTTTATCATCGCCATCGATCGAGATTTATACCGAGAGCTGGCGATTAGACGAGTGCAGCCTCAGCATTCTGGAGCAGCGGTACTCGTCTCGTCTAGTCCCCGGGTCACGTTTCGTTGTCCTCCGATAAAAAGATCTGAGGACACAATAAATACTCCACGGTTCTTCTCCGCTCGGTTCAACCAGAGGTCACCAATCCGCCACTTCAACGTCTGAGGCAAATGTTTCTTTTCTTTGTTCTCGCCTCGTTTCTTTTATCTTTCTGATGCTGTGGAATACATAGAGCGAGATAGGAAGGATAAACGATAAGAAAAGCGACGTAGATGACATTTAGATGGTGTGATTGATCTAGTCAACGCAAAATTATATGGCTTACGTAGATTTAGGTGGCTTTTAATGTGAAGATAAGATGTCGTTTCGAATATACTTCCGTGGTGATTCAAAATATCCATTTTGAATAACATGTGAAGAAAAAATATATTAGATTGACAGTTGAATTTAGTTTTAACACGATAAAGTTTATGGACGAGTTTTCTGTTTTGTTTATTGCGATAAAGTAGGGCTTCAGCCTTACTCATCAACTTCCTGTGATAATGGTCAATGTGAATTTGAAGGCCTGGAAAAGGAATTCTAGTCCATTTCATAAAAACATATTTATTAATAACATGATGATGATAATACGTTGCGCCACTTAGGCATATACACAGACATAGGCTGGTAATACGATGCGCCATTTAGGCATATGCACAGATAACCGACTTAAGCATATTTACAACACATAACCATACCACAATTGAACTACAAGTGAACCACAACTGAACTACAAGTGAACCTCAACTGAACTACAGGTGAACCACAACTGAACTACAGGTGAACCACGACTGAACTACAGGTGAACCACAACTGAACTACAAGTGAACCACAATTAAAACTACAAGTGAACCACAACTAAAACTACAAGTGAACAAATGTTTCGCAGAGAAAGAGAGTTAAATACAAGCGAGCGAAACGACAGTGCCAATCAGCAATGCTGAATTTACATAAACTGCTTTCGTTCACCAACGTTTGCATCCAAGAGAATCTTCAAAATTTCAAAACTCTGTTTCGAGATATTAATTAATGTTTAAAGTTGAGTTTTCTAATGTTGTGGCTTAAGGATACTTTGAAAATATCAAATTTCATGTTCCTATTGCTGTAGTTCTCAATGTTTACTTAAAATAAGAACCTAGTTTTGTGGAAAGGTTGCCATAATTATTCTTTATCGCTCTTTTTGGCATTTTGTGAACTCAAGAAAGAGAAAGGATTCGAACCTAGCGTTTGATATGGAATCCAACTGGATTTGGCGATTGCTTAAATTGGAGGGTTGCTGGAAAACGGAAATCAAACCTCACCACGGAAGTTCAGTGAAACCAAAATAAACAAATCAGAAAACTCGTCCATAGGCTGGATACTATCTGTAAACTACGATATGTATGATGGAAACATCGTTTAACCCTTTGAGAATGAATGTCACGCGGGCGTGCCAGCTTTTTCCAGGTCTTTCCCGACTGTCACAAATACATGCCGACTATTCTGCCTTTTAGTACCGACTGACATGTCGGTGTAACACCAGCTTGGAACGCTTTGTCGGCCCTGAACAGCCACTCACGTTGGAAACGTGGGCCAGATCGAAGGCCTCAAAAGTTTAAATTGCTCTACAGAGCTGGTTCAAAAGGTTAAAGGTTAGCTCTACAGAGCAGTCCTTGGTTCTAGAGCTACCAAATATATGGCGCGTAGTAACACCTTGGGTAGTAGGCGCTCATTAGGAAAGGGTTTTACAAAACTAAATGGTTAATCAAAAATTATGTTGAAATTTTAAAGTTACTTCTCAGTAACTTTGAAGCATATTATTGCATAAAACTGTTTTGTACTACTATAAAATTTAAAAAATAATAACTTTTCTGGGATATAAATTTTAATTCCAAACAATTTTTTTCTCCAGTTTTCTAAAATTTTGGAAAATATCTGTAAATATATTTACAACAACGCTTTTCATCGTTTTAGTTACTGCATTTAGACACACGCTTGGCGAACCAAATTTCGGCGTTTTTCTCCAATAACTTCTGAAATATTTATCACACGAAAATTATTATTAGATCATCTAAAAGAGAGATAAATTATCAACTTCTTAATAATAAATAATAAATTTTCTTTAATTCTATTGTAGTACAGTGTTTTCTCTAATTTTAATTAACACTTCAAAATTCATTTTAAACGCAATTTTTGGCAATGTTTTCTATTCTTCTAAAATTAAATCCAAACCAATTAATTATTTCTTCAAATCCTTCATTAACGTGCTTTTGCCAATGTTAAAGTTATAATAAGAAAATATTGCTTCCTTTGGACATTTAACTCCAAGGTAGACTTTTTACTTCCAGTTTTAGATCTGAGCATGCATCGATTTTACTATGCACGTACAGTAATCCAATGACGTGAGTTTGTTTGCTATGTGATTTTTTGTGTTTAATTTTCATAAATTTTTAAATGATCCTAATTAGTGTGTAGGTGCAAGTTTATTGAGTCAAGTTCCTACCAAACAACGAAAAACGTGGCGGCGAAAAATTGCTTTATTTATTTAGTTCTTTATTTATTTATTTATTCAAAGAGATGACTCCATTTACAGAGTTCATGATCAAAAACCTACAAAAAACACAAGCCACACAGTGAATTAAAACATAAATGAAAAAGTAACTGCAGAGAACACAACAGTTCAAAGCTCGAAACCAGATTAATTATAGAAATGTAAACACATAAATGTTTCAAAATGAAAACATGCAATTACAAAAGCACTAAAAACACACTGAGACTCCAAAAGCCCATGTTGCACACCTTCACATTAAAATTTTAAAAAATATCACACAATTTTTGAAAAAAATTTAGAACATTAAATCAAAAAGCCATTAAAAAAAGCGAGGGTCAAAAAGTCAAACATACACAGACGCTAGATAAATGTATAAAAATCTTAATATGTATAGTCAAGAGTAAGAAAAGAAAAAGAAAACAGGTCATGTATTTAAAAATTGAAAACCAATTCGATTTAAAAACAGTAGGAAACATATGATAAATGTCCAGTTCACCAGAGATCCAGTTAAAAGTCTTATAAAATTTATATAACTAGAACCTGTTAATATAATTAAATTTAGAGTACACATTCGGAAAAGAACTTTGGTTCCTTAAATATCTGGCAGGCACAGCGAAATTTATAGCGCTCAGTATATCAGTGCCATCGATCGAACCATTGATTACCTTGTAGAAGAAAAGAACGCAAGAAACAACTCGTCTGGAACACAAACTAGGTATATTAAACATTTCACAAAAAAATTTAGAAATTTATTTAAAAAATTAATTATTAAATTTTACAAATTTAGTATATAGAAAAGACCTAACCAGTCAGTGAATTTTCTTAATCTTCTAAAATTACTTATTTTATAAATGCCCAAAAGAAAGAGAAAGACATTTTGGGGTCTATTCTGGTACCCCCGGTTGGGTTGGAAGACGTCACTTTCCGCACGTTAACAATGGGAAAAGTGACGTCTCCCAACCCAACCGGGGGTACCAGAATAGACCCGTTAATCTTGCAAATCTCGCCACGATGCATTAAAGAAAGTCGTGGTACAAGCAAGCTCAAGAAGGAAAATAAAAAAAAAACACGCGGATCGCACGTAAATTAAAGAGTTAAGAGACGAAAAACGAAACTGATGAGGAAATCGAAAAACTGTTTTATTTAGTTTATGTATATATTAGCTTATATATTTCAATATATTTGCACCGGAATCCAATGACGTTAATTAGTATCTGTATGCGATGTTTCATTTAAGTTCACAAATTTTTAAATGATCCATAATGAGACTGTAGGTATTTCTCTGATCAGTCACACTATCATTAAAAAGAAGAGAACTGTACGGATTATGGCAGTAAAAACCAAGATATGAAAGAGCTTCTGTTGTCGCTGTAGCTATCAATGATAGGGAAGGCAAAATGATTATCGAGGACGGCTAGATTCGTGCCAGGTGGTTCAAACTACGGAGAGAAAAAGATATGATGAGTTTGCTGCTGGCCGAGGAGGTCAGACAACACGAGAATGGACGAACGAAAGTCAAAGAAAGACTCAGCTGTGAAAAACTGTTTAATTAAGTTTAAAGTGTTAGAAGTACTTAGACTTAAAAATATTTCTATACCAAGCAACGCCGAGCATATCAGCTAGTAGTATATAAACCAGATTTAATGCATTGGTTACCATATAAACTTAAAAATTTTACATTTTTGTAGCTTTTCTCAAATTTCAGTGCTTTACAGGCAAACTTTCCTTTAAACTTCGAGGGCTGAAACTTCATGTGCTCTCTGTTGGGATCAAAGAAAATTCGAAAATCCCTAGGGAGCAAATTTTTTTACCTTTTTTTGGTGGTGGGGGGGACAAACCCTAACCGTCTATGTAACTTGACTCGCTTCATGTTTGTAGAGATGTAATTTCGTGATCGATTTTTCACTCACTTCTTGGTGTGCTCGAGTCTTGAAATCTTTTTCACTTGTATATTCTCGATGCAAATACGGTACTGTACTTTTTCAGAACTTTATTATCAGTTAATCGATTACATTAAGGAAATTTTGATTCCCTACGAGTGGCTGCACCTCAGTGGCGGCTCGTCCATTAGAGCTACAAAGCTGCAGTCCCTCTGAAATTATTTTAAAAGCTTGTATTTTCTTTTTTATTCTAATTGGCTTACTTTCCCACTTCGAGATCTCAACGATCAACGAAAATGGCAAAAATAATTAAAAAAATGGAAAAGGAAGACTGAAAATCAATCAAGAATTAAGAGAGAGACCGACCAGAGCTGCATAGAGTTTCGCCCTCCTAAGGATCAAAATTCGCTCACTGAGCAACGCGGAGCATCTCAGTCGGGAGAAAGGCAACCCTTTCTCCGCTTGAAATTGTATGTACTTGAGCTGTGTTTTTTCCCAGCTCTCGATTGGCTCGACTTCCTCATTTGGCTCTTTTTCGGTTTTTCTTAGTAGTCGAGTCGTTAAGTAGTTTTTTTAAATCAAATTCTGGGTGAGTTGTAATTTTTTGCTCATTTATGTGTTTTGGGGTGCTAATTAGGATTCTGAGATTTGCCACCAAAACTTTTTGCTGAAATTTAAGTTATAGCAAAAAAACATGAAAAAAATTTCCCAGTTTTTTGCTTATAACTCAAAAACTATCAAATTTAGCATATCATCATTATACACCAAAATAATCAGCACAAAATTTCCTACAACTTAGGTCTATACACCTCCTGAAGCACTGCTTGTTTCTGAACTGACGAGCGGCCACTGCTGCATTTCGTAGTGAATTTGACAAAAATTGATGCCACGATTCCATAATATTTTTAATGAGGAATTATATATATTAAATATTGAAATGTAAAAAATAATTAAAATAAAAATTCAACTCTTTAGTACACTAATAAGATGTGTTTCTAAAAATTGTTTTTATTAAATTTATCTTATTTTTTATATATATTAATGATATTGATCCCAAATGGAAATTTGGCAATACAATACATCGTTTGTATCTGCCAAAATCATCAGAATTAATTTCTAGATTACAGAAGGATGAAATCTCAAAATGTCCTTTTGAAATGGAAGTTCTGTCGGAGAAACAGGAAAGTGCCTTAACCCTATTCAAATCAATGGAATATAAAATATTGCCTCTTTTAACCACCTATTGCGTCGCATATTCTTGTTTCATGTCATAAGTATTGTTACAAAAGTCTTTCTGTGGGTGTATGGTGTAAACTGTCCAAAACGCAGGATAATGGAGAATGAAGGTTTATTCACAAATGTGCAGAAAAACACGCAGCACAGGTAGAGAAAACAGTAGTTCTTGCACAGATTACCAACATAAACAGACAACAATTCACAGGTAATAACAGTTAAGCACTTTGTTATCTAACAACACAAACAGTCAGCAAATAACTAGTAACGACAATAACTGCACTTTCAATGGCGCTCATCTCACCATCTTCCTAGCTCGCACTGCGGACGGAACTCTAAAGTCGATCCAATGGATAAACACACACTACCGCTCAGCATCTAACAGCTTACTAGCTCGCACAGCGGATAGAACTCCAAAGACGTTCGCGCTCCAAGGCGATCCCAGTCGATCGACATTCACCCCGTCATCCAAGCTCTCTCCTTATATAGTCTCCCCCGACAGTCACATGGAATCATTAGTACATTCAAGCGTATCTCCTCTCCTAATAGAGATATCTAGAAGATTCCAGCACCTTTGATATCCCATATTTCGTCGCCAAATTTGTCGTCAAGTCGCGAAGATGGTCGCCAAGGTCAGGGGTCGAGACGTGGCTGCTGCCCGTCATCCCATACTTACCCCTGTAAAACTCGCTTCCCAACCATAAGACTCTCATTGTTGGGAAGAGACTTTCCATGTTTGTAACAGTATTAAATCTAGCGATAACACACTAGGTGATACTATAGGGAATACCGCAGATAATCAGAATTTTCTTTCAATTAAAAATAATAGGTTGTAAGCATTTTATAGAAAAAAGTTTGTGCTAACTAAGCGCCTTTTCAAAAATAGCATCTTGCGGTAAAATTTCTATTGATACTAGTAGTCAGATTAATATCAATAAAAAATATAATTGTAGATGGATTGCGCTCATTAATTAGTATTTGCAACTTTCATCTAACAATATAAAGATTTTGTTTTATTTTATAAAAATATGACCCTAAGAATTTTAAGTCAAGTGGTTAAAAATTTTAAATACTTAAATTAAATAAAACTCGCGAGAACTCATTATAGTGTTGACTTTTTCATTTCTTCGAAGTATCGTCTTCCAGCATCATTAGAGGCTTCCTGGAGCTCGCCAAGATTTTTAAATATGCTTATAAGTTAATATTATTAACAACTTCAAATGGTAAATAATTTTTTTCATTCGCTGTTTATACTCGTTATAAACGAGACTTCCTGGAATTTTGAAGGTTTTAAATTAATTTTGAAGTATATTAGCAGTTAAAAGCCATTTTTTTAATATTTCCACGAATTTTTAATTTGTTTCCTTTTTGCTTTCGTGAAAACAGGGAAAAATACTTTTTTTTAACTTATGAAAATATTTTATTCATTGTTAACATCTTAATTCATTTTTAAACCATTTTTTATGAATTACTAAATGTTTTCCCTGCCATCATATTCTTATTGTACTTATGAAAATCACAACAGTAAAACAGCTCTGGAAATATAATATAAGGGAAGTAATTCATTCTCATTAGATACACGTCAAATGCGCCGGGTATGTTGATCT
>BGPR01000232.1:616241-645676 GCA_013235015.1 Araneus ventricosus
AAACTCGAATGATGAGTACTTATAAAAATCATAACAGTAAAACAGCTCTGCAAATATAATATAAGGGAAGTAGTTCAGGCTCACGAGATACGCGTCAAATGCGTCTGACCGATTGATCTAAAACTTGAATGCTGAGTACTTATAAAAATCATTATAAATCATTAATCAAATTATCAGTAAAACAGCTCTGCAAATACAATATAAACTAATCGGTAGTCATTGAATATGGAAATCTCTCGCTGTAGAAAATTTAGAATGGGCATAATGGTACGCCACCTATCAGGAAAAAAACTTTTTTTTTATTTTCTTTCTCATTTAAACGAAAAAACGCAGTTGTAACATCATTAGTTTTTTTTTATTAATTCTTGAAATGGGCTCAATAATTTATGACCAATCTGTGTAAGGGAATTAGTTCATGCTCAATACCCTCTTGAAGCGAATATGCTTTTCCTCTGATCATCGATAGATAGTTTTAATCCCCACACCATTCGTTAATTCCATGTATGTCAAATAAAGTTCCTATTAATGAGAGAGAACCAGAATAAATCAACCGAGGGTGATAGAAACGGAATTCTGCTCGATTTAAAAAGAGAAAAGAGGAGAAATCACTTTCCTGTTTCTTCATCAAAATTACCGTTATAGGAGGATATTTGAGAATTTTTTAAACCATAATCTAAACACCATTGAATAACTTGTAAGCATTTGAACTAGTGAACTAACTCTCGTCATCTATAGTCCAGGAAACTTATAGTCCAGTCAACGAAGGGGTCTGAAAAAAACATTAAATCATATAGTTTTGAAAACTGATATACATGTCCGTGAAGGGCTCCTGGTGAACATACTAAAAGTCCCGGTCCTGAGGGGAGAGTTTGCATCGACATCTTGGATTTCATCCCCCCCTTTTTTTCAGTTTTCCATGAATATCTCGAAAACCATTCAATTTGAAAATTTAATGTAATCAGCAAATTAAAGAGCGTAAAATTTCCTGCAAATATATGGTTTTATGTTTCTTCTATCTTTAATAGTTTCTGAGGTAATTGGTCTCTCGCCATCTTGGGTTTTATCCCCCGTTTTTTAGTTTTTCTTGAATATCTCGAAAACTATTTAATTTTCAAATCACACGAGATAAAACAAATTAAAGAACGTTAAATTCCATAAAAAAGTGTGCTTCTATTTTTATTATAACCTTAATAATTTCCGATATAATGGGCTTCAAATTTTGCTACCATCTTGGATTTCATCCCCTTTTTTAGTTTCTCTCAAATATTTCAGAAACTATTAAAACTAGAAGAAAAATAAAAGCATGTATTTGTAAGGAATTTTGCGATCATTAATTTGCTGTATTGCATGCAATTGAAAACTGAATAGTTTTAGTTAATAGTTAGTAGTTGAACTATGTACACTTTTCCATATTTGGAACATAAAATTGCAAAATTAAATCAACAATGCTTAAAAGCGACTTTGGTGAAGAAAATGTGGAGAATATGTTTATGAATTATATCTTTTTATTTTGAATAATTGGCTTCTAAAGTTGATACAGACCTACAATTTGGATGAAAGGACTGCAAGATAAATTTAATCCATCAGATCATCGCACGTACACTTACACTCAGACAAAATTCTACTACAGTGTAATCATAAATTATTGCACCATTTCAAAAATTAATAAATAAAACATAAGAAAGGCTCAGTTCGGGTCTGAGCCGTAGATTTTTTGTTAAAACGCCGGGATAAAATCATAAAACAAGTGTTTCGTATTAATATGTAATTTAATTACCAATCTCTTTAATACAATATTTACACAGAGTAGTATAATGGTTACAGAATAGATAAATCACAAGCTACCATAGACCCTTGCTACATGCGATAAACTTGTGATTTATCTATTCTGTAACCATTATACTACTCTGTGTAAATATTGTATTAAAGAGATTGATAATTAAATTACAAATTAATACGAAATACTTGTTTTATGATTTCATCACGACGTTTTCACGAAAAATCTACGGCGCGGACCCGAACTGGGCCTTTCTTATGTTTTATTTAGAGTAGTTTTTGATGCCGCCATCTGCTGACAGTATATAGAACTACATTTCTAGTATACGCAATAAAACATTACTTACTACAAATGTTCATATTTCTCGTAATATTCAAATTTTTGAATTCAAATTTTAATACAATGTTTCTTTTACGTATTGTCAAGTATTCTGTAAGTTTCGTACAATTCGAAAGAAAACTCTGCATGTTACAAACAAAAAACATACGGAGTTTGAAATTTTCCATTTAATTCCGATTTTTACTTCTATTCTGATAAATATTTTATTGCCTCACTTTGGGTCCTAGTAATACTCTTCAAACTCTTTGAAATGACACCAGAATCAACCTCTTAGCTGAACACGTTTCCACGGTACACTTATTTTTAACCTTACATAAAACTAATTCATAACAATCACGCGCATGCGCCTACACTGGTACGAGGATGTCACAAGTAAAACAAATACTATGCGACAAACTCTTACAGACATTATCTATCCGTTGTGGGTTCAACCATTCTTTTCGCATTATTAGTCTCGTAGATATTAGCGATTCACATCTGACGTTTATTTTGTCACACAAGATTGTTCGACTGACTGTCACTGTAACGAGCGGAAAGACGTTTCCACGTCAAAAACTAATAATGTTGCAACTAAGGGTTTTTTTAAATGTGAGAGCATTTTAAAAAGTTTTTTTTCAGATAGGTAACGTGCCGTTAGGGCCGTCACGGTGGTCGTAAATTATTGGATATCTCCCATTTTTGAGAGCCATTATCTGAGAAAGTATTAAATCTATAAGAAAAATAAAGGCATGTATTTTATGGAATTTCACACTCTTTAATTTTTTAAATCAATTGTTATTAGAAAACTTAATAGTTTTCGAGATTTTAAAGAAAAGCTAAAACAGGAAACCAGAAAACGCGATCGGCTTCTGCTGATCGGTGGCCACTGCGTTTGGAAATCTCTCGCTGTAGCAAATTAAGAACGCAGTATTGGTACGCCACCTTTCTGAAAAATACTTTCTTATTTGCTCTCTCATTAAAAAACGCAGTTGTGACATTATTAGTTCTTCTTAATTAATTTTTTGAAATTGGTCCAATAATTTATGGTCACTCTGTTTTTTTCCCCCAGACTCAGTAAAGTCTAAACCATCAAAATAAGGAGGTTGAATTTCTTCGTGATATTTATACTTTCAATTGGCTTACGAGAAACTAAATACGGATAACTGCGTAGGTGGGAAATATTCATCAGTTCAAATTTAAATCTGCATTAAAATTAGAATGTTTCCAATTAAATTTAATGAGTAATGAATACGGATAAACTTTTTAGTGAAAACAAAATGAGAAAATAAAGACATTGCCAAAGATAATTTCTCGTAGAAATGTTCACAAAATTATTCATATACACTTTGTGTTGGAAGATCATGTGTTAAATTATATTTTAACATATTCTTAGAGATAAAATGGCGCTTTTATTACTTTCTACTAGTTGCAAGTATTTTCTTTTTGTTTCAATTACTTTTAACTTTTGTCTTCGTATCGGAATGTTTTAATGAAAATGTCTGGAAACTGACAGAAAATTTAATCAAGTAGGACTTTTGAACTTATGACTTTTTGTCTTTGTATTCTTACAAAACAAAGTACTTTCAAATTACGTCCAAATAACGCCGGATTTGGAATATTAAGTTTCAAAGGAATATGTATAAGTTAAATAATTGGTAGAGAAGATTTGAATCGTATTAGTATAAAAACTTCTCTTCATATTACAGTAAAACCCATCTTTAACAATATTGTAGGGACCTAGAAAAAATATTGTTATAGACAGGTTGAACATTTTCACATCCAATATTTATTTACGTATGCATTTACTAATGTAATGCCTAATTTCATTGATCTTATCCATTCCTCTTATAAATACCCGCTGATATAAATTGTACTTTATAAGAATTAAATAATTTAACCACTTATTGAAGATTTTCAAACAGAGAATTTTGATAAAAAAAATATGACGGGAGGCTGTCTTTTTCAAACAGCCGCTGATGTTAAAGGCGTAGGACTACTTTACCCGAGTGACTCTTTTGTTTCTCGAATTTTCTCGGTTTCTCTTTGTTACTCGCGATTCTCTTTTTTTGTAATTTCTGTTGTTACCCTTTATCTCTAAAATAAGACATTAGTTATGTTTTTAGCATATGTAGTTACCAATATATAGAGGATCTCCCATGCAAGGTTTTTCGTGGCGTTTCGAAGAATGTATCAAATTCCTTTCTGAGACTCCAATGGGAGGAACGTAGTCCTACGTTAAAATTTAATAACATTAAAAGTATGCATAAAAGGGAGTTATAAGCATATTTTTTCATAATGATATTATTGAAAATAATCTATTAATTTTGCTTACTTACTTGTTGAAGCAAATGATATTTCTTACACATGTTCTTGAGCACACCTAAGAAGTTCAGATGTTCTAATTGCGAATAAACAAGTTCGATATCACGTGACATTGGAGGCAACGAACACCTGTACACATTCCAATCGCTAGCCCACCCTCCCCTGTTATAACAGCCTCTGGTTTCTAGCCCCTTCCCCCGATTCTACTGCTAGCCTCATTCTGGACCATGTGGTGTCGTTTCTCAAGGCAAAAATTCACTATTCCACTGTACCAGTTTACTAATGGCGTTACAGGCAGGAAAATCTATAACATTATGCCCTCAGTTAGTCTCCGTCCCACTAACTGGATTAGAGAGGATGTTATCTTCTTCTCTCAACATGGACCTTTCCCTGCCTACCTCAAAAGATTTCACCTGTCTGACAGCGATTATTGCAGTTGTGGTGGAATTGGCACGGCACTTCAGTATTCCACGGAGTGTATTTATACAGTGTTTTGGCATATGAGGAAGACAGCTCCAAACTTCGAACAAGAATGGCTGAGAAGGGTCGCCAATAACCTCGTCTCCAGGGAGAAAATTCGTGGGATTATCAAATTCATTAGCGAAAACAGAAATCTTTTCCTGCCTCCCTAGCCTTCAACTTCCCAGCGAGCTGAACTAAGTAGCTCAATTACCGGACATTCCCCCTTCAAATTAAAGAAAGGTCTAACAACATCTAAAGAAAAGAAGACTATTACGAACTAATAGTGTAAAAGTGAAAATGCCAGTTCTGTACATAGTGTATATATTTCTTTCTTTCTGTTTATTTTGTTTTTCTTTTTCTTAAATAAAATTACCGTGTCTTGCCCATCAAACCGTTCAGTAACCGGTCTGGTCACGGGTACGGGGGAAAGAGACGGCGTTCTGTTCTGTACCAGTTTACTAAGGCCTGCTGTAGCTGTGTCGGGCAAATCACTAATGGCAAAAGATTGGAGAAGCGATAAGCAGCTTGAAGTGCAGTGATAACAGTTATACACTGCACATGTACCTCCCGCAGAGCAAGGGTATTGCTAATGGCTTGTCTGACACTTTTGCTTAGAACTTTTCCCTCAAATCGCAGATGTGTCGAATAGCAGCGCTCTTGGTCTGCGGTCATGTACAATGTCCAACTGATACTATCACTGCGCTTCCAGCTGCTAATTAATTTATCCTGCATTTTGCTACCGATGATTTGTCCGACACAAATTGGACGTGTTAATTGGATCTATAAAGGTAA
The DNA here is from genome assembly GCA_013235015.1 of Araneus ventricosus. NCBI lineage: Eukaryota > Metazoa > Arthropoda > Arachnida > Araneae > Araneidae > Araneus > Araneus ventricosus. Next base: position 621,913 of record BGPR01000232.1, read on the forward strand.
AATTATCGTTATAGACAGGTGCATATAAAAAGTGATTATCGTTGTAGGGAGGTTGAGAATACATTGAGTATAAAGGAATTCGGTGGGACCAAAGAAAATATCGTTATAGGCAGGTTTATCATTATAGACAGCATCGTTATCAGAGGCGGACCGAGGGCCGGGAAAACAGGGCAACTGCCCGTGGTGCCAAAATCCAAAGTGGCGCCAAAGCGGAAACGTGAAGGAGAAAAAAATCCGAAAAAATGGCAAATAACTTCCCCTTAGAATTGGTGGTCCTTTCTCTTATTCTGAATAACTAGGGGGCCCGCCCCCTGATCGCTTTCGCTCGCAATCCCCAAAACTGTTTATGCAGTTTCATTCGGATTGCTTCGCGATCCGAGCTCTCTTCTCTTGCTCATAGAATCTTAAAGTACTTTAGTCTAGGTATGATTATTATTATTATCACAGAAAGAATTATTACACTGATTTAATAATATATCAACAATATACAACATAAACATCCTGCAAAACCTTTGATTTGCATGCATTTAAAGGGGGAATCACTGTTGGGGTTATATTAATTTCATGTTGCAAAAGTGTGCAGTTTTATCATTCACCATAAGAAGAATGAAGTAAATTCATTTACAGTGAAAATATATATCGGATAAAACACTCTGTACAAACACGGTGCCAAAAGAAATCTAATCTATATATATACACGTTGCAAACAGTATGCAAATTTAATAATTCTCCAAGAACAGTGTGAAAGAGAACCCCTCTCAAGTAAAATTGGTTCTGTGGTTATATTTTTAATTATATTTATACATTGTAGAAAGTATGCAACATGATCATTCACCATAAGCAGCATGAAGTAAATTCACTTACAGTGAAAATATATCTCGGATAAAATAGTCTGTACAAACACGGTGCCAAAAAAAATCTAATCTATACATATACACGTTGCAAACAGTATGCAACTTTAATCATTCTCCGATAGCAGTGTGCGAGAGAACTTTTCTGAAGTATAATTAGTTCTCTGGTCCTTATTTGCAATTTTTATATTTACACATAGCAAATTTTCAGAGTAGAGTATTCGCACATTACATCACTAAGTTTCAGAAACATCACGCCATTTTAAATAGAGCTGATTGATTGTCGTATTAATGTTTTCTATTCGCTGTTTCACTGTATCATTATGAATCTCCATTGGTTGCGTTTCTTTCTTTTCAATCCTCTTGAAAATCTAATATATATAATATTATATATATATATATATATATATATATATATATATATATATATATATATATATATATATATATATTCCCATCGATTTCCTAATCTTCATCGAAACTCCCCCAACCTCAGAAGTAACTTGATATCTTCGTAAACATCCGGTCACTACTTGACGCGTTCAGTTATTCCCTTTGTCGCGTCTCCCGTTGGTAGCATCTCTCAGTTTTAGGTTCGTAATTTCATTTCTTTTATTTGTATTTCATTCAAATTCTTGGTTTATCATAATGTTCGGTGTAAAGGACAGTGTTTTTTAGCTATATGCCAACACTGTTCTCAGAAAACATTATGATTTCACTAATTTTTTAACGGTTCGTATAGATTTTACTTACCCTGATGAGCATCTATACGCTTTTACCGATTTACTGCAGTCTCTCCATTTTATTTTAACATTTTTTGACTTTCATGATATTGATATATTCTCCACAAATCTTCTTGAATTGCAGCATTTTTGCGCATTCGTTGCATTTGTGTTATATTTTTCTATATTTTTCTATATTATTTTATCTTCCCCTTTTATATATATATTCCACTTTCGGCTTTCTCTTACCGCAGATTTTTTTCTTGACATTTTGTTTTATGAATGTTTATTTTGTATATGTTGCTTTTACATTTCTGCTGTGTTTGTTTCGTATTTGTTATATATATATATATATATATATATACACGTTGCAAACAGTATGCAGCTTTAATCATTCTCCGATAGCAGTGTGCGAGAGAACTTTTCTGAAGTATAATTAGTTCTCTGGTCCTTATTTGTAATTTTTATATTTACACATAGCAAATTTTCAGAGTAGAGTATTCGCACATTACATCACTAAGTTTCAGAAACATCGCTCCTTTTTAAATAGAGCTGATTGGTTGTCGTATTAATGTTTTCTATTAGCTGTTTCACTGTATCATTATGAATCCCCATTGGTTGCCTTTCTATCTTTTCAATCCTCTTGAAAAATCTATATATATATATATAAGTGACTTTCATTTTATCCTTACTGTGATTCTGCTTTTCATGTATAATAGACCATTCTGTAAATAAAAACTACTTGATCCGATCTAAAGGACACAGACATTTTCCACAATGAAGTGGCTATAATGCTAACACAAATAGTGGACACCATTAGTATCATAAAAAGTTACTATCTCGAAAATTCACAAAACTTCCCTATATAAATTTCCTATATAGGGAATATATTCCCTATGTAAATTTCCCTTTCACGCTGCTCTCTTCTACGCAAGTTGTATTCAACAGTTCGCAAGAAAAACTCATTTTAACCCTTTCCGGCAAAAGGCATTAACTTTTTTTTAATATGATGAAAAAACATCATGAATGGGCTTAGTTTATTGTTTAGACATAGAATTTACAAAAAGTCCCCACTTATTTCTGAGAAGGGATCGTTGTCCCTCTTGGGGACAGTTCGTCATATGAGGACCCCTTTGGACACAGCCATCTTGATACGCTCAAAAATTAATGTTAAATCTTACACAAAATCATAAATTAAAACTTCAAAAATATTGGAGGAAAATTGTCGAGTAAATTTGCTAAAATTGTAAAGGTCAAGAACTCAAAAGAATTCCTATCTCCGAGTTAGGAAATTTGAGCATTTTAAATCTATAATTTTTCCGAAATAAAAGCGAAATTTCATTGTGCTGCCATCTACATTCTAAAAGGAGGACTATCAGCTGCCTTTTGCTTCCATTTTCCGGGTTCAAATTGGAAACGGATTTGTTCAGAAAATTTTAAAGTTGGTGTCCTCTTTTGCGACTACTGTGATGGAAAGGGTTAAATCAATAAATTCAAAAAAGAGTAACGAATTTTCCTATAACGCGTTAGCGACTAGCTCAACCGGTTAGCGGAATGCTAGACGTCAGGGTTGAAATTGGTAAACAAGCAGATCGTTGCCAACGGGGAGAAAGAAATAAAGGTCCTTTTTGCGCCAAGGATAATCGTTTTATATAATACAGATATCATCAAGCCATGTAAAATGTATTAAACACCTCACTACTACTAGCGGTTTTTCGCACAGACGCTAGAAGCTCTCGCTTCGTGCCTCAAGACTCTCAGGGCGGCACCTCAAAATCTAGTCGCCGTACATCGCAGTGCTAAGCTGACGGTTAATTTACGAGATTTGGTAGGGACAGTGTTCTACAAACAGCTTTGCGCATATGACCTCATATTGTCAAAATTCGCCACTGTCGCCCTCCCCCCCCACACACACAACACTCACCAAACATGTTTTCGAGGGAATATAACCTTATCAGCACAAGATATTGTACGGTATCTCCACGATGTTGTTTGATATTTTGAATGTCGCACAATATTGTTACAAAAGTCTTACTGTGGGTGTATGGTGTAAACAGTCCAACACGCAGGATAATGGAGAATGAAGGTTTATTTGCAAATATGCAGGAAAACACGTTGCGCATGTACAGGAAACAGTAGTTCTTGCGCAGATTACCAATCTAAACAGACAACAATTCACAGGTAAAAACTGTTCAGCACTTTGTTATCTAACAACACAAACAGTCAGCAAATAACTAGTAACGACAATAACTGCACTTTCAATAGAGCTCAGCTCACCAGCTTCCTAGCTCGCACTGCGGGCGAACTCCAAAGACGTTCGCGCTCCAAGGCGATCTCAGTCGATAAACACACACACTCCGTCGTCCAAGCGCTCTCCTTATATAGTCTCCCGCGGCAGGCTGTGACATCACATTGAATCTTCTAGTACATTCAAGCGTATCTCCTCTGCTAACAGAGATATCGAGAAGATTCCAGCACCTTTGAGATCCCATATTTCGTCGCTAAAGTCGCCAAGATGATCGCCAAGGTCAGGGGTCCAGACGTGGCTGCTGTCGGTCTTCTCCTACTTACCCCTGTAAAACTCTCTTCCCAACCATGAGACTCACATTGCTGAGAAGCGACTTTCCATGCTTGTAACAATATCGTAAAAATACCGTCGCAGTCAGGGCTGGTTCCAGAGTATTCAGCGCCCTGTGCGAAATTATTGTGGCGTTCCCCTGTATATATCATATATTGGTACATATGCTGAAAGATTTAACTATAATTATTAGCCATTGGCTTATTAGATTATTATTCCATTGGCTTTCTTTTCTACAGTTTTCCAGTCGGCATCTATATTACGCGAGCGAATTTTAAAATTTATGATTAGGAATTGGCGCCCCTACATGCCTGGAGCCATGTACCACAGCACAGGCTGTACACTCCTGGAGCCGACATTGGTTGCAGTATTCTAGAGCATTTTATCGGGATGTTAATTACATGTTGTGCTAAGAATGACTATGATTGATAGCTCTGAAAATTGTTCGAAAACTTTCAACCTCCAAAATAGAACTAGTATCTTGTTCTTTTGGTCCTTCTAGAGAATCGCTTACGCCCATAATCGCAAATCCAATTTAAATTATTCTACACATTTTCATAGATACTTGTGTCATAAACATCAAATTTAAATTGTGATACCGTTATAACCTATAAAAGAATAAATATTGTGTTATTTCGCTAAAATAACTGAGACAAAGGAACATTAGGTTCGTTTTTTGGGAAGCGAAAGGCACGGGTAGCAGCAAAAAAAAATAGGATGAAGAAATTCATCAAAATAGAAGATATTAAACCTAGAAAAGGTCTGTCAACAAAAGTTGAAGGCAAATTTTCAACTTTAGAAAATTTTTAGAATGGCAACATAGTAAGTTACTGTTCGAATCAAGTAGTTTCCGTGAATGCAATTGTTTGTTTCTGCTGCCGTCTTTTAAATTTTGTACAAATGTCCTTAGCATCAGCATCGGGACTTTATGATTGGAAACACATGTAGGAACAGTTATAAGCACATGAAAAATCTCCAAATCATATGAAAGCTTACCAGCTTTACGTGGAGTTCAGTAAAGGAAGAAGATTAAAAAGGACTGTAAATTCTAAACATCAGAAAAAAAACCAAATGAAGGTTGGACATTGGAGAGAAGTGTTCAAATATTTAGTATACGTGGTTGTGTTTCCAACAGGAAAAAGAGGAAAGGAGACTATGTGGCAAAAAAGAGTGGAAATTTTTTTAAAGCTACTTGCATTCATTCTGAATTTTTGCGTCTTAAGAGCAACGTTTAATGAATCATATATTCATAACCAAGAAAAAACTTACTAGCATACTTCAATACGAACAGAGTTGCTGCAAATTTTCCAAAAACTCGACCTCGAGACCTCCCTCAGTTTGAAAAAAGAATGTTCTGGAATTATGTCTGTCGATCTGTCTGTGAACATGATAACTCAAAAAAAGAATGAACTAGACGCATGAAATTTGATATGTGGTCTTAACACCGCAATTGCAGATCGGCACAAAAATTTGGACGAAATCCGTCAACGGGAAGTCTGCCGGATTTTTGTCTTTCTGTTCGTGTGGAGATGAACAAAATAAGTCTAAAATAAGCTGGTTGGATGACATTTGGCATATGGTTTTATCACTAGAATTATAGGTCTGTATCAAATTTTGGACCAAATGCGGCAAAGTATTGGCTGTTTGTTGGTCTATGCATTCGCGAATATGTGGATGTAATTACTGAAAGCAGCAACAAACTAGATTGATGAAATTTAGTAGGGGAAAGTGGGGTAAAACCGGGTAGCTAGGACTCAAAGGCCTGTTGGAGCTAAACTATTCGACATAGAGCTTGTCGAATTTTATTAAAATACTCATTGTTGAACGAAGTACTATATATTATTTCTGAAAAATTATATTTTCATTACTTTTTTTATCACTGTTGTTTTCATAGAAAAAGTCAAACCACCTAGTTTCACCCCACTAGTGGGGTAAAATCATTTACACATGTCAATTTTATGGGTAATTAGGAAAACTAGATTTTCAGTGGACAAGTAACAGACGTTTTTTTTTTATTTTATATGACAGTTTCAGACTATTAGTTACAAAATTCACATGTAAAGCTGCTGTCTTCTTTCTCCGCGCCGCTGGAGCTTTCGTGGGCCCAGCTAAAATAGTTTCTACATTTGATCCACCCTTTGCTTTACTTAAATTAGAAAATACATCAACAATCAACGTCTGATGTGTTTTATTGTCTTCAGCGGAAGATTCAACAGTACTGTCTTGACCGGTCTTGCACCACTTGTAGTATCCTGTTTTACCCCGAGTGCAGACCTTATGAAAACGAAATGGAACCACACAAATATTGGACTAAATCCTTATCGTTTGATAGGGTATAAATCCTTAGTAAACATATAATAAGCTGGACTAAATACAGTTTTTATAACTGTTATGATTATTAAGTAAGGATAGTTTAAAAACAAAAGAACAAATAAGCCTTCAGACGCAGTGAATTCAACAGCAACAACACGCCCATTATGACCATGCTTTCTGCTTTACTAGTGGAGAATAATTCAGATTCTGTCCACTCGAAAGGAGAACTAATAGCGACAGAATCAATGTACCCGAGTTTACCCCACTCTCTCCTACATGATCCTGACACTCAAATAATAGATCTGTGTCTTATTTTGGACCAACTTTCTCAAATAGTAGGCTAAATATTTATTTATCCTTGAGTATAATATTTTAAAGAAAACTAGCGAAGAAAATGAAATTCTTTATGAGGTACCAACATTGAAGATCTCTATACAAATTTGAGCCCAGTCGGTTAAAGAAAAGATGTCCAAAAAATTATCTTAATTATACTACAAAGCTAAATACAGAAGGTGCCATATTGTGTCAATAGAGGAGAATGTGAAGAAAAGAACACTCCCACTATTGTTTAGTAACGGATTCGGAAACCCTCCGCGCTTTTGCGCATGCGCCTGGCAGAGTTATTTTCATCAAAATAGGGGGGAAGTGAAGAATGGGAGGGTGATGTTTACATTTTCCTGAGTGTGATTTAACAAAGAACTCCGGAAATGCGGTCATATGACTCATTGCTTGACACCCCTTTCCGGCGTAAATTCGTCCAAAAGTGTTAGTCTCGGAATCCGTTGCTGAGCAGTATTTGATAACTGTTTTTCCAGTTGTTTAAACCCTCTAACCTAGATTTTTAAAGGTTCAGAATTTTAAGTCTGGTACAAAGCAAATCTATATTTCATTAACGTTTTTCTTATTTATTCTAGTTGGTACTGAAACATGTCTGGATTTTCTTTCTCTCTTCAGAATTATAGGCATGTTATTATAAGCTTAAAATTTTAGTTTCATCATACTTCATTTGCGTTCAGTTCATTTTCAATTTAATTTCATGTTTATTTTTCCAGGAAAAGTTGTGTTATAGCTGTAACCTCGAATCTTGATTTACTTTACATTTTTCATATAACTTTCGTTAAAATAAAATTTCTAATTTTCTCCTCTAAACCAAACAAGAACTTTTTCTAACAAACTTGAGCAAATGCAAATTTAAACTAAATTTTCAGAAAAATTAATTAATTATTTGAGTTTACTGCACTTGTGCACGTTCCAATTTATGTAAATTTGAGGGAAAAAAACAGAACTATTTTAAAAATTGAAACATTACAGTAATTGCATTATTATTTGCGCATATGAAAACTAGAAAATCTATTTAAATTATTAAAATGAATTCTGTTGCAATAAATTGATGTGACTAATGTATTTTCAAAATATGCACAAAGTTCCATTAAGGCCGTATGCAATGTCAAATAATTGTAACTATCTAATCTAGGAAAGCAAACAAATGAACTAGGTATCTTTTACAAAAACAATACCTAGGTCATTTGTTTGCTTTCTTTTTCTAAATTTCTAAATTTTATTTTTAGAAATTCAAAAATTTACTTATCACTTTGAACCACTGTTACTTCACTACAAATAAAAAAACATCATTTGCGTTCTTTGCTCGACTGATCTAAAAATCTACCTCTGCTGTTCAATAAATGCTTTAGAACCCAGTGAAAAAACCACCACTCAGGGATTTCAAAGGCAGTCGAGAACCTGCATATTTATATGGCAGCTTCTCATCCTAGCACAGTCAACCTCAAAATAAACCTAGCACCGGTACCCACTCAGATTTTTACAAGATTGGGTTTTTATAGAAACTAGGTCAAAAATAGGTCCAATTCAACCTCGGTCACGTGATATAGGTCAAATTCAATCTTGGTGAAAAGAAATTAGGTCAAATTCAATCTCAGTCACGTGACCAACCTTGAATTTGACCTAAATCACGTGACCGATATTGAATTTGACGTGATTTCTTTTCACCAAGATTGAATTTGACCTATATCACGTGACCGAGGTTGAATTGGACCTATTTTTGACCTAGTTTCTATAAAAACCCAATCTTGTAAAAATCTGAGTGGGTACCGGTGCTAGGTTTATTTTGAGGTTGACTGTACTCGAGGAGGCCCCTCGAAGAAGCGGGAGAGGGGCAATTCAGGTAAAGAATAATTTTAAACAATTTATTAAAAATTGCAGTATTTTCTCATAAGTGCATACGACTTTAGTTATTAAATATTATCACATACAGAACAGTAAGATGGTTTAAGAAAATAAAAAAATGAATTAAACTTCAAACTACATTTGGGTCAATTCACATAATATCTGAACTATATAGTAAACGTCACTGCGCGTATCATCTAAGATCTAAATGGAAGTAGACTTACACTAGTAGTGTAGTGGCAAAACAAGCAGTGTCGGGTCTATGCAGTACCGGGACGCTCTAACCCTTTAAGACCGGACATATTTTCATCTTTAAATTTAATTTTTTTTTAGTTTATAGGTAACCTTGAATCCTACTGGTACTGTAAAAAATAATTTTAAAAATTTAGCATGTCCCTCAAACTTAGGAGCGCACCCGTACAATCCTGCGGATTAGGCTTTTTCTTTGTCAATGTGAACCCGTACGATCATGAGAGTTAGGCATTATCTATGCAAGCTTCGCCTAATTTATTTTTTCATGGTTCAGTTTTCATTCAATATTAATTACTCAAAGAAACAAATATTTAAACATCGTAATAAACAATTTATTATTTATAAGAAAAAAGATATTTGTAAATAAGGAAATTACAATTTTAATGACTAAATTTTTTAAATGAACATATTTGAAACAAATCTTAGTCTTTGATAAACATAAATATAACTCAAATTTCTCACACCGAGTTTTAGAAGTGTTTTCTTCTGAAATAAGGGATACTCCTGCATTTTCAGAAGAGAAATGAAACTTCATTGATCGTGCAATATCTGGTTGTTCGCTTTCCATTCTTTCTTACACAATAGAAATTGCAGCGCCTTCACGAGATGTCGGATGGCCCCCTTCAACCCCCTGCTTCCTTAGAAAATCTCCCTGTATTTCCTCCGACAATGTCTATTGTGGGCAAATTCCTTTCCTATGCTGATTATATTCAAGGAAGGACCACCCATCATTTCCCACGATCATTAGGACTGGCGGTATTTTGAGATGTACATACGTCATCGCTGATCCTAGCGTTAGTTTTGACGGTTTTTGTACCTAGTTTCTTTTTCCGAACTGAATAACTACAAACACATGTACTGACACCAAATTCTTCTTGCTTCCCCAATAGTAAACTAAGGAGGATGGTAGGATTTCAATGATAGAGGGAAATCCAAGTGTGGAACTTTTTGTGAGTAGTCTCCTTTGTTACAAAGCTTTCAAAGAGATCCTTCAAACTACTTTGAAAGAGGTTGTCACATTTGAGTGCTGATAAGGTAAAAACAACAATGCGATATGCGGAAGTTTCTCGATGAATACTGAAGACCATTGGAGGCGGTGGGACATATTTCGTGAAACTCTCTTGAAAAAAAAGCTAAAAGCAGAAAAAATTGTTTATATGTAAAATACTTCATTTTTAGGTGATAGGAAATGTGAACCATGTATTTTTTAAGTTAAATTTTTTTTTCTTGATATAGTACCCATTTCAAGTCTTAAGGCCGTTAATTAGGGATACAGTCAAAACACTAATGTGTGCATAGGATCACGCGAGAAGACACTACAGGAAGGAAGTCGATTTTCGGACAGTGAGCTCAAATAAAGCCGAACCCGCACAATCGTGCGGGTTACGCCTAAAGAGAAATTATATTAACTCGTAACTAACATATTTTCCTATTTTTCATTTATTTAAACATTAAATTAACAATTAGTATCTAAGCAATTAAATTTGTATTAATAATTAGCTAATTGCGACAGATAAATAATTCTAATGTTTAGCGCGAATTTTTTGCAAACAGATTTAAAGCGATTATAATTGAAATATGGACTGTCTCTGCCGCGTCTTTTGAGAAAACTAGATACTACTGATATTCTGGAAACTAGAACAGTCGTTACTTTCCGGCATTTATTAAATGCAACTCTCCAGGAAGCAGAAATGCTAGCTAATGTGTGCTAGTGTCGTGCGGGTTCGGTCTTAAAGGGCTAAGCATTGCTGGGACGCTCTAACATAGGTAACAAAAATCGCACTGTTTTAAGGACATTTCGTCGTTTAACAGGCAACACCACCTATCTCAATTTTTTGAAATTTCAAAGAGGAAGAAAATACTCAATTTTTCGCATCTACTAACGAATATTTCTGAAATTTTTTTTTGGCATCTAGTTGGAACATGCAGCCTCATGTTCGTAACAGATGTTAAAAAAATTCAGAAATATGCATTGTTAGTTGCGAAAAATTGAGTATTTTCTTCCTGTTTGAAATTTCCAAAAATTGAGATCGGATGGTGTTGCCTGTTAAAGGACGAAATGTCCCTAAAACAGCGCGGTTTTCGTTACCCATGTTAGAGCGTCCCGACACTGCTTAGAGCGTCCCAGTACAAAAAAACTGTGAAAATCGTCGCTTAACAAGCAACATCATCTCTCTCAAGAAAATACTCAATTTTTCGCAACTAACAATGGATATTTCTGAAGTTTTTTAACATTTGATACGAACATGAGACCGCATGTTCCAACTAGATGTCAAAAAAAATTGATGAAATATTCGTTAGTAGATGCGAAAAATTAAGTATTTTCTTCCTCATTGAAATTTCCAAAAATAGAGATAGGTAGTGTTGTTTGTTAAGCGACGATTTTTACAGTTTTTGTTACTTATTTCTCGTTAAAAAAAGCAGTGCCGCAACAGCGTTCCAGCTCCACTACATCCCTATATTACACTGTGCTGAGACATCGTGGTATTTTTTCTCCAGCAAGATGCTCAATGAATTTTGAAATTATACTTTCACATCGCACTTTACTTGTATCACGTGATACTAAGTTGCTTATGACACTCAAAATTCTCCATCACCTTTTTTTATCATGCATTTCATTCATGTATTTTATATGAATTTCAAAAAAATCGTCTTTAGTAAACACAACAGATGATGATTACTCAAAATTTTGATAATGATTTTAATTTATATAATTGTGATGATTTTAACTAATATTATTGTGATTTTAATTGTTATTAATATGATTTTATTATTTTTATTATAATAATAAAGCGATTTTATCCCATTATTAGAGAATTTTTGTTCAAAATTCTACCAGACGATAACGGTTCAAAACTATTAACTAATTAGAAATCGTTTAATGACGGTAAGGAATACCAAAATTATCATTAGTACTGTCTTCTGTATATTAGAAAATAATTTCGTCATTAAAGAACTGTTTCCTTGCTAGAAATAAAGTATTCTTAAGGCCTTTCCGCTAATTTCAAAATAATTAAAAACACGAATCACTCATCTTAATTAAACTACGCTAATATTAATTAACTCTACTTATTATATTGCTAATTGTCAACATACTTAATTACTTATGATTGGAAATTTCCTCAAGAACTCTTGAAAAGTATTCGCTTTCTTTCATCAGTATCATTCAGGAACAATAATTCTGTTCTTTTTTCGCCCTTTAAAATTAATACAGGAAGCTTTCGATTCTTTATTTTTATACTTTTTAATTGATTTTATAAACTCCTTTGGATGCAAAATCAATCTTTCAATTAATCACAAACGTTATTTTCAATTTTTAATATTCTTGCATTTTATTTATTATATCGATCAATATGCATACTGATCAGTATCGAAAAATATCATAAATTACTTTTCCATTCAATTATGAGAAGGTCACTGCAAATCTCCCATACCAACTAATTTATCATCATCACTCAATAGTTACGGTACTTAATAGATAGCAAACCAAAATATTTTTAACTTACATTAGTTCATCTATTTTGTCTCTTACATTGATTTAACCACTTCCAGGCTCAATTTATCCTGAGTTTATGGGTCAAAAAATGTCAATTTTGCGCCCGAATCACCGTCGGTTGGTGAAAAAAATTCAAATTCAGAAGAATCTGTTTCTGAAATATCTAAACGATATTAATCCGCACACAAGCCATGATAATAAAAAATCGGATAAAAAAATCAACAACAACCCCAAATAGCAATTTTAATTTGCAGCAATCTTGCTCTGCAAATCTGCAAGCTTGCAACAAATTTGACATGACAAGAGTGCAAACTTGAAACAAGTTTGCAGCAAGTTAACGCAAGCTCCGAAGTCACCATGCATCAAATTTGCCACGTCAAATATATTGCAAACTATAGCAAAAACAGAGTACGCACACAACCTCGGATTAGAACTCGCGACTTCCAGCTTCCTAAGATGACGCTCTAAACCAGTCGGCCATATAGACTCCGAGGGGCGAAAATAGATTGTGCTAATAGATCGCACATACGATTTATTTTAAACTCTTTTCTTGATTTCATTAATTTTTTAAACTTTGTGTTGAGAATATGATTTGAAATCAAAGAGAGAGCGATTTTCACTAATAACTACGCTTTGCTAGTAGAATAAATTATAAAATTAGGGTTCAAAAGTAATTACTTTTAAAATGGGACAAAATTAATTTATTATTTTTCAACAAACATCGACTGTTTTTTATGTTTAATTTTGTTCATAAACGTTAAAATTTTAACATTAAGAAAAAGGCGATATAGTTTTCTTTAAAGTGCGAGTTCTATATTTAGTAAAAAGATGGAAAATGTTTCAAATTTTTTTTTTATAAAAAAGTTAGTTTTTTCACAAATTATCATTGATTTATTGAATTAATAAAAAGAAGGACGGTCTAGGAGATGCTATTAAAAATCGGATGTTTTTTTTAAAACAGAGACAAAGATTATCTCTTATTGTGCTATCATCTTTGCAGCAAACTTGTTTTGTAAACGTGCTGTGAATTTGTCATGACACCTTCACAGCAAACTTGAATTGCAAGAAGGGGTGGCGCTAGTTGTCTATCTTCGCCGTGGCGAACTTGTTGCAAACTTGTTAGGCAAGGAGGGTTGACAGATTCTGCATTGTTAGTTTGCAGCAGTTTCGCTTCAACTTTGACGCGTCAAATTTGCCATGACAAGATAATATCAAGCAAAAATCAAACTTGCTGAAAACGTACGTGCTATCTGGGACTATCTACGAATTCTTACAAAAAAACTTAGCAAACAGATCTTAGTACTGATCACTTTCAACCTGTAATGAGTATAGTGCTACATCTAGTGGCTAGAAATGTTAGCAAAAGTCATCGAAGCACGCATATAAAGAACAACTCGTGAAAGGCTCGCTACACAGTGTAAAATTTTATATTGCCCAAACTATACTCGTTATGAGCCAGCTCGGGCAAAGCTGGAAAGGTGTTAAAAAATTAATCAGTTTCTTTTTTTAAGGCACCCGGCAGTTTGATATTATTGATTCATGTGGTATCTGCAGTCAGTAATTCAATTGCACATGCCCATCTAACATATAACTGCACATTGACTCAAATGTTATTGTGCATGCTATCTAACGTGTAAGAGCTCGTTGACTCTTAACCATTGCTCTACGACTCATGAAGTCAATTCACGTAACGTCACAATCGCATTCCAAATGTTATTTTAGTTGCTATCTAACGTGTAACAGAACGTTAACTCTCGTCTGGTGCTCTACGACTCATGAAGTCAATACATATTAGTGTTCCTTAAACATTGACAGACCATCTATACTATCAAAGCGAAGTCGATAGTATCAGGTTTGCGGAACTATCGACTGAAACAATAGATAGTATCGACTTTCTCAAAACTATCGATAATATCGATAGTTTTCACTCGGGAAATTCTATCGATAGCCACATTTTCAGTCGATAGTTTTAAAACTATCGATAGTTTCCAAACTAACGACTGGAATACCGCCTATAGATAGTATTGGCGGAGAGAAAATTATCGATAGTTTTGAAACTATCGATACTATCAATAACTAAGTCGATAGTTTTCCCAAACTATCGACTGCACTATCGATAGTTTAACTATCGATGTTTAAGGAATACTAATTCATATGACGTCAAAGTCGTATGACAAATGTACTTGCGTAGGCCCTCAACAATCTAGATGTAATTTGACTTATGCAGTGATGTTAGGTTGTGTTAGGTTTTTGCCTCCTGCAAGAGGGGCAATGGATTTCAAAATTAAATTGGCGCACCACATTTGCCTTCAATGAACTAACTTCATTAATAATTGTTTACAATGATTTTATACAAATAAGTTCTCACCTATATAATATCATGACAAAGTTTATTTAAAAATGTCCTTCTTCCAAACGAAGCAAGGCTAATTTTATTTACGAATATTTCACAAATAAATCAGTTTTTAGTGATAAATTTAATTAAATATTTGTGGAATTCCTCGCCACATCTTTATATGCGGTTCTTTTCTTGTTCTAGATAAATATTTTGTTTTATTATTTTTTTCTCTTCAATATTGAGCAATTTCGTAATACAGCTAAATATTCAGAATAAACTCAAAGAATATACAAAAAAGAGTTGTTTTCATTTAATTAAGAAGATTAATAAGCGATTTGTAAAGCAGTATTTTAACAAATTTCTTAATAAAATGCAGCGAATTCAAAAGACTAAGTTTAATTTCGATTTAAATTTAAATATTATTTTTAATCAAACATCACAGATTCGTTTTCCCGCCAATGCATTAATTAATTTTTACTCTTGTTTTTCTTTTCTCCATTTTTGTTAATTATTTGCTTTACGGATAAGAAATTTTTTTAAAAAATTGGGGGGGGGGACTTGGATTTCCTTAGGTATTTTGTCGATTTTACTTTCATAGATGTTATTGCTTATTAGTTAATTATCGGGGGTTTTATTTTGTTTTACCATAACCATATTGAAGTTTTAGTTTAACAGATAACATTTCATAAAATGTTTTGATGTCTTGACATAATTGTAATGCCTAAAATGTTCCTTAATTATATGATTAACAGATTCTAAGCAAGAAATATTCTGTGATGTAAGTGATAAATTAACTAAAACTTGATATAATATGAAACTTTTAATTTATCTTTGACTTAAAAATTGGCTATATCTTCTTAAGGCTGGTTAATTTCGTATATTTCCTCATGTGCCATAATATGCATTACTCATTTCTTTATGAGCGGTGCTGACTCTGTACCAGTGAATTTTTTCCTTTGAGTATAAGCTGGTAGAAATTATGTACCACGAAGCCATTAAC
Organism: Araneus ventricosus; assembly: GCA_013235015.1. Classification (NCBI taxonomy): domain Eukaryota; kingdom Metazoa; phylum Arthropoda; class Arachnida; order Araneae; family Araneidae; genus Araneus; species Araneus ventricosus. Next base: position 637,647 of record BGPR01000232.1, read on the forward strand.
GTTTCAATCCTCCCCAGTGGAACGAATTTGTCTGTTCTCTGTTTGTTGTACTACCATGTCCATTAGAGTAATCGCAATATACATAAGTATTTCTCTTAAGCAGTAGATATGGGACCTCACTGATGCCTTATAAGATATCTTATTGGATAATTGAATATGTGTTTCTAAAACTCACCTGCTCATATTATGTGATGCCATCTGTAGAAATTGCAGTCCGTTGGCCGTAGGGGTTTTTTTAACTCAGATGGCCACAATTCAATAATATCGAAATTCGTGCATATTATTTAAATATAAAACATATACGCGTAATTTTATCTTTCAGAAAAATCAATTAATCAACATTTTAAAACCAAACATATTTTTTACCATACTGTTACAAAGCTATAAAGTTTTTTTCCCGAGATGCTAATCTTGGCGACAAACTGGCGACCATTTTGACGACTTGGCGACCATTTTGGAGACTTATCGACGACTTTGGCGACAAAAGGAATTTTCTAGAAAGACCTTGAACTGTCGACCTATTTCTACTGGCTTTATGAACTTTCTGGAGATTACATCACTTCCTACGTAATGACGTCACTTCCTGTTGAAAAAGTATAACAGCCAGCTTTCGAGCCAGTCTATTTGTCTCTGAATTTGTTTGTTAAGCAGTCTCAAACAAACGCGTAGTTCGATTTTCTTCAAATTTAGAATGAATCTTCCTTGCAGTCCTTAAAAATTTCGTAAGTGCAAGAATTTTTATTTTTTTATTTCTTTCCAAGATGGAGGCAATTTTAATGATTCCGTTTCAAATGATGTTTAGCTTTTTTTAATAATTCTAGCCAAAAGGAATTCCATTTATAATACCTTCAAAAACATCGGCAATAACACATGTCATTGCATTATAATTTTAATAATACTGATAAAAGCAGACATTTAATTGCAATTTTGTTAAAACTTCTAAAAGTAGACACTCGTTTAAATAATTCGCATTCGAAAAAAAATAACTAAACCTTTAAAGACTGCGATGAAGAGTATATCTTAGTTTTTTCAGTGGGGGCAAGTGCGAGGTCTACTGTTCACAGAACTACAAGTATAAAAGTCTGTAATCCATCGTCTGCTTCCTTTTATGTAGCTTTCTTGCATGGGTGCCGTCTTCATATTTATTCCCCCTCCTCTTCATCGTCTTTCTCCTTTCCCAGAACACGTTCTTATCATTTCACCTTCATAAAGAGAGAATATGTCGGCAACAGACACAGAACACGGCAGAATCCACAACAAACCTACACTCATCAAAGCCTGCATCTTTTCTCATTTTTATCTCATAGATATAATTTACGAATTTTCTTTCGAAATTATAAAACTTTACTGTGTATACAATGAAGCTTCATAGAATTATGCGCAGACATAGGTGAACATTCCTCAGCAATTTTCACGAAAGTCTGCGATCCTCCATCTGCTTCCTTCCATGTCTCTTTCTTGGCCTGCGTGTCGTCTCCGTCTTCATTCTCCCCCTCCTCTTCATCATCTTTCTCCTTTTCCAGTACTTGTTAAATTATTTCGCCATCATTGAAAGAGAATGTAAAGGGAGGGAAGATTGTGTACATACATTTAAGCCTGTACCTACTGTTTACCAACCCTTATATCTTATGCACCTAAATTTCGGATTTAAATTTATACTTTCAAAAGTGTGAAAATTCTAATTTCTCTGTTTAACTAGCTGTCTGTTATGAGAGAAAAGTGTATGTATAATCATTATATTATAAAAATATCATATTATAAATTAATAATTAATTATCATATTATAAAAAAATATTATAATAATATCAACAAATTATAAAAAAATTATAAACATATTCATAAGAAATTATAATTATAAAAAATATCTTTTAAAATATTCAAATGTTAGAAAATATCATCTTTCTGCAATTCTTCCATATCACTTACACCACTTTGTTTTTCTTTACTTTTGTGAAGAAACAACACAGAAAAGCGAAGATGAAATAAAATATTCCTAGAAGTCTTTTAATTTTTTGACTCAGTTTCTTAATCATTGTAAATTTATTCTCATTAATATTAATCCAGAGAAGTTAAACCTGATATTCATATTATCTTTAACTAATAATAAAATAATTAATAAAAAGTAATTAACTTTGTCAAAATATAATCTTGAAATAATAAGGAGAATCCATAATAAATCTCTAACAAGAAAAATTTGATTAGTTTAAAAGCAAATTAATAGGAAAATAGAAATATAAAAATATAATTAGTATTTCTAGAGGATTTTTCTAGAGGATTCTTAGAGGAGAGTATTTCTAGTAATTTCTGTACTCTTGTACAGAAATTACTTATCCATACAAATATATTATTTCTTTGGCAACAATATAATATAAAAATGTCACTGCTTAAAATGAAAAATATTATCTTAAATGTAGTTTTGTCTCTAACATAATTTTCCGGCTCACAAGCACTTCTGCGTCGTGCATTTTCGAAAATTAACTTCCATTTCGTTTCCCCTTGAGAGAGAAAAAACTTCACATCTTTTGAGAAAACTGCTGACATTCAGCATTTACTTTGTAAGAAAATTCTGAATTTTAGTATGTATATTAGAAAGCCGTGGAACACAACAACAATTCGCAGACACAAGAATAAAACTTAAATGCAAACGATAATATTCATTCCACATAAAAACAAAATTCTACCTTGGTTTGGGAAATAAAACATCTGCTTTCATCACAAAAGAATTAAAAATTTGGGACATTTAATAACAGCTAGTACAAAATGTATTCATGAGCAAAAGATTTGCAAGGTAAATCACCTTCGCATGGACAAAAAAGAAGGGAATGAATGCATAAAACACAAAAGAATAAAGAAAAATTATTTGGAAATATTTTTTAAGCTGGAATAAAGAAACACAGAGACCTGTCTAAGGTCATTTCTCTTCTCCTTTCATATAAAGCATTACTCTATTTTTGTCATTTCTTTTAAATATACGAGCTCCGTTGCTTGATGGTCGCTCTGGGAAACCCTTTTTTTCTTTCTGTATTGATGATGCGTTTCTTTGAAGTTTTAGAAATAAAATACGCTCCAAAAAAAGAGAATCGACGTCTATTCTTGTGAAATATTGTCAAAAACAGGATTCATTTACATCAACATTTTTATAGAAAAAGGCATAAATGCCTCTCTAGATTTTATTAGATATTTTGAGTAATGTCAGGTCTTACAGGGAATGAAATTCAAAAGGCAGAACAGTGTTGATGATCGTAGTTTTGAATTTTTCGAAGTAGTTTAAAAGAAATTTATTATCTCTCTGTCTATGTTACCTGAAATATTTCTGCTTTAGTAGCACTTTCTATCCCGATCTTTTTATCATGTAAACTAGGAAAATTCTATTCATTGTTGGAATAAATGCTTTGCCAAGCATTTTCTAGCTGGGTACCATTTTTTGATCTGTCACCTTCAGAAAAATTAAACAGTTTTCAGATGTGTAATAAAAATTCAAAATAAGATGTATGCGTTTCTAAATATTAAAGGATTCATATTTTTAATTCTTATATAACAAAATCTCGGCCTTTTTCCATTTTAAAGAAAGGGATTTCATATTAAATTTGTAGATTCTTTTTGCATCTTTTTTTCAGTATCTTGAAATGAGCTTGCAAAGCAAACGATTTTTTTAAAGTGTATGATGGAGTTTACGCCATTTCTCATTCTTAAAAGAAACGAAGCGTTTCTTTAAACAGTATTCTTTTTCACAAAGTTAAGTTACATTACTTTCGTTCTCAATCCGCCTGCAGCTAGCAGGTTCGTGTTATGTAACATGAATAAAAAGAATTTCTAAACATCGTTTTATGCTTTTCGAGAATGTTTTATTGGATTGGATTAAAATTTACACAGTATTCGAAACTCTGAAGATGATATGTTGACGTTAACGTGTCTATTTTCTGCTTTTGCATATTAACAATCAACAAATTTAAGAACGCTACAAATATTTATATGAATTTAATATAGGATTGTTTAATACAGCATATCTCAGGAATGGGGAAACTGTGACCTTAAGGCCACATAGGACTTATTGAGTTTCTTGTGCGGTCTTACTAGTTATATAGAATTATATGTATCTGTTTGATTTATAAATAAAACAATTGTTACCAATTACCTGCGGTTTTCATTTGCTAATGTGCAGTTTAAATACTTACATTCTTTGTACTTTAATTATCTTGAAATTTCATTTTTCTCCGATTTAGACGAATTTTGACAGAAACGCATATATTTTGTTCTTATAGCCGATTTCGAACGGAATTGCTTTAACTCTCTGAATCCGGCTAGAATAAGAATTCCATTGCCTCAAAACCTGGTGTGAATTTTCGCTCACGAAAACAGAATGGAATGGTCAAGTTCTTTACAGAAATTCCAGGAGATCAACACCTATGGTTGCCCGATCGATTGTCAACAAAGAAAGGAACTACATTTTTCCTAAAAACTTCAACCAGGCGCCCGAAACCGCCTGAGTCCGGCTTCTGTTCGAACGGGCGGTTTGAGGCGGGATATGACTCATGGGGTTAAACTGCTAAGTTTATAGTCCCTTACCTTTAGGTTTGATAGGTCTTTAGGTTTAATAGCCCTATTTCGACCGGAATATATACATTACTGGGAGAATCAGCACAATGTACTTCCCTGTTGATGATCCCCGAAGATCAGCAGAGCTATATCAAGTCCATGAGCCTGTGCACCCTAAAGAAATCCAAAGTCAATAAAGGATTAGAAACAAGATCCTATTTGGAAAGTCCCAGGCAAGCAAGAATATGATCAGGTGTGGCCTGTTCTGCAGTACATTTTGGGCAGATCTCAAAACACTTAGAATTATCAGAGAAAGTCAGACTTCTGATATGCCCACTAAGGAAGAAAGTTAAGAGTTGTTTGGTCGCGTCTGCTGCAGTCAATTGATAGACAGCCACTGGTCAAGAACCCTCAAGGGCTTGCTCATACGAACGAGTACGGGAAGTGGCGATCCCGAGGTACCTGAGCTACCCAGTGCTAGGCGTATATCATGGCATCGGAGCTAAGTCAGTCTTCTACCTTTGAACCCTTGAGTAACAATTCCAGCGATTCCTCAGTATAAATAAAAAACCAGTCCCACGATTTTTAGGATGGTTGCGACAATTTTCATCAATATAACCGGTGGTAATACGTTATTCGATTCTTCTTTTTCGTCGCATCGAACACCACTATCAGCCCCGAATCATGGAGCTGCAACTGCATGAAAAAATGTAACTAAATGAAACATTCAACCCTTTCACTGCACTCAAATTTGATAACTCCCCTTCTAAATTTCTATTATAATACTCGGATTGTAATCCTCAATATGTTTTTATTTTATTCCTCTTTGTTCATGTATAATTATGTTCCCTTTCAAGTGTTTTTATATCATAATGTTGTTTTTTTTTTTTTTTTTTGCTTTTCAATAAAGTTTCACACATACTCAACCAACCGACAGGGAGCCGTTTAGGCGCTGATTTCGGGGGTATGCTGTGGTGTTATAATAGTCTCTGACCACAGAAGCTGCCCTTTCTCCCCATCCATGAGTGATTCACCCTTAGATGTACTTCCCTTAGAGCCACTAATAAGATTACCAGTGTATAGACTTGGTGATGAATATCCTATCTACGTAACATGAACTATCACCCAAAAACAACAATCTTCAGTCTTGGAATAGATATAATAAATCTATTTAAAGAATAATATAATAATAATTGCAGAACCATAACCCTTAAGAGTCTGCTGATGCGCCCTTTTGCCCAACTGCCGAAATTTAATGAGGCATTTCAGTGCAAAAAGGTTCATCACCCCTGGTGTAGTGAAAAGTACTCTGGTATTCATTTGGGACTTCTTCACTTTCACCTATTGGGCTCAAAACTTGAAAAATATCTTCAGTTTTAGTGCCAAGACCACATATCATTCGTCTGGTATAGGGGTTCCCAAACTTTTTTCCATCGCGTACCCCTTGATTATTCTTTTTGTTTTTGCGTACCCCTTGATTATTCTTTTTTGTTTTTGCGTACTCCTTGATTATTCTTTTTGTTTTTGCGTTCCCCTACTGCCATATCCCCCTCCCCCCAACCATCCGTCTATGCAAAGAAGTTTTCATCAAAAATGTTAAGGGCTTAGTCAGCTTACGAGTGATAAGATTCGATTAATAACATTGCAGGGCTTGTTTTTGATTTTACAATTTATTCCACTTTTACAATAGTATAAGTGCAACGTCAAAGCAAATAAAACCAGTTTTGTAATAATTTCATTTTAACTTATAAGGATAGCTAAAAATTACACTTTGTAATAATCAACTATTGTAAAAGTGTTATAGTTATTAAATGGCAAGTATTCACTTGGATAAACAAAATTCTAAATTTTTTTATTCCTTATGTTTTCTTGTTTCCGCCATTCGCAACTTTGAATTCGCGTACCCCCAACTGGTCCTTAGCGTACCCCCAGGGGTACGCGCACCACAGGTTGGGAACCTCTGGTCTAGTATATTGCATTTTTGAGACATCTCGCTCATATGCACGCGAATAGACAGACCGACGGACAGACAACGTCTTGATGTATTTCCACAGTTTGGTATAAATTTATAATTTTGGTGTAATGTCCGCATACCAAAATTTGTTCGTCTTTCTAGTTCCGTTTTTGAGACATCGTGTTCACAGACAGACAATTCAAAAACTCTTTGTTTGTTTCTTCAGACTAAGTGCGGCCTAAAATGTGAAGATTTGTCGAAATCTAGGGACTTTTTTGACGATTAGAATATTTTCTCTTGTACGAAATATAAAAAGATAAAATATTCTAATCGTCAAAAAATTCCCTCAGAGACAGTAAAAAACACCTGAAATTTCACAAAATATAATGTTTTAGTTTGCGAAGAGGTCAGAAAATTAGTATGATTACAATATTCATCAAAATCTCGGGAAAGTTTTGACAAATACAATATTTTCTCTTTTTATATTTCGTACAAGAGACAATAAAAGAGACCTGAAATATTGTAATATATTCCATCTCCAATATTCCATAGAAATATTGTTTTAGTTCAAAAAGAGGTGAGAAAGTTATTAAGATTACAAGTTTCTTTCCCTTTAACGGAATTAACACTCTTTTAAGAAATGGAGTACGGATTGCTTCATCAAAACGTACGAGATCGCGAATTAAATGTTCGTAGGGAAAACTCAAATGAAAATGCAGATGTCAACAGAATGACTAAACGTGAATAGTTTTTGAGGAAACATATCACGCAGGAAAAATATAACATCTTTTTGCTGTTTTGTTTCTCTCACCTTTTTCTCTTAGGTTATTTGGGGTTTCTCCCCTTCTCCCAGCCAGCTCACTAAAATAGGGCTGACCCTTTCTGTTCATAGCTCGGCTGGAAGAGTCTTTTGTCCCCTTCGGACTGCGCAATAAGATTTTCATGGCGAAAGGTTCGTTCGCATTCCTCATAACTTCCCTTTCTTAATCTTCATTGTCACCCACTCTACTCATTTCTTACCGGATATTTGCTGATTCTAACACAAACCAACAGGAGCTTTCTACCCTCGACTTTCTTGTTTACTAACAAAATATGACAAATTTTATATTTAGCTTCGTAGCATTCGAATTTGCAATTCAGACCTCTTCCCTTTTACTTATTAAGCTGCAGACTTACATATAGATTTACAACTTTGGTTCAACACCACATACCAAAAATAATAATTGATAATTATTAATAATTAAGTGAATTTTAAAGTAAGTTATATAATTATATTATATTAATTAGTATATTATTAGTTTATAAATATTTAATAATTAAGTGCGGAAATTAAATTAATTATCAATTATTTTTAGATGTTTTGTTTCTCGAGGCACACACTATGAACGAATTTCAAAGATTGGAAATTGAAATCACTACTTAATCCTGAGCAGAGCATCTACGCTCCGTTATATGCACACCATGTATTTTCGGCCAGATTAGCACATTCTGGCTTCTGATGCTCTGATTGGAAATTGAAATCACTACCTAATCCCGCGCA
>BGPR01000232.1:645686-661407 GCA_013235015.1 Araneus ventricosus
TGGCTTCTGATGCTCTGATTGGAAATTGAAATCATTACCTACTCCCGCACAGAGCATCTACGCTCCGCTATGTGCACACCATGCATTTTCGGCCAGATTAGCGCATTGTGGCTTCTGATGCTCTGATTGGAAATTGAAATCATTACCTAATTCCACGCAGAGCATCTACACTCCGCTATATGCACACCATGCATTTTCGGCCAGATTAGCGCATTCTGGCTTCTGGTGCTTCAGCTCCCAAAAAATACAGCGCACGTCAAATATCGTCAAGAAAGAAATTGAGCCAAGCTCGCGATTCAGCGCTCCATGTCAATTTTCCAAAAAAAAGTGCCAAGTGGTGTACGTATAACGGAATAGTACCCAATATTCGATGTTCACAACAGTAAGCTCCATGGTGTTCACCTCAATTTGGGAATTTAACACGCTGACTTAAACTATTTCAATATTTGTCTGAAGGTTCTTCGGCTAGCCTAAGCCCAGCTGCTTCATTTCTAACTGATCTCTTTGAAATATTTTCATCCAAAGTTTCATTATATTGTAAGAAATATTCTGAACTCGACGCTTATTTACGCTTACGACGCTCGTGGGCTTATTTACTTTTTCGAGAAAAAGTTGTTTTACACCAGAAAGAATATAATAGCAGTGTATGCCTATGAAGTTATGCCTAACATGGTGTACTGTATTGCAGAATGAATTAACAGACTTTTTATTTTAAAAAACACCTTCATTTTAACATAATTTTCACCAAAATACCGTTCATTCGCTGGAACTATATACATCAGTCGTTACATTTCGATCTCTCTACAATACCAACTTTTTCTTTAAAAAAACTAACATATTTTTCATGCGTCGCTAGGCAACGCTCGTAAGACAAATATCGTATTGCCACACTAAAAAGTTTTAGGAAGAAAACTTTAGAAATAACTAAATATTTTTCTAACAAATATCACAATGGCTACTGGTTTTGTTTTGTAAACAAACCGATCGGCAAAAGAGAAATTAACCTCTTTTCTGTACAATGTACGTTAGTTATATATATATTTGATATAAAGAATGGCTATTTTCTTAGTCTGATGCTACAGTATAATATGATTCAACTCTATAATAGTACTAAATAAACACATTAGCTTGCGTAAATTAAAGGATACTGCAGAAAATATGCTTATTTTCTACCCACGGAAATCGTAGGATAAGCGGTCAGAGGTTTAAATGCTAGTATAGTTTTTTTCTCTCCCTCTTTTTTAACGGACTACGTACCTCCCATTGGGGTCTCAGGAAGGAATTTGATTCCCACGCCAGAACGCCACTGAAAACGTTGTATGGGAGATCCTCTATACTTCGGTAACCACATATGTTAAAAAAATAACTAATGTCTTATTTTAGAGATAAAGGGTAACAACAGAAGTTACAAAAAAATTTGAAAATCGGTAAAGTGTCACGCGAGTAAAGTAGTCTTACGCCTTTAACATAAGTATCTGTTTGAAAAAGACAGCCTCCGGTCATTTATTTTATATTATTTTCTTCCCACTGATAGAAACGCATTCTCTTTGATAAATGAAGTAAAATCCAGACATTGTGTCTACTGTTCTTATAACAACAGGCCTAATATTTAGATTTCTCATAATTGATAACCTTTTCTGCGTGGAATTAAAAATCTTTTGACCTCAGCAGCACTGATATAGTGCATAGTGCGATCTCCAAATCCTTGAGTCGATCGAAACGTTTGCTTTCACAACGGGTTGGGACGGCAATGGACTGATGGTATGTTCCCGGTTTCGAAACCGGACCGTCCAACGTTCGTTCCACCGAGACTCTACCTGGTACATGCTAAATTTGATTTCGAGGGACAAATGGTGTTGTGGAGTGGAAAGCTGCAGTTGGGTTCGTCTGCTCAGCTGTCATGATCCTCGTCTGGCCAGGGATCAAAATTATGAGGTGAGTCCTAAAATAGCCTTTGAATTGCTTCAGAGTGGGATGTTAATAAATCTAAACAATATCCGAACAGGTTGTAATGGATTTCATTTCATCGTACAGAGCACTTTTAATCTTTCTGAATTTACAGTTCTAAACCGTCCCTTTAAATACATGAACTAATAAAATGAACGTTTTTTTTAAATGATGATTAATTGTTAATATTTTTTTTTAAAACTTTAGTGCTGATTATTTTGATAACCAATTTAAACAGAACATCTCTTTTTTTCAAATATCGAATAATATTTGATGTTGAAATTCATAAGATATCCTTGAAATAATTTTTTAGTCGAAGAATTTTATGAACCCGATTTAAGTTCTTGTAATAATTTAAAGCGTGTTGTAGTTCACATCATCTTCTCTTTAATATTAGAAAATAATGCAAAGAAATTTTTACCATTTTGAAATAATTTCTGAATATTTAACGATATGAAAAACGTAAATATTTCACAAGAATATTACCATTTTTCCTAACTATTCTGTTATGAAAAATTTTCGTGATAAAAGGCTGCTATAGGATTATTGTCGTAAATATGTAATAGCTTATAATTTTGTACAGTTTTAATTCCTAAATTATAAGAAGTAAATTTTTTTCCGAAAAAATATATTATGATTAATAAATAAATTATTTCATCTTAGAACTTTCTTACTTTATGCATTGTTTCATTCAATAGATAATGATGCTGCCATCTATAAATGATTATATGGTATAGAAGGACATTAACCATAAAATACAAGCAGACGAGCATTCGTAGCTTTCGTGCTGCCATCTGTCCAGGATCATGCAAGATAATTCTTACGGATTTTTTCTCATTCTTTTTAACAGCGAGAATGAAAAACGTAAACTAAATTTCACTTGTATTGAATTTCAAACAAATTTAATCAAATTAAAAACAAGATTTTCTACATATTTCATGCAACAAAATTCGTTGGGAATTTAATACCTATTCTTAAAGGAAGGAAATGACCACAAAATCCGAACATTATATAATTTTCATTATCTGTCGGTGTATCCGAGAAAGGACAATAAGCGAATTTCATGCAAATATAAATGAATTTATAAATCACAATTTTGTAAAGCAAAATTTCCCAAGATTTGAAGGGTGATATTAAGAAATTAGGCGAGCAACCTGAACTCATGAACATTAACAGAGAAATAAACAAAGAAATGTTTTAAATATTTTTATTGTAGTACAATTGTTTCAAGTTGAGTGTCACAGAGTTTATATTTTAACTTCAAGTTGCGAACAAAGTTTCTTAAACTGAGGAAAGTGAACACAATTAGGATTATGTGCTTTAGCAGAATTTCTGAGTTGCAGAATTTTTGCTAGTCAATTAATTTTTTTTCTTTTTTTTGTTAAAAATCATGAAAAAGATCTTAGTTAGTTAATAAAATCTAATAAATAATTTATAAGCCTTCCTATACGTTTGCCTAAATATATTTACACTTGGATTACAGAAAGACGTTTCAAGAAACAAAACGAGACAAAAATTTTCCTATTAGAAAAATGGTCCGAATTTACCAAGTTTAAGAAGCTTCGGTGAGGAAAATCCAAAATTTGTCGTTGTTCATATTCTAGAATTAATCAAGGATCTATTTTTCTAAATTCAGAATTAATTTATTAATAAATTAATTTAAAATCTGAAATTAGCTTTTGTTTTTAACAAATTTGTGATGACGCGCCATTTTTTTAGGTAGATTCCTTATAGGAACTCTACCTATTGCAATGGTTCTCATGACACGACATTATATATATATATATATATATATATAACGCTTTTTCCCATGTTATCTTGTGAACACGATAACTGGAGTAATTTTGATGTGAATTTAACCAGCTTGGGATATGTTGTAAAGATAGTGAAAATCTCGGTTGAGTTCGTAGATGGGCTATCCAGCTCAAAGGGGGTGGAAATGGTGGGGGATGGAAATTTTCATTTTCCCATAATTCCTTTACAATTGAAAATAGAAAGAAAATTCAAATTAGGCGAATTATTGCCTTATCAAAACGAACAATTTTTGCATTTAAACTTTTTCGATAGCTACAATTGCTTAGAAGTTATGAGCTGAAAAGTGATTTTCCCACCCTTCCCCTTCTCTCCCCCTAACTTAAAATACGTTTTAACCTATGCATGTTACCCCTCGTTGGAAAGCTCTCGTCATTTGCAGTTTCTTCCACCCTCTTTCATTCTTGTAGCTCCAATACTTATGAGAATAGAGGGCAAAATGTTCTTTTCCTTATTATTAGTAGTACAGAAGTATATGCATAACGCTTTGGCCCGTGTTATTTTGTAAACACGGTAACTAGAGTAATTTTGATTAGATTTTAACTGGCGACGGATATGTTGTAAAGATAGTGAAAATCTCGGTTGAGTTCGCAGATGGGCTAACCAGCTCAAAGGGGGTGGATATGGAGGGGGACTGAAAATTTCCTATTCCCTTACGATTCAAGATAGAAAGAAAATTCAAATTAGGCGAATTATTGCCTTATCACAACAAACAACTTTTGTATTGAAACTTTTTTGATAGCCACAATTTCTTAGAAGTTATGAGCTAAAAAGCCATTTTCAATCCCCTCCCTAACTTATCATTTCCCCATAGCTCTGTTACGACTAAAGATAGAAAAAAAAATTTCAATTAGGCGAATTATCACCTTATGATAACGAACAACTTTTATACTAAAAGTTTTTTGTCTGCTAGAATTGCTTATAAGTTATGAGCTGAAAAGCGATATTCAATACCCCCCTCCCCAATTTATCATTTCCCCATAGCTTCGTTAAGATTGAAGAGAGAAAGAAAATTTCAATTAGGGTAATTATCACCATATCATAACAAACTACTTTTATATTGAAAGTTTTTTGACAGCAAGAATTATTTAGAAGTTATGAGTTCCCATCAACCGCATTCACCTTCACTTTTTATACGGTATAATATATAATCACCTTCACTTTTATACGGTATAATATATAATTAATTTGTGACTAATTAATTTAATTAATTTATAGTTAATATCTTTGTTAAATTTTGTTAATTATAACTGTTAATTGATATACCTGGCTTTGTTCCAGATTAAAATGTTTTCATGTTTAATATTTTTAATGTAAAAATTAGTATTGTATAAATATTATAATACACAAATCACTTTTCTGATCTAAAACGCTTTTAATTAAAATGAGAATATCAATTGAACCAGACAATTTTTAAAAACATCCGTTTTCTTCATACGTTATTATTTGTTATATAGGTACTTCAAATTTTGTTAACAATTACTAAAGTAAATGAAAGGTTTTAATGAATATTTTGAAACAATTAAATTAACTATTTAATTATTCATTAATTTAAAGCGTGAAAATAAATCAATAGCTCGTCCCGATATAAATTGTTAAATCGTCTACTTTTAAAATTTTCTTTTAGCATTCTTCCTTCTGGAAACAGTTCTTCGTATTATTGTTGATCAACAAGAATATTGTTACGAATTCAGTTTAAAATTAATTTTGAAAAAAATATTAAAATGAGAGAAACCAATTTATGGAAATGAAAGACATTGCGGAAAAACGCCTTGCTTAATTTTTAATTAAGTGAAATTTTAAGCATCTTTTAGGCTTTGAAAAGTTGAAGGTGACCTTTCTCTTTTCTTAAATAAAGAGTTTGAAAAGTTTGATTGAGATCAGTCCAGTGGTTTAGGAGGAGATGTGGAACATGCATACATAGCCACAGTGACTTTTATTTAAATTAATATAATTATTAGATAATCATAGCATAAAGTAGCTGGCATATAGCCATAAAAAAGGTTTTAGTGGAGTTTTGTAACAATTAATTTTTTAACTTTAATTAAGTAGATAGTTAATTTTAATTAATCAAATAATTTTAATAGTTAATTTGATAATAGGTTTTTTGACAGAATACTTTAATTTGATATTTAACTAAACATGGTGGGACCATGATTTGTTTAATAAAATCAATATAAAGTAGCCAAAAATAAGAGTAATTAAATAAGAGTTCCCTTTATCCTTTTTGCTATTGAAAAATATCTGCTTAACTTTAAAATTGTTTGGGATTTTCTGCCTGAGTATTTGGTTTTAACCCTCCATGGAGATTTAAATTTGCTGTTCAAATTGGCTGCATTCATATCCTATGCTTTAAAAACACGTATTCAATTTGCCACTCACAATGTTTAATAATTTTTATTCTCTTATATGTTAAGAATTTAGTGACTATTATCTCTGTAACCAGGGAGTTCTCTAAATGAGTCCATTTTAGTAGTGTTTAAGTGTATCATGTCATGTGGTTTTACCATATGACAAAGTAATGTCCGCACAATTATATTGTAACCTAGATTAAATAAATTAATTTTTAAATCTAGAGTCCTTCTTCATTCGTGCCAGGAGTCAATTTCTTGCTACTGTTTCAGATAGGCTGGCTTAATGTTAATGGAATATTTGCACTGCTGAGATGTTTATTTCTTTATGATTCCTACCTGTTGAATGATTATGTGTTGAGATATAAAAAAAATTGACCAATGTACTGACCGATAAATCTATCATAACTTTTTGGAATGAAAAATGGAATGATAAAACCTTGATATAGTAAAAAATTAAATGTCATGAAAACAGACTCACAGCGTAAATATTGCAATGTGTTGAAACAATAAAGTCTTTGGCTATGTCTGTATTGATCAATATGTAATATTTCATGACTTTTGTAACATTAACGTAAAGGAATCTACCTTTGCCTTCAAGCTTGCCGAAAAGGGATTTTTTTAATACTAACTGATAACCCGGCGTTTCTCGGGATCTAATATTTTTCCATATGTCCGCCTCCATTCTTTTTCTCTAACTTTTTTAACTTTTTTCTTTAACAAATATTTTCTCTAACTTTCCCCAACAAACATAAATCTCCTATGAATCATTTATTGTTGAATTAAAACTTTCAAACATAGCCTTTTTATTACCTTACAACAGTATAGTTTGAATGAAAATGCTAGCAGCTTGGAAAAATAAAATTTATTTTAAACTTTTAAACAATATACCGTATAATAACTAATACATCATTGCAATGAACAATTATACTGTACAGAATTTTTCCGGCGTTGGTGATTAAAAATATGAACTTTAAAAAAAATCTTCAGAACTAACAAAATAATAATAAAAATATGTACTGCAAAACAAAACATCAGAAGACAAAAAAGAGAGAAAAAAAACGCAAGAAAACGATTATTTCTGATTTTTATAAATTAAAACAAAGTAGCTTAATATTTCGCCTCTCCCGCCGAAAATCTTTTGCAGAAGAAAGGCGTTTCCGAAGACTTTGAGCAAATTGCTAAAAATCAGGAACGCTACACAGAAGCTTCAAATTATTCTTGTCACGTGTAAATTTTGAATCTTATAATGATATAAAAATTACGGTTTTTCGATGAGAATATATACAGAAAATTCGAGAAAATAGGCAACCACTTAACATTGAATAAATAAAAATATAATTCGATTTTTTTTAATTCATTCCCCTTCTGATGTCTTTGAGAAATTTGCTCTTTCCAGATACTGGCACACGCTATACTGAAATACTTACTATGTAATACAGCTTCAGAGCACGCTGTGAATAGTCATTAATTTGGCATTAGTTCTGTTTGAATTTTAAGAATTCAAGAAAAATGAAAATGAGTAATTTGAAAACACTTTGAATGCTCACGGAAAAGAAGAATCTTTTCTTAAGTTCATGCACCGAGACAAATATTTTGGACATCGATTTTTCTTCATTTAACTAAAGATAGAACTTCGTTATAATAATCTAACCAACGAACTGCATGAGAACAAAAAATTAAACAGAAATTTAAAAATTGTCCATCACGTCTAGTTCAAGGTATGATATAAATATAAAATTCTTTAAATTTTTTTGATATTCTTTGATCAGATTTTAAAATTTCCCTTGAGTAATGAATACAGATTTCTTAAAGTTCCAAAATGTAAATTAAATTATTCCCTATTAGCAACTCTCGATTTATTATTTTATAAAAAGAACTACGTTAAGAGTACCTTAAAGAATGATTTCAAGCAAGCTCTCGCAATAAATTCTACTAATACAAAAGAATAATAGATTTTTCCCAAGTGTCATATTGGACATTAATTAGTCTTCAACTATAAATGAGTATTAAGAGATAAAATTAGTCACTAAATTCATTCTCTTCCGGTGTTTAATTATAAAACTGAAAGTTTCCATGGAAGGTATGATATAAATATAAAATTCTTTAAAATTTTTTGATATTCTTTGATCAGATTTAAAAATTTCCCTTGAGTAATGAATACAGATTTCTTAAAGTTCCAAAATGTAAATTAAATTATCCCCTATTAGCAACTCTCGATTTATTATTTTATAAAAAGAACTACGTTAAGAGTACCTTAAAGAATGATTTCAAGCAAGCTCTCGCAATAAATTCTACTAATACAAAAAAATAATAGATTTTTCCCAAGTGTCATATTGGACATTAATTAGTCTTCAACTATGAATGAGTATTAAGAGATAAAATTAGTCACTAAATTCATTCTCTTCCGGTGTTTAATTATAAAACTGAAAGTTTCCACATAGGTATTGCATTCGTAAAGTGAAAGAACATAAAGTTATTTCTTAATAATATTAATGACTAAAGAGTATCTGATTATACGAGACTTCTTTTTCTTAATTTTAAGTTTTTTTATTGTCTAGAATTGTCCTTCGCAAAATTGTGATGTTTCTTGATTGAAGCATTTAAAATTTACTGCATTCGGACATATTGCAAATGCCTATGATAGTCGAAATTTACTGTATTCGTAATCATTGCAAATGTCTATGATAGCCGAAATTTGCTGTATTCGGAATTATTGCAAATGTCTATGATAGCCGAAATTTGCTGTATTCGGAACTATTGCAAATGTCTATGATAGTCGAAAATTACTGTATTCGGAATTATTGCAAATGTCTATGATAGTCAAAATTTACTGTATTCGAAATTATTGCAAATGTCTATGATAGTCGAAAATTACTGTATTCGGAATTATTGCAAATGTCTATGATAGTCGAAATTTACTGTATTCGGAATTATTGCAAATGTCTATGATAGTCGAAATTTTAGTCATCAAAAGTAGCTCATCGACGAATTTGGCTTTTCTCAACAATTTTATTGTTACAGAAATTAAATAAAAAGTTAATGAAAATCTGCAGTTATTAAAAAATTTAAATTTACTGCAATACAAAATTTAATAAAAATCTACAGTTTTGGTATGAGAAGTACATGCCAAATTTCATCTATTAGCTTGCTGTCTTTTTCAGTTATTGTTTAGTTATCAGTCACACACAGACAAGCTGACAGACTTGAGTCTTTTATCTCTGTCTAAACGGGATCTTTCAAACAGGAGTGGCATTAGAATTCTCCCGAGAGGGGGACACGACCTGCTGTACAAGGGAAAGTGCGTAATGAGGAGCCTCTCAAATTTTCGCTAGATCTTTATTTATAGTACAGTAAACGAAGGGTTTGAAAAAAAAATAATATAGTTTTGAGAATTGGTACACATGTTTGTGAGGGGCTTATGATGAACATACTAAAAAGTCCCCGGTCCTGGGGATGAGCTAGCGGCGCCATCTTTGATTTCATCCCCCCCCCTTTTTTTTAGTTTTTCTTGAATATCTCGAAAACTATTCAAATATCAAACTACTTGTTATTTTACAAATTAAAGAGCATAAAATTCCCTACAAATACATACTTTTATTTTTCTTCCAGCTTTAACAGTCTTAGAAATAATGGGTCTCAAAGGTTGCCGCCATCTTGAATTTCCTCCCCCTTTTCAGTTTTTCTTCAATATCTCTAAAACTATTCAATATTCAAATTACAAGTGATTTAGCAAATTAAAGAGCGTGCGATTCCCTACAGATAGGTACTTTGATTTTTCTTCAGGATTTAATAGTTTTTGAGATAAATAATTGGTCTCAAAACGGATGAATTTGTAAAAAATCTTAATTGATAGTACAATAAACGAAGGTTTGTAGGAAAACAAAAAATCATACAGTTTTGAAAATTGGTACAAATGTTCTCGAGGGTCTTTTGTTGAACATAGTAACGAGTTGAATAGCCAGTTGCGTGAACGGAGTGCAAAAATTTGCCCCGACTGGGGACACAGCATCCCCTACGGGGGGGGGGGGCCTGGCACCCTCCAGACATTTCACTGGCGCCATCCCTGCTTTCAAAGTCTTGAAACCACACTCTCCGCCGATTATAATATTTTCTGTATAGGAAAGCAAAGAATAAAGTTAGTTAGCAATAAAGTAAAGTTATTATGAATTGTAGGATCAAATAATTAATTTTACAGATTTCCATGCCCCCTTTTAAATATTTCAAAACCGGAATCTTATGTAAAGAGTTGCATCAGAAAACCGGCTTTCCGTAAGTCTTTTCTTTCTTTTTCCGCATGAACACTTCAAAGTACGATGTTTTTATCCTTCCGCGGAAATTCTTCGAAAACCTACCTTCCCGGGCAATAGGTGTGCGTCACATCCCCTTCCTGTCTGGGTATAAACCATGTTCCTTCTTCAGGTTGCGTTAATAAAATGCTGCTGCTGAGACTATGGAAATTTTGAGGATAACTCTGTTCCTTTTTCTCCTTAAATTCCATTCCTGTCAAAATGAAACCGATCCTGTTGACAAGAAAAGTAAGTCTTTTACGAAAAAAGCAGTCTTTATTATAAAAAATCCGATCCCGTTTGTGAAAAAATTATAAAATGTTTATAATAAAAATCAGGGTTGCCACATCAAAATAGCAAAATAAGGCCAAACCTTCTTAAAAATAAGGCCAAAAAAGGCCAAATTTGAAAATGGATTGAAAACGTCATTTGCTATTAAAAAAACAGCTATCCTTCATGAAAACGAATCCCACTTGATAGGCATATGTTCAATGTTCTATTATTAAACTAAAATTTAAGTGAAAGAAATTTAAAACATCCTTGTTCTATTCAGGAGATATTTCGTTTGACAGCTCATTATATATCATTTGAAAAGTGTAATATCAAAAATTTATTAAAAAACAATAGAATAAGTAATTAAAAATTGTTCTAAAAGTCATTAACGAAAATAAAGCCAAAAAAGGCCAAAAATGAATTTAAGGCCAAATGAAAATTCCTAAGCCAAGGGCTTTGAGAAAAGGCCAAATGTCCATAATTTGGCCTTTAAAAGGCCAACATGGCAACCCTGGTAAAAATATATCTCTGATAATTTAGTGAATATTTTTATGTCCCTACATCCGGTACGTTATTCCCTTTCTGTTATTACAAAAATCAAGTAATTACTGATATAATAGCCCAGATCTGTCTTTCATTGATCCGGTAACGCTCTGACGTCACCAACAGTAAAATTCGCGCCATAGCTCTGAGAGAAGTTAAACAGAATTATTTCATTGTTTGAGCGTATAAATTTCAGTAAGTTTAAATTTAAAATGTAAATGTCGTTTTAATTTCAAATTTAATAACTCTAAAATAGTAAAATAAAATTTGCTATCGATTGATATAAAATTTATCTCGCTGGGATCGATAGTTCTCGAGAAATTTTAAATTATATTAATGATATATTTCAAATAATTTCCTTTTTTTAATAGAAAGTAGTAAATCACGTCAGTGGTATATCGTGCGCGTGATATAGTTTGGGCTCCACTATGCATCTGATTATTTATTGCAATCGTGATGATATAATTTGATAATATTTTTTGGCAGCGTTTGACAAGCTGAGAAGTGCTTTGTAAGAAGTGTAAATAATATGTAAATTAAAAAAATATCTCCTGTCATAAAACATATGTTTATTTTATTTGTTTTCAAACAATGTTAAGCATTTCTCTCGCATATATATCTATTTAAACACGTCAAATTTGACGGGAAATCTCTCGATGAAGAGACGCTTTTAACCCGTCATACCATGACGGGTGATTTTCTAGTTTGCAATAACAATGAAATATTTGTTAATTCTGTGATGTTTTGAATAGCCAAGCCAAACAAACAAAAAATAGTAAAGAGTAACACAATAGTAACGGAATTTCGCTTGCGGAGTACGGCGTGGATTCGAAGCATCCAATGCACCTCCACTTCTAGTTAAGATTTATTCTTTTGGTTAAAATACCAGTTTGTCCATTAGAATTTGAGTCGTCTCGGATACTAAACAACTGCTCTTATTTATTTATTCGTTTGTTTGTTTGTTTTATATAATAAGCTATTTTAGGCAAGAAAAATTATTTGGTCTTTCAGAGTGATGAAGAGGTGGAAGCTATTTTCGGAAAAGAAAGGCTTTTGTTGTTGTTGTTGTCTTTGGAGGTGTTAGCACCCTAGTGTAGCCTTCCGCTTACGCCACCTCTCACTTAAACGCCAGAGATCAAATTCATATTCGCGTTTAAACTAAAATCAAAATTTCTAAAATACCTCAACGTACGAAATATATATATTTTTGTAACTTCTTGCTTATCATAGCGTTCCTAGGCGCTTTTTAATAAGCATCGAGAATATTTGAATTTTAAAACAGAATATATTTTAACTACTTTAATATGCTTTTATGTTTATGATATAGCGATGGGGGGAAAAAACATTATACGATCATTAAACTTTAGCTAATATATGTAACAGTTCCTTATTAATTTTCATTTATATGTTGCATATTACTAATATAATATCCAAGATCTCTCTCTCTGTAACGCTCTGACATCACCAACAATAAAACTCGCGCCATAGCACTGCGAGACGCTTTCATTTCAAATTTAATAGCTCTAAAATAGTGAAATAAAATTTTATATCTATTGATATAAAATTTATCTCGCTATGATCAATAGTTCCCGAGAAATTTTAAATTATATTAATCAAATATTTCAAATTAATTTCCGTTTTTTAACAGAAAGTAGCAAATTACTTCAGTGGTATACCATGTGCGTGATATAGTTTGTTTATGTTTATTTCATTTGTTTTCAATCATTGTTAAACATTTCTCTCGCATATATATCTTTTTAAACACGTCAAATTTGACGTGAAATCTCTCGAATGAAGAGGCAATTTGCACCCGTCATACCATGACGGATGATTTTCTAGTTTATAATAGTATATGTCGTTAAATAAGTTTTTGTGGCAGATATACTGAAATAATCTTTGCTGCATTTATTGAAGAGGGAGGTAAAAAAAATGTAAATGAGTATCAGTGATGTAGTCGCAAAATAAACAGTGCAGGGAAGCTCTAAAAGCAGTACCGGAACGCTCTAACCTGGGTGACAAAAATCGCGTTGTTTTAAGGACTTTTTAACAATTTTTTCTTATTTATTTGTCTTTAAAAAAGTCAGTGCCGGAACCCCGTTCCGGCGAGTTCCGCTTCCACTACACCCTTGATGAGTATGATAGTTATCAAAAATCATGGATCAGCAGAATTTAAAATTGTGAAAATAATTATAAAAATCCTATTTAAAAAAATAACAAAGCGATCTAATTGACATCACTAAATCGGTAAATTTCTTTGAGTTTAAGATGGCATAAAATCGCTTTCTTCCGATTATAATTTCCAAAATTCCATAACATCAAAGTTAAGGAATAAAAAAAATATAGTGACAAACCGTCACTGGAAAATGTGATTTCGGACAATTTTGCAGGATTTTTTTGACCGCTCAAGGCCCTGTTTCAACTAGACCATTCGGTATTTCGTCTGTTTGTTGGTCAATTTCCTTGTCAATCACGGCCAAACGCGTTGTTAGATTTTCTTCGAATTTGGCGTGAATAATCCTTGAAGTCATTAAAAACGACATATCTGTAAGGATTTTTATTATTTGATTTCGTTTCAAGATGGTAGACGTTTTACTACTTTCAATTTTTGGCGAATTCAACACAAATAAAACAATTGAATCGTTTTCGTAATGGCGAGACATTTCATTTCAATTTTATTAATACTGATAAAAGCCGACATTTAATTGTTATTTTGTGAATACTGATAAAAGAAGAGGATCGTTTAAATAATTATCACCCGGAAAAAAGTGATTAAACCTATATAGATTGTAATAAAAAGCAAATCATATGGGGGGTTTTGTTGTTGTTGTTTTTCACACGAAGTATACTGTTCGCAGAACTACAAGTACAGATGCATGCCATCTGGGAATGTTTGACTCTGAAAAGCGGTAAAACACAGGTTTAGTCATTTTTGATCAGACATTAGAAAAGACATCAGTATGTGACAATATACACGTTCAAGAAATTGGAGGTAGAACATTCTCGATTTTTTATCATTATTTCATTCAGGAATGTCTTAAATATCTTACAACATCAAAATCTTCAGGTCTATTTTTTTAAAAAAAAAGATTATCATACTCTTGCTTCGAGCACTTTGTATAAGTAAAATTGAAAAGTATTCAAATCATTGCTGGCTTTTTTTTTTTTTCCTTTCTTTGAAAACTACAAATATTTTTCTGCATCTCACAGGCTTTTCGAACACATAATTATAACATACAAGAATTACCAATGAAAAGGTTTTCCTCTCGATTTTTCTCATTCGCTTTTATACAATACATAGCGTTTCGCGTTTAGTTTTATTATTAAACTTCACTAGAAAATCACCCGTCATGGTATGACGGGTGCAAATTGCCTCTTCATTCGAGAGATTTCCCTTCAAATTTGACGTGTTTAAATAGATATATATGCGAGATAAATTTTTAACATTGATTGAAAATAAATAAAATAAACATATGTTTTATGACAGGAAATATTTTTTTATTTACATATTTCTTTATTCAAAAAACCTCTTGGTAAGCGACATTCCGTGTGAAGTATTTTTCGTTGTTTAACAATTTTCCTTTTTTCAGATGCCTTTGTGTAAATTCTAACGTTGACAAAAAATATTATCAAATTATATCATCACGATTGTAATAAATAATCAGATGCATCGTGGTGTCCAAACTATATCACTCGCATTATATACCACTGACGTGAATTACTATTTTCTTTTAAAAAACGGAAATTAATTTAAAATATAGGATTAATATAATTTAAAATTTCTCGTTAATTATTGATCATAGCGAGATAAACTTTATATCAATCGATAGAAAATTTTATTTCACTATTATAGAGTTATTAAATTTCAAAATTAGAACGACAATTACTCTTTTAAATTTAAAATTGCTGAAATTTAGATTCTCTAACAATGAAATAATGCTGTTTAACGTCTCGCAGTGCTATGGCGCGAATTTTAATGTTGGTGACGTCAGAGCGTTACCGAGAGACAGATTTGGGCTATTATATTAGTAATACTCAGTTTATCCTTATTATACTTCGAGTATAATAAAGAGAATAGAGACTGCCGTTTAGACCTCTTACATTTGACCAATTGAGTCCAAAATTTGACGCAGATCTTCAATTTTGGTCTCAAAACGGTATAAAAAATTTCATTTAACTAGCTTGTTGTGTTTCTGAGTGATTCTGTTCTCATACATACATTGGATAGACAAACAAGCACTCTACACTTTTAAGGAGTCCAAAATTTCATGCATATCCACAATTTTGGTGTAAAACCATATTCCGAAATTTATCTTTCCAGCTTGATGCGTTTATTCAGTTATCGAGTTCACATTCAACCCTTTGACGGATTTTATCCAAAATTTCATACCTATCTACAATTTTGGTGTAAAGACCGTATTCTGAAATTTATCCTTCTAGCTTGATGCGTTTATTCAGTTATCGAGTTCACATTCAACCCTTTGACGGATTTTATCCAAAATTTCATAC
>BGPR01000232.1:661417-755567 GCA_013235015.1 Araneus ventricosus
AGCTTGATGCGTTTATTCAGTTATCGAGTTCACATTCAACCCTTTGACGGATTTTATCCAAAATTTCATACATATCTACAATTTCGGTGTAAACACTTCATACCAAATTTTATCCGTCGAGCTTCTGCTAAATTTCTGAATAATTGTGTTCACAGACAGAGTTATTAATAGCTCAACTTTAATAAATACTCAGTTTCAGTGGCGGATCCAGGATTTGGGTCGGGGGGGGGGGCTTAGGTCATAATAATTTTGTATCGTCGTGACAAATGTCAAACCTCATGGTTTAGGTAAACCAAAACACTTTACCTTTACAGACTTTACTCACCTGACAATAAGAATCATAAAGAACAATACAATACTTTCCATAATTTGATAAAGAATACAGTGAATTAACTAGCCAAAAATGTGTTCGACCGCGTCAATGCTACAAGTAAAAGTAGAATGACTAAAAAAGTAGGAAAATTTTCGAGCCTGTCAAACCAGAAAGCAATACTGACACGTTATTATATATTTTTTTTTTGGAAAAAAAGAGAAAATTAAGTACAAGCAATATGTATTGATTTTAAATAAAATCAAGAATTCTGGCTGCGCACTGGGGGGGGGGGGGCGGCAGCACCATACCCCCCTGGATTCGCCATTGCTCAGTTGTCTTCTTCATACTTGTCAACTAAATACACCACACTATTATACATTTATAATTTGAGCCCTTCATGGCAGATTTACAAGCAGAATGCTCTCACAATGAGCAATAACTCTTTTGGTTAGAAGCATAAGTTATACTCTCACCGATACTACGATACATGATCTCAACTACATCAGCGACAACAGCGCCCTTTTAAGAGAATGGGGAGGTACTGCATTCAACAGACAGGCAAAGAAAAATGCTTTTTCGGACACAGGGAGGTCTGAAATGTGGAGAATCATCATAATCTTGTATTTGAATTAATTAACCATGTCAATATTTTCAATTTCAATAGTTCGCAAGCGAGAAAATAACCAGCGGGAGTGGCCTCCCAAAAACTTTCTCGAATACGAATAACACGGGTACGGAGGGGGAAATACACTGCGCGCAGGAAAACGTGCGGTATTTCCTAAGGTGGGAAAAACGTGTGGTATTCCCTAAGGTGGGGAAAACGTGCGGTATTCCCTAAGATGGGGAAAAAACTCGCTCCAGTGTTCGCAGCCTCTTTTTTTTTTTTGCTTAGAATGGAGAAAAGACCGAATAGGTAATTTCAGCGCCTTTTTTTAACCGATTTAAACGAAAATCGGAGACAAATCTACAATTAGGGTTGCAAAACTACATACGAAATTTCATTTATCTAAGTAATTTTCTTAAGAAGTTATGGCGTTCAAAATTATGAAATTATACAGACCGACAGACGGTGAACCCTTTGACGGATTTGTCCCAAACTTTCATACGGACCTATATTTCTGATGAAAAAACTGTGTACCAGATTTTATCCATCTAGCTATTTCATTTTTTGAGTTATAGAGTTCATATGAACGCGTACATACAGACATACAGACTTCCCGTAGACGGATTTTGTCCAAAATTTGAAAAAAACCTACAAATTATGTGTAAAGATCACATACCAAATTTCATCCCCTTAGTTCCAATAGTTTTCGAATTATCGTGTTCACAGACAGACATAATTCTAAAGTTGTGTTTTTCGGACTAAGGGAGGTCTAAAACGAAGAGATTCGTTAAAATCTCGAGTTCGAATTTTTTGACGATTACAATACTTTCTCTTTGTATACTTCGTTTATGAGAAAGTAAAAATGGGTACTCTTAACATCACGAAACACAACAGTTCATACGTTATAAACAAACTTATCGTTCTAAAATACTCTTTAAATTGCATAGTTCTTTAAAGCTCCTTTTGGTAGCTTCCCATCTGGTAGGAACACGCGGTCTCATGTTCCTACCAGACGTTAAAAAAATTCAGAAATATTCGTTATTGGTCGTGAAAAATTAACTTTTTTCTTTCTCTTTGAAACATCGAAATAGTGAGATAGATGGTTTTGCTTGTCAAACGACGATAAATTCTTATTTTTTTTAATAAAGTGATATTTTCCTTTCTGTTCATGTATTTTCAGCCTTGGAAAAGCAGCAGGAATTGGACACGAATTATACATTTGTAGATTGGCTTCTCCAAGGTGAACATAGTGACAAAGTAGAGTACCAAACTTTCGACGGATGGTACAACAATCCTTGGCATCTCTCTCTTGGTTCTACTGGTAAGATGTTTCGTTCGTCATTAATTTTAAAAAATCTTCTCTTTTGGTCAAACATGGAAGAATATATGCAGGGTTCCCACTAAAGTCCCTTACCTCCCTTTTAACTACCGAATGGCTGCAGCTATCTTCATAAGAGTGGTGTCTAGGCATAGTAAAGTGACTATGCGCTACTGGATGAAACCACTTACAGCGCCATCTGGTGGAAAACGGTGGAGTTAGTGTTATCATCTCTAAAACGGTACGAGATAGAGGAAAAAAGTGAACTACAAAGTTGTAAAGCGTCATCTATTTAGTACAAAAAGATACCTTATGGTCATGAATGCTAAAAACAGAACTCTTAAAATGCGCGTTTGTTTGTTTGCGGATTCGGATGTTTGAGCACAAAACATCATCAGTGAAGCAGTACCTGGTGGAGGAATTCTAGGAACAAATAATCGGGTAATAAATAACAAATAATCAAATAATGGTGGTTTCCGATAGTGGCCACGTTCACCTGATCTAACTCCAATGGACTTTTTCCTGTGGAGATACCTCAAACACCAGGTGTATACGACCTCTCCGCCAACATTGCAGGACCTTCAACGATGCATTACGGATGCTTGTGCCAACGTGACACCAGCTATGCAACGTTAAATGCAAGCAAGGGTACAGATGTGCATTATAGCTGACGGAGAGAAGTTTTAACATCGAAAATAAAGGTATCTTGTGATAACTAGTTGTTTGTTTTTCTTTCTAAGAATGTTTTGTCACGTGTGAGTGTAGGAAATCGCGAACAAACAAATACATGTTTTGAGCGTTCTGTTCTAAGCATTTACATCCACAAGGTGTCTTTTTGTACTAAATCGATGATGCTCTATAACTTTGTAATTCACTTTTCCCTCTATCTCGTACCGTTTTAGAGATAATAACACTAACTCCACCGTTTTCCACCTGGTGGCTCTGTAAGTGGTTTCATCCAGTAGCGCATAGTCACTTTACCATACTAGACACAGCTCTTATGAAGATAGCTGCAGCCATTCGGGAGTTAAAAGGGTAGTAAGGGACTTTAGTGGGCACCCTGTATATAAAGGTTATATGGAGTAAAATAAAAGTCCTATCGTAAAAAAGATCAATATTCCTATTCTCATTATCAAAAGTAATCAAATTATCAGTTTAATAAAGAACAGATAATCGGAATAGTGGCTACAAACTTTACATAATGAATCCACTTTCGATATATAAAAATATAAAACGAAATCGATCAAATTTTTATGAAACGCCTTATACAAGGCATATTTTAAAATCATAAATATAAGTTTACCATTACCATCTACCTCCTTTTTTTAGATATGATGTCGCATGATGTTGTTGGATCTATTTATATAGGATCTTTATTACATTTTCATCAGTGCAGTAGCATTGGGAATACATTTTAATCCATGGAAACCAAGTGACATTTCCTTTGTCTGCTTAGTATTAAAGAAACTAACATTTGTTTTTCTTCTTCCACCATGGTATTCTTGCGAGAAGTTGGCACGTAACAAAACTGCAGTTGCAGAAATCTCAGTGAAAAATTTGCATAACTTCATGGCGGATTTTTATTTTTCCAAAAGCATGCATAACAACTGATGCAAACAAAACGTAATAAAATGTTATTAATGATATAAATTTAAGAAACATAATTTCTTCTCTTTACTTTTTCGCTTTTCATTTCATTACATTAAAAATTACTCAACACTTTCTTTCTAACTTTCTTAAATATTGCTGAAATTAAGTTTGCTGCCTAACGAACAAGACGTAACGTTACATCATTTTTTGTTTCACTTTTTGTTTATTCTTCTGAATAATGAATATTCAGTCAATATTCAATAATTATTTACTTACTAATTTCTTCAAACAACTGTTAAATTATAAGACACGATATGCCTTTACATTTCTCAAATTTTCCCGTGATTCATAATAGCTTATAATTGATTATCGGAGCTTTGATACACTATCACCGCACCATATCCCTATCGCAGTGGCGTAGCGAGGGCAAATGGCAATCGGGAAATCATATGATTCTATCCATCATATAGGATAAGGAATCATATGATTCCCTATCCTAAACTTATTATTTCACATTTATAGTTGAATTTAACAGTTGAGAAGCGAGTGAAATCAGGTGTGCCATCAGCTGGCACACTGCTCCGCAAAGGGTTAATAGTGCCCGGATCATGTTATTATTTTTACGCCCCCTCATCATATTTGCTTTTTAAAAAACGGAATAAACGCAACAAAGGTGCCCCCTAAAAAGTGGCGCCTGGTGCATCTATACCCCTTGCCACCCCGGTCACTTTGCCACTGCCCTGTCACCAGAATCCTCTATACCCTCTTGCCACTCCGGTCACTTTGCCACTGCCCTGTCACCAGAATCCTCTATACCCTCTTGCCACTCCGGTCACTTTGCCACTGCCCTGTCACCAGAACCCTCTATACTCCCTTGCCACCCCGGTCACTTTACCACTGCCCTGTCACCAGAATCCTTTTGATTTCAGTAAAATTCAATGCAATCCAGATGTACATGCATGGGAAAGAAGAGCGTCACATACCTCTATGGGAGGACATGAAAGAGACTGCAGTAACCGGTGAATTGTTTCAAACATACCACAAGTTTCGAGTATCGGTTGTTTTTCCTAGAAGTACATCCAACCTTCCATTTGTCTATTGGAATTAGAAAAATTATTGCCCGCTTTAAGACTTTGGGCACGTATGAACAGATCCTAAAAGCAGGTCTTGCCCAAATAAAAAAATATTTACAGGTTGATCTAGAATTCCAAGCTTGCAGCAAATTTGCAACACAAGCGTGATGCAAAGATAGCACAAAGAGATAATTATCTTTGTCTCTGTTTTAAAAAGACATCCGATTTTTAATAGCATCTCCCAGACCGTCCTTCTTTTTATTAATTCAATAAATCAATGATAATTTGTAAAAAAACTAACTTTTTTATAAAAAAAATTTTGAAACATTTTCCATCTTTTTACTAAATATAGCATTCGCACTTTAAAGAAAACTATATTGCCTTTTTCTGAATGTTGAAATTTTAGCGTTTATAAACAAAATTAAACCGAAAAAACAGTCAATTTTTGTTGAAAAATAAACTTATACATTTTGTCCCATTTTAAAGTATTTACTTTTGAACTCTAACTTCATAATTTATTCTACTAACAAAACGTAGTTATTAGCGAAAATCGCTCTCTCTTTGGCTTCAAATCATATTCGCAACTCAAAAAATTAACGAAATCAAGAAAATAGTTTAAAATAAATCGTATGCGAATCGAATCGAACGATGTATAAGCGAAATCTATCTTCTCCTTTCAGAGTTTAACTGGCCGAATGGTTAGAGCGCCCGCTTCCCGAGCGCTAGGTCACGAGTTCTATCCTGTGTTGTGTTCGTACTCTGTTTTTGCAATGAGTTTGCAATGCAAGCTTGCTGCAAGTTGGTCTTATGGTGACTTCGATGCTTGAGTTAACTTGCTGCAAGCTTGTTTCACACTTGCACACTTGTCGTGACAAATTTGCAGAAAGCTTGCAGATTTGCAGTGCAAGTCTGCTGCAAATTTGCTGCAAACTAAAATTGCTATCTAGGATATGAACAGATCCTAAAAGCAGGTCTTTCCCAAATGAAAAAAATATTTACAGGTTGATCTGGAATTCCACAGACAAACTTCCAGATTTTCTTCTTCTTCTGTTAAATAAATTTTGCAATAGAACTATACCCCCTTGCCACCCCGGTCACTTTGCCACTGCCCTGTCACCAGAATCCTTTTGATTTCAGTAAAATTCAATGCAATCCAAATGTGCATGCATGGGAAAGAAGAGCGTCACATACCTCTATGGGAGGACATGAACGAGACTGCAGTAACCGGTGAATTGTTTCAAACATACCACAAGTTTCGAGTTTCGGTTTTTTTCCTAGAAGTACATCCAACCTTCCATTTGTCTATTAGAACTAGAAAAATTATTGCCCGCTTTAAGGCTTTGGGCACATATGAACAGATCCTAAAAGCAGGTGTTGCCCAAATAAAAAAATATTTACAGGTTGATCCGGAATTCCACAGACAAACTTCCAGATTTTTTTCTTCTTCTGTTAATTAAATTTTGCAATAGAACATGGGGTCACAAATGTAAAAGATGACCACTACAGGAGGTCAACTGCCAATGAATTAAGTAAAAAAGCGAATGTAAAATATAAAGTGTAATGTTTAATGAAATACAAATTCGTAACAGCACAACATCACAACTGCATGAACAACAACATTAAATTCATTCGCGGCATGTCGGTTATAATGGCAAGTAGGTCTTAGAATCAAAAACAAACCTTTGGAGTAACTTATGTAAGAGTTCAATGGACTTATCATTCGAAGCGACGCACACTTCGCATGTTGTTATTAATGTAACTGTGTTGTTGGGCTGTTGTGAAGTTGTATCCTATTAAACATGTGTTATATACTTTTTCTGGTATATCCTTTTCTTCAGGTACCCTATTAGCACAAGATGCTCTACAATATTCGCATGATATCGTTACGATGTTGTGTGGCATTCAGAATATTGTAGCAACATCGCGGAGATATCGTAAAATATTTTGTGTTAATAGGGTATATCCTTTCTTTACTTTATTCACTGGCAATAAGCTCAGTGTAGCGGACAATTTTTGCGTTCGCTGTCTTATAGTGTACGATCACCCCTAGAAGTTTATCAGTGGGTAGACCAGCTAGTTCCAGACCACCCAGTATACATAAAGAATTAAAAATGCGAACACAACATTGAATAAAGATTGGACTGAAGATGAAAACTGGGAATCATTGGTATTTGTAAAAAAAGTTTTTATTACTGTCTACTAAGATGAATACCTGCAGTGAAGAAACTGGCTCTCAGACTATTAAAATGACAGAAGGTGCAAAGTCCTTTGGAAATCATATGTCTCAGTAGGTGATTAGAATCATTTGTTCTGGATACTGCTCTCTTCGAATACGAAACTCTTAGGGGTCTATTCTGGTAACCCCGGTTGGGGTGGGGGGCGTCACTTTTTCCGTACGTTAACAACGGGAAAAGTGCCCCCCCCCCCCCCAACCGGGGGTACCAGAATAGACCCGTTAGAGGCTCTGGATGGTGGGTACTTTGATATACTAAACCTCCAAATGAGAGACAGACATTACTAATATCAGCTTATAAAAGACATAAAGATATCGTTATCTTCTTTCTCTTCCGTCTGCAATTTAAAGTTACAGAATTTTTTCTTTTTCCTGTAGGATAATATATGAAAAACTCTTATTCCCGAATTTTTTCTGCGTTGTCGCATTATGTTTTTTATTTGCTATTTTAGTTTTATTTTTACGAATTTCACAAACATTGGTCGTAAATTTCAGTTTGTACTGTCTGATTCTTAATCGTCTTTTAATTGTTTGTTAAGGTAAATATTTACATAAGTCTTATTTTAGATTGTGGTTATATTTTTCAAATGTGCTTTACCTTCCTGTGTTAATTAATAAAACTGCAGTTGAGGAATTTATTATTTATCAAAATATTATCTAATGTTTCATTAACACAATCACAAACTGCTAGTTTTTTAAAAAAAACTAAGAACAAGGTACTACAAACAAAGGAAATGTAATATAAGGTGGAATTGGAGATAGTTAGTTCAACGTTTTAGAGATGCATTGGAGAATATTTTCATAAGGTGTGTGGTCTCCTCTCGCCGAAATGCAAGCTTTACAGGGATTTTCCATGCTGGGTGTTAGATAGTCCAGGAATGCCTGCTGTAACAAAGTGTAATCACAATTTATAGCTTTTTGAAGCTCCTGAAGGGTGATGGGTGGAGGCTGTAATGATCCAAGTCGGTATCCTCATATCCTATCATATTTAATTTCAAATATAATGCGGGACAATCTTTATGGCGAAAAGAACATAGTAGGCCTAATAACATAAGCTTTACACACACTGTACCAGTGCAGACTGTTACATATGGACGAGTCTTCTGTTCCTTTTATTTGGATCCACAGACCGTATTCCGGTAACCCTCCTATTTAAGCAATCGCCAAATACATTTGGATACTTATCAAGGACCAAATTCCAACCAGTTCTTTCTTTAGTATACAAAGAATTGACGCTGAATTCTGTGCGGGGTTTCCGGGAGGGACCAGGGCCCCCTCCGGCGGAGCAAATTTTTGAACTACGTCCACGCAACCGGCAACCCAGATAGCATGTACACTTGCAGCAAGTTTGATTTTTCTTGATATTAACTTATCATGACAAATTTGATGTGGCAACTTTGCAGCAAACTTCCTGCAAAGTAACAAAGCATAATCGACCAACCCACTTGCAAAACAAGTTTGCTGCGAAAATGATACAGCACACTTACAGATAATTTTTGTTTCTGTAGACAAACTACTCTCTCCGGGGCAAACTCATTGCAAATTATAGCAAAAACAGAGTATGAACACAACCCGGTATAGAACTCGCGATCTACCGGTTCCGAAGCAGACGTGCTAACCATTCGGCCAGTTAAACTCTGAGAGGAGAAGATAGATTTCGCTAATACATCGTTCGATTCGATTCGTATACGATTTATTTTAAACTATTTTCTTGATTTCATTAATTTTTGAGTTGAGAATATGATTTGAAGTCAAAGAGAGAGCGATTTTCACTAATAACTACGTTTTGCTAGTAGAATAAATTATCAAATTAGAGTTCAAAAGTAATTACTTTAAAATGGGACAAAATGTATGAGTTATTATTTTTCAACAAACATTGACTGTTTTTTCGGTTTAATTTTGTTTATAAACGTTAAAATTTCAACATTAAGAAAAGGGCGATATAGTTTTCTTTAAAGTGTGAGTGTTATATTTAGTAAAAAGATGGAAAATGTTTCAAAATTTTTTTTAATAAAAAAGTTAGATTTTTTACAAATTACACTGAAAATCGGCCCCGACACCATTCCTGTAAATTCTTATGTGAAATGACCCCCTGAATCCGAATATGACCCCCATTTTGACCCATCACCCACGGTTTTCTCGGGCCCCCCCCCCCCCCCTCTATTTTTATCATTGTCCGGTAATTTTATGGCCATGAATTTGATTTGGAGGGGGAAAACTATTATTTTAACCGTTAAATGTCTTCTGAGGAGCTACAGAAGTGAAAAGTTCTAAAATATGAACATTTGTAATGAGGAGGAAGATTTGGGTGGGATTTGTCCCCTTAAATTTAAAAAAAATCAATAAAAATGACCGGTTTTTCTGGTTTGTTTTCGCAATTTTTTCACTTATTTTCTACATATTCCAGCTTCCAGCCCCCTCCCCCCTTTTCCTCACCCAAACACCCCATATAATAAAAATATATAGGAACAATTTTGGCTAAAAACGGGTAAAGGGGAGAGGTCCCGAAGCCCTCACAAGAAAGTTAGGAAGATTCACTGTACAACGTTGCCGCTCTTTATTTTTATCACTGTTATGTAATTTTATGGCTATCAATTTGATTTGGAGGGGGGAAAAGATTATTTTAACACTTAAATTTAAAAATAAAAATATAATATAATATAAAAATAAAATAAAAATATAATATAATAAATAAAATTAAAATAAAAAAATAAAGTTTGGAAGATTCACTGTACAACGTTGTCGCTTTTGCACATCAAACTCGGATTGGTCAAATGGTTTGTGAAAACAATGGATGACAGGTGATGAATTTAACTTTTTGAAAAATAAATTTCTTCGTCTTAGTGAGGCTAAAATCAAGGAAGGAATTTTCGTGCGCCCCCAGATTAGACAACTTTTTAAAGATTCAACGTTTATGAAACATCTGAATCTCAAAGAAAAACGAGCATGGCTTGCATTAAAAGATGCGAGCATGTTGGCAGAATACTGCTGGTCATTGGTACGAAAAACTTCTACTTCATGGTACAAGAGGAAAGCAAGCACCAAATGAAGTACTATATTATAAATTACATTTATTATATTTTATATTATATTATCTATTATTGTTATTATTTATTATATTTTTATTTTTAAATATTTTGTGTTAAAAAATAATCCTTTCCCTCCTCCAAATCAAATTCATGACCATAAAATTACATAAAAGTGATAAAAATAAAGAGCGGAACGTTGTACAGTGAATCTTCCAAACTTTCTTGTCAGGGCGTCGGGACCTCCCCCCTCACCCGCTTTCAGCCAAAATTGCTGCAATGCATTTTTATTATGTGGGGTGTTTGGGTGAGGAAAAGGGGTGGCTGGAAGCTGGAATATGTAGAAAATAAGCGAAAAAATTGCGAAAACCAACCAGAAAAACCGATCATTTTTATTGATTTTTTTAAAATTTAAGGGGGACAAATCCCTCCCAAATCTCCCCCCTTGCTACAAATGTCCATATTTTAAAACTTTTCACCTCTGTAGCCCCTCAGATGATATTTAACGGTTAAAATAATAGTTTTCCCCCTCCAAATCAAATTCATGGTCATAAAATTACCGGACAGTGATAAAAATAGGGGGGGGGGCGTCCTGAGGGAACCGGTGGGTGTTAAAATAAATAAGTATTCGACCAGTAATGGTCTTACATAAGAATTTGCAGGAATGGTGTCGGGGCTCGATTTTTTTTTTTGCAGCGCAGTGTTATCATTGATTTATTGAATTAATAAAAAGAAGGACTGTCTAGGAGATGCTATTAAAAATCGGTTTTTTTTTTTAAACAGAGACAAAGATAATTATCTCTTTGTGCTATCTTTGCATCAAGCTTGTTTTGCAAACTTGCATTGCAAGGAGGTGGCGCTAGTTGTCCGAACTTGCTACAAGTTCGCTTCAAGCTTGATGCGTCAAATTTGCGATGACAAGGTAATATCAAGTCAAAATCAAACTTGCTACAAACCTACGTGCTATCTGGGGGTGTGGAATGACTTTCCTCATTCCGTATATATCATTACAATTTTTTTTATTTGGGTTTTAATTCAAAGAAATTTGTCAAATATTTACAAAGTAATTGCAAAAAATCTGACAATAAAATAATTTTTCTTGTTCCTTGATAAAGACGTAATTTTTTTAATGTTGTGAAAACTTGCTGAATTTAATAAATTTTTCATGTTTTATTTTCGTATGTAATTGTAAAAATAAACAAATGGTTTGGAATATTAATTTATAAGATTTATTCATGTTAAAATAATTGGCATGGAAAAAAGTTTATTACTTTTCCTCTCTCTAGAAAACTGGTAAAATTACATCAATATATTGGAAAAAAGACTGCAATTTATGTTCTATAAATATATAATATTATTATAAATGCATATTTTGTAAAAGATAAGTGGTTTAACCCCCCCCCCCCCATAACAATGGACTTATGAAAGCAAGAAAGATGCATTATAATGCATCTTATAAGAGCAGAAGTTAAATCTTCCCAGCTCTTACCCTTGGTGTCTTTTGAAAAGATGCGATCAACTTTCCCACTTAAAATTTGTGGATATTTTTCAAAATAATGCAACATAATTTCGAATTGGGAAGCAAATGTACGCTTCCTCATAGTTCCTTTGGTGATTCAAAACTCGAACTGAATCTGAAACTACGCATGACGATCGCTTGATTTACTGTGCGCGCAGCAGAAATACTTCACTTCCTAGCGTAAAGCGAGATGTTCGAAACGACTGCGGTACGAGAATCAGACCCCTTCTTTCGGTCGAGAAAAAGCCATTAACGTTCCGCGGTCGAAAGGCGAAACGCTCCCAACCCAACCGGGGTACGAGAATAGACCCTTAAATGTATGTATAGCATTTTGAAAAAAATTTAAATAAAATATTTTCATTTCTTTTTATTACACTTTCTGCAAAATTTTGTGTTTTTAGTTCTATAAACTGTCAATAGCTGGCGCATGTAGCGAAAACTACTTTAAAAAAAATTCCGATCAACCACAAATATTCCCATCAAAACGGATGCACTTTTACCAGTGATTGAATCACACCTTTTTGACAGTAGTATTCATCACTGGTATTTGTGATCTTTTGATATTGCGTAGTAAATAACAGTTCATCAAAAATTATAAATTAGGAAACGTCATTAAATACTTAGTTCTAGTGCGACATATGTTTAGCTAAAAATGTCAATGTTTTACCGGTGAAACGTTGTTGATAGTTGATAGCTGTAACCGTAAGAATTTAGCCAAACAAACATAGCGAATGTTCCTGTTTCATGTTTTTCGTTATATTTAATTAATATACTTCATTTTTTTCTCATTATGGTTCTGTTTTCTAAATCTTATTTCAACAGTTATCTTTGATTCATCATGGCAAATTCATTTGATTTTGAGTGGCCTTGGCAGTATCAGTTCCCACCGTTTTTCACACTTCAACCGAATTCTGACACTCGAGCCAAACAGTTGGAAGCCTGGAAAACTTTAATCTTGGATTTCCACAAACTTAACAAGATATATTTATTGGATGTAACAGAAGCCCAAGCTTCGCCGTTGTTTAATAACAAGGCAATTAATCGTAAATTAAATTCGGAAGCTATTAACCTGATTCTCGATGAGTTGCAGAAGCAAGGAAATGTGGAATGGTTAGATAAACAGAAACAGAGATGTTACGTCTTCTGGAGAACACCTGAAGAATGGAGTCAAATGATTTATAAATGGGCTGAAAATAATGGTTTGACTAGCACTGTTTGTACTTTGTTTGAGATTGCAAATGGAGATGATACCATTAACGAAGAATTTCATGGTTTGGACCAGGGTGTCCTCAAAAAGGCTCTTGCTGCTTTGGAGAAAGAAGGACGAGCCGAATTAATTCTAGAGGAAGAGATTGAGGGTGTAAAGTTTTTCTAAATAATGACACTAAAAGTCTTGGAAGTGAAGGATTAGGAAGTGTTGTGTATTCTTCGAGTAAATGGTGTCTATGATTTTATTTCCTCAAGATAGAAGAAATAGTTTTTTTTCTGTGTATTAGTAAATTTTATGTGTTCAAATCCCATCATATTTGTACATGTTTATGAGTTTGTTGATTACTTGTGTATTTTATGAGAAAGTTGGATAGATTTATTTAAAATGTATTAATTTGCCCGAAATTTATCGGAATAGGTAATCTTGTTTCAACAATTCTTAAAGATGGTGGAATTTAATTAAGTTAAATGTACCCAAATAATCTAGTGTAGTAAACTTATGAGGTTCTTATGAAACTTAACTTATGAGGAGGGGAGGGGGGAGTGTTTCTTTAAATTTTTTTTATTCATTATTGTTTAGTTAAAGATTATTTCAAAAAGATTAAAACTGCTTTGCAGTTGCTTTTTTCAAAACCTTTTTATCATTATTTTAAATCACAAATAAAAAGCTTCTTATTTTAAATAATATTAAATACAAATAAGTATCCTACTCTTAATTTAATGTACATTTTTTGTTATTGTATGGGTTAATACTAAAATATAATAAATATAATTGGAAGTTATGTACTTAGGCAAGAAAACAAATTGCATTCAAAGCTTTTTTTTTTTTTGCCTTTTTACATTTTAATGATTTATTCCATCTGGCAAAATCTGATAAATATTATCTAATATAAAAGCTAATTGCTTAAATCGCTATTATCTATCATATGGCTTAGACATCTAAAGAACACTATTTCTTTCTGGTGAATACTAAAGAAATGCTTGTCAAATGATTCAAATTATATTTGTAATATGTTTGAAATCAAATTTTAGTCTTATTGAACTGACATTTTATGAGAAAAGATAAAGATTGTGCACATAATCAAAATACTAGTACATGAATTCCTGCATGTAATTGTAAACATTTTATAATTTGTGTGATCATTCTTTTTACATACCTATTTCCACGATGGTCATCTTATACCTGTGAAACTTAAGACTCTTCCTGTAACATAGAATCTGTTTTGTGACCTAGAAACTGAATGTATATATTTCAGTCATTATTTTTGATTATGTTTATATTATTAAATTAAATTGTAAATGTGCTATTAAAACTTATTTAATTTAAAATATATTATTTCAGCATCTAATATATAACCTTATTTTTCATTGTTTGCTATTTTCTTTTTTAGTAATTTATTTTATACCTTATTGAAAATTGTAATCAACATACCCAGAGATGATTTTCTATTTAAATGTAGTGTTTGAGCTTAATAGGTGCATAAATGTTGACATATAACTTGTGTTTTTCATTGTGATAATGAGAAACATCTCAACATTTCAATTATTTTTGTATGAAACGTGTTTTATTTTGTACAATTATGAAGTTTATAGCTTATAACTTATTTATAATTTATGTGCAGTGAGCTCATTTTATAATTACCTCTTATGGATAGAAAAATATATATATATTCAGATTTTGTTTCTGTGGAATGTTCCTATTAAAAGAAAGATTTTAACATTTTATTGTAGCAATTGTAATGTAGGAATTATTTCAAAGTATGTCTACTTTGTTATATTGTTTCACTTTGTACTGAAAATAGAACTAAAACTTTTAGTCCCCTACTATTATGACATTTTCTTATTAAAAGAATATAAACTTTAATTTCTGATTGCCTGGTTGATATTTTATCATTCAAAATATGCATGATAGAGTTAGTTTTGTATATTCATATATTTGAAGTAAATGTGCTTAATGTAGAATTTCTTTGTGTGAAAGCTAATTGTGAATTGATATATTTTAATAGCATTTAAGCAGTGGAATGCTTTTGTTGCTGTTAACAATATTTGGTACTACTCTTTTGATTCGGCAGAAGTTGTCGCCAAGCGTAAAATTTAGCATGAAATGTAACTTTTCTGTTAATTTAACAGCCAGTAAATGTGTGCAAGTACATAAAGATGACAAATACAGTAACCTTATGGCAAGATGGAAGTTGACAAGAAATTGGAAGTTTAACAATACAAGGTTATGTGACTTGGTTCGTATTTTGGCTGCTGTTGGACAAAAAAGAACCAAATATTTATTTATTCTGAAATTTTTTTTCTGCTAATTATCATGCCAGCATTATTTGGATGAGAGAAAAAGACTTACATTTTGTGTGTTCTTTTTTATTCGTAAAAATTTAAAAAACACAACTTGGGGGTGATTTGTGTTCTGGATTTTTAATTTTTTTAAATCTGAGGTTTTCGAATTTTTTTCAGTGATTCATTATCTATTTCAAATTTTGTTTTAGAACAAATACATCATTAAGATATTATATTGAGTATATAATAAGCAGGGTTCGTACTCCTCCTGAAAAACTCCTGAATTTTGCTTTTTTTTTCTAAGGGCCCTGAAAACTCCTGAAAATTGTGTTTTTTATCCTGATATTTCTTTTTGTCTCCTGAAAAATTACAATCGAAAAGCAGAAGATATGATAAAACATAAAAATATAACGTTTCTGTTTTTCCTTATTGATAGAAAGTCGCTGGAATCCGGAATTCTTACTTCTGACCTTACTTAGCGCCAAAACAGTCTACCGTGCATGTTCCGAGTCGCCGCAATCGGGAAAGATGGGAGAATTGATATTTAGTATACTTTTCTCCCAATTTTATAAAAATTGTCCACACTACCCCCTTCTCCCCTACAATTGATTTTTTTTTCACGTTATCTCCTGAATTTTCTGTACTGTACTCCTGAAAAAATCCTTAGAAACTCCTGAATTTTACTATCATATATACAGTATGAACCCTGAATAAGTGTAAATTAAGGAAAATCCAGGCATTTTTAAAATTGCATGTAGGTATGTGTAATCAAAAGGTAACTAGCAAAGAGAAATTACATTTTAATAAGAGTAAAATTTGAAAATTAAGACACATTGTATCAGGTATGTAAGTATGTGTAACACATTACGATGCTGAATTATTCGAAATTATGTCAGTTTTTTGCACCATTCTATTATTTAGGATTTTTTTTAATAAAGTCACAATCTTCCCTGCAAGTTTATAAATATTGGTTTTTGTATAATAATATTTAAATTCATATTAGCAAGTGTAATAAAACTTTAACATTTTGTCTTGCAATAAATTCTCCATAATC
Organism: Araneus ventricosus; assembly: GCA_013235015.1. NCBI lineage: Eukaryota > Metazoa > Arthropoda > Arachnida > Araneae > Araneidae > Araneus > Araneus ventricosus. The sequence continues at coordinate 677,640 of BGPR01000232.1, forward strand.
TGATATTAGATCATTAAGGTTTAAAATATCAATAAGTGATTTATTTAAATTCTAAAATCTTAATATTTCAGAATTTTTTTTTTTCCTAATTCATTCTATCATTTTAGAATAGAAATATATATATTTTTTAATTTTGAAAAGTATACTATAGAATTCTCAGTTCAACCAATTAATTTATTCTTCCTTCTAATATTTTAAATATATTAAAATTCTATTACTTGCACTGAAAACTATTTTTCCTTTTTAACTGATTGAACTTGAAACTCTGTCACCCATCCAGTGTACTAATTTAGCATAATTAAATGAATTTTACCTTGTGTAAATACTTTTACAGTTGGAAGACTTTGTATTTCATTTTAAAACTAAAGATTGTCAGTAAAATTTTGAATTATTTTGAAACAATTTTCATATATGCTGTTCCTGAATTTTTATGATTTTTTAAAACTTGGTGAATCTGTGAATTTTTCCCCTTTTTGAGTTATTCATTCAAACAAATTAATTCTGATCAATTGTATATGTTGTTGGCTTGTTGAAAATTCTTGCATTTTGTAAAGAGCATTGTCATTTTACCAAGCTGTGTTCCACCTTGCCAAGCAAATTATAAAATGACAGTGTTCTTTGTAATAAGCCATATTTTTCATTTATCCTACAACATACATAAATGTTTATCTGTGGTTAAGTAGTTGTATAAAAACGTAAATGTTCAATTTTTTGTAGGTATTATGCTTGAAAGTGAATCAGAAGATGTGCAAAGTAAATTAATTACTTTTTTTATCAACAATTTTTTCAATCTATTGGTGAATTTCAAAGCTACCAAAGTGACAGAAAATATGTCACTTTACTATAGCCAGAATCTCTGGTTAATTGCCAATCCTTAGATACCTGCTTTACAAACCACAATAATTTACAGGTAATTAAAGTAACTATGTGCTTATTAACTACAAAACAATTAAGAGGGTAATTATTAATTGATAAGCTTTTCTTGGTCTATGCATGTAAAAACCTGAAATTCTTCACAGGTAAAAGCAGTATTTAATGCTTTTGGAAAGACCTTGTGCTCTTAAGGGTTTCTGTTATACTTTTATGCGACCTAGGACATCAAACCAAAGGGAAACTATTTTCTTGAACTGTAGATTTGTATGTTTTTTTACTACATTTAAGAAATCTTCAAAACGTAGGGCCCCAACTCCTCATATTATAGTCAGCAGCGACTCAAGTTGGCAATGCATAGAAACCTATGAATAACCACATCACTCAAGGGGGTGAAATGCATTTCTGTGCAGCTTAGAAGTATTGAAAGAACTCCATGGTATTAAATTATTTTTGTTTTAATGTAGATGTAACGCCAGTTATTGATGTTTCAAATAAATTCTGTTCAAAATTTGTTAACTTAATTTTAAATATATGAGAATCACAGGGTCTTTTTCAAGGATGTAATGTATGGACCTAAATCAAGGACCTATGTATCTTTCACCTTCAATCGACTTGAGTTGTCACTGATTATAATAATGTTTTTAATTGCAAATTCTTTAACATAGTTTTGATTCATCTAAATGGTATCATTTAAAAAAGGCAATTAAAATCCAACTCCCCCCCCCGGCTACTCTAATAACTTTATAGATTTTAAGATAAGCTGAGTGTCATTTTAGTGTTTTATTTCGGTCTTATATGATATTAAGAAACAATTATAACAGTTTGTAATAGCTAGTATTAAAAATATATTAATTCGGCATATCCTCTCTCTGCAACTGGTGCTGACTGAAGTTGAAAGAATTTGTAAATTTCAAACTTGTTTCTTGGTGAGTAAACAAAGCTTAACTGTGATGTTCCAATTTTTGTAACTCTTTGAAACTGCATGATTGTAAGTCTTGTTATATGTAAAATAATATATAATCTCTTGTTAAATATAAACATGTAATATAGTGTAGCATTTTTCTTTTGCCCAGAATTGTGAGCTACTGTTATGGTTTGAAGTATTTTTTGTGTATTTGCAAAGGATGCTATTTTTTTATAATTTTTTGCTTTTGAAATAAAGTGTGTTTTTTCAATGCAAGGTTATGGTTTGTGTGATTCTTTTACCTTAAAGTTCAAAAATGAATGAAAAGCTCAGTGAAAAAAAAAATAAGATATTCAGTAGATTTAATGGGAAGAAAAATATGTTTAAAAAAATATCTCCTAAGTATGTAAAACTTAGTATACTATGTAACACTCAACATTCTCAATTTAATATATTAGAAAACTTTAAGGAAAAGTTTAGACTTGTAAATATCCGATTTTTTGTTAACTAGCATCATTTTAACATGTTCATACTAGCTCTTAAATGCACATTTCTTTCCATCGGACGGCACGGAACTTATGTGATACCATCCAATGGGATATTCAAGTGTGAGTCACTGGTGGTACATCCAGATGTAAGCCATCAGTGGTACATGCCGGCATAAACATGTTAAATATTGCAGGATAACACATTCTGTATAATTCTCAGGCTATTTTAATTTTATATATTTCATGATAAATTTTATCAGGGAATAAAATTGCCAATATTTTATTTATCTTTTTCATTTTAAAAAGCATTTTGTCCCTAAATAGTATGCAAAAAATGTTTAACATATCAATTCAAACAATATGTTAATCACAGTGTGAAAAAAAACACTATATTCATACTCAAATTCATGAAATTGGTAAGTTTGGTAGTTACTACGAAATCAAGTTAATGAGATATTCAATAAATATGAATATTAGCAAGAAAAGTTTATTATATGAAATATTTGTATGTGTGGAAAGAGTATCTACACTGTATAAGAATAATTTCATTTTGGAGTTTGTATACTTCTGAATGTTTTTTTTTTTTTTTTGTAATGATCAATAATTTCAGAATTATAAAACAGTGAAATGATTTTTTTTCTTTCTTATATCAAATTATTTTTTAGTATTTATGATTTTTAGTATTTTGTGATGTATAAATAAGAATTAAACTTAGCAAAACTTAATTTTCGTTAATAATATTTCAAAGATTTCTTTAATGATTTCTAGCAATTATGTCATTTACATTTAACTGTAAGTAAGCGATTTTTTCAGTGAGTCTATTTTCCTCAAATGAACTCGAAACTTGATCAATTATGGTAAATTGTTTCTGTTATTTTTATTATTATTAATATGACATAGTAGTTGTTTCTACAGAAGTTAAAAAATCTGTACATTATTACAAGAATAGAATAGTGCAAAATTTCTTATTATAGATAATATTTTTTTAATTTATTGCCATATCTTAAACAAAGCGTAGCTGATTTGTATTTATATTCTCCTTTAGATAATACCCTGATCCGCTTATTGCCATCAGACTATGAAGGAGGTGTATATCGACCAACTAATCGCAGTCGAGCAAATCCTTTAGCTATTAGTAACAAACTTTTGAAAGAATTGTCATGTAATGGTGAAAATAAATCTTACTCTAGTACAGGAAGTAATGTTTTCATGGCCTTTTTTGGTATGTTTCTTTCCTGCCTCTTAAATTATTCTTGAAAAGTGTCCAACTATTTCTTAAACTGCTTTTTTTAATGTTTTTATTTTAGGGCAGTTTATTACTGAAGAAATTCTGAATACAAGGCGGCCATCTTGTCCTCCTAATTATTTCAATATAGAACTGCCTAGAGGCCATGATTATAATAAGACTGGTCGCAGAACACTACCATTTATTCGCTCCAAATATAGTTTGAAAAGTGGGAAATCTTCAAATAATCCTAGGAAACAAGTGATGCATTTATTTATTTATTTTTCTTTTATCTAATTTGTTGAATCTCTCCTTGCACTCTATAATGAAATTTGATCTTAGTGTATTTTCATGGAAGTGCTCATAATTTTACAAGTTGGTAAAAAGAATATTTCAAATGCGTAATTAACAAAGGAAATATTGTTTTAACCCTTTGTGGCACAAGGCATTAAGTTTTTTGAACTATGATGAAAAAACATCAGGAATGGGTTTAGTTTATTGTCTAAACATAGAAACCACAAAAAAATTTTTTAAAAAAACTTACCTCATTCCAAGAGGGGGGTCTTCCCCTTTGGTATCACCCCCTTCATATGAGAACCCCCTTAGATACAGCCACCTTGATGCACTCATAGAATATTGTTGAATTTTACGGAGAATCATAAATTAAAACTTCAAGAATGTTGGAGGAAAATTTTCTAGTTAATTTGCTAAAATTGTAAACATCCAGAACTGAAAAAATTTCTCATCTCTGAGTTAAGGAAAACTTTATCTCTAATGATTCCTATTCCGAAACGAAATTTCATAAGGCTGCTATATACATTCTAAAAGGAGTACTATTAGCCCTATCCTAAACCTACTATTTTTCATTTATATTGAATTTAACGGTTGAGAAGCGAGTGAAATTAGGTGTGCCATCAGCTGGCACACTGCACCACAAAGGGTTAAAAGAGAATCGCCATCAGAAGTAAATACACATATGTGATCATTTCATCTTCATCAATTAGATCATTCAACTATAAATTTACATGATCAGCAATTCCTTCAATATGCCCCAGCTGTGTGTACAGTTTTTGTTTACATGCACAATATAACCTAATTCTCCATTAAAAATTCTTTCATATAGAATAGCGTCCTCTTATAATTTTAAAATATGTGTTAGGTCATAGCTCTGCTTATTAGAATTATTTTATAATCCCTATCTTGAGGTTAAAATTGTGCTTTATTTTATTTCAAAACCTTATGATGAATATTTTCACAAACCATACCTGCAATAACAATTCCTAAAATAAATCAAAATCATTTTACTTATTAATTTTCAAACTAAATGATTTTTTTCTGTACACATATAAAAGCTAAAAAGAGCCTTAATAGATGTATCATTTTTTCTTCGTACAAAAGAATTTAAATATGAAAACCGTTTTTAATGATCTATTTAACTTTATAGGCCATTCAAAAAGTTTTGTCCCATATCTCCTCATGCTAAATTCTTAATATAATATTATGAAACAAATATAACGGCTAAGAACCACCAGTGTATTATAATCAATACTATAAAATGATTTTTTCTATTTCTTTTATTTTCTTTAATGCCGCAAGTAAGTATATAGTAATTGTAATATATAGTTATGAGCCACTATTTAATAATTTTCAAGTTATTACTTAAGTATTTGTTAAAATTCCTCTTCAGAAAAACATGTATAATTTTCTTGCATATTGGAACCAAATTTTTATCATAAGCTAACCTTCTTTTTATGAAGTATTTTTACTTCATATAATTTTTTTTTTTTTTTTTTTTGATGAAAATGGAAACATCAGTAATGTTTCAGTAGTGTAAAAATGGTGTGATTTCATTTTGTTGATTTCACTTTTTAACTACTTTTCAATTTAATTTAATATTTTTAGAAGACTGAAATAAGATTACATTGCCTAGGACCATACTGTAAAACGACCTTTAAAATTTTAATAATTTTAATTTCTTTCATTTTTATGACTACAGCAACTAAGAAATATAACTGACATTGAGAATTTAAAAATATGTACATTCTTTTTCTCTTATCCATATTTACTCAAGTAACTCTTATGACTTCTACTTTATTTCGAAGTGGACTAACATAGTAGAGTGCACATTCTCCAGTATTCTAATTAGATGTAATGTCAAAAAAACGACAAATAGTAATAGTACTCACTACAGATAAATTATATATCTTAAAAATAGCATGTCAAAATATTGTAAGAGCATTCATCAATATGTCAAAAATTTTCTAGACTGATTTTTTTGTTGTAATCTTTTAACAAAATGCATCAAATGTCGAAAATTTTCTAGACTGTTTTTTTTTTTTTTTTTTTTTTTTTTGTTATAATCTTTTAACAAAATGTGAGCGCTGGGCAGTTTGAAAATGATATATTCCCCAAAGGCAAACAGTATCATTTTTAACAAGACAATTTTCTTTATTAAAATTAAAAACTTTTCTGGGAAATGTTTACCTGAATATAAAACAAAATTAACTTATATTGAACCACATGTTGAACCTCGTGAATGTTTAAAACTACAAATCAGTGCTAAGGAGTGTTTCCCAAGTTCACTGAATAAATTTTACGTACTTAGCAATTTTTATGTGGACCATTCAGCTGCTAGTATTTGAGGGAATTTTTCTATAAATGAAATAATTGAAAATTTGCTTGATAAATTTTCCTTGTATTGCCATGTATGGTATGGTCTCAGCTGCTAGACCAGAGGGTTCCAAGTTTGAAACCTGATTCCGTCAGAGAACCAACATATATGTGGGCCTAGTGCATGTTAAATCTGATTTTAAGGGCCAAATGTCGTTCTGCTCATGTGGTACAGAAGTTTTGAGAGGGTTTTCCAGCTCATCGTCTGACCACTGTTCAAAATTAAACTGTCCATCCCAAAATAACTCCTGTGTTGTTTTAAAACTAGACATTAAATAACTAAACTTTCAAACATCATTATTTCAAAACATTCATTGTGTTATATCTGCAAGGGTTTTTTTTATTAATATTTTAAATTTCTTTTTCATGTTTGGTTTTCTTACTGACTATTTCAAAAGTAGTAATTCCATTACGTAAAGAGAAGACTTGAAAATAATGGGAAAAGAAATACTATTACAAGGGATACTACATACAAGATACTATCATACCAAAATGTTATATGTTACTGTTTGAATGTATTAAGTCAGTGGTTCCCAACCTATGGGCCTCGGATAGCATTTTAATGGGCAGCAAACTGCTAGTCGAAGTCGGGGAGCTTCAAGAGTCTTCACTTGTTTATTGCTTTATAAAACAATATATTTTTATTTCTTTAACTTATTTTTATTCCTTAATCTTCATTAATTACTAGCATATAAGGGCATCTGATATATATATGTGATATTTTAAGTTTTTAACTTTCTTAAATCACTTTTTACAACACTTCATTTTTAATTACTTCTACTTCTATCGTAATAAGCGCACTATGACTTTCATTTAGAATCACGAGTCTTCCGGGAAAATCCCCTTTTTGCCGTATATAACCTCTCGGCACATCGTTAACTGCTCTTTTTGATTCAAGCATGCAAGCTGACAACAACAGTGCACCACTATGCCATAACCTCTTTAATCCTGGTCATGGAGCTATGTACAAAAAGATTCCTTTGCCTATGAAAAAAATAATCTAATATCTTTGATGATTGAATAAAAGAGGATTGAACCAACTACTGTCTTTTCCCTGACCAAAATGGATTACACTTTACATTTAAAGACTGATGTTACATATATATATATATATATATAAATATATGTGCTTGTATTTTTTTATTTGTATATTTAGTTAGTGGGCCTCAAAATATTTTTTGCACAACGAGTGATCCGCACAACCAAAAAGCTTCTGAACCACTGTATTAAGTTATTTCAAATTAAGTATTTAAAAAAATTGCATTTACAATACATTGTTGATTTTAATTATGATTTGGAGAAATTTTATTTATCTATATTATGTAGATTTTAGTTTTCTGTATTAAAGTATAGATTTCAATTATTTGTATTATACAAATAAATTTATTAAATACTTTTTTGACTCTGATATAGCTGAATGGTGCAACTGCTTGGATTGATGGAAGTGTTATTTATGGCACAACAAGATCTGAAGCAGAGTCTCTAAGAGCTTTTAAAGGAGGTCTTTTGAAAAGTGTGTATGAAGATGGGTTATATCCAGCTTTAAATGAAGGCTATTTATCTTATTTATCACCTTCACGTAATATCCAGGAAAATAAAATGAAGAAATGGCACTACAGTAAGAATACATTTTTCTTCTTTTTTGGTTTATTTCATTTTACCAGAAACATTTTTATGTAATTCAATTTGCATTAACTTAATATTTTGATATGAAAGGAAATCTTGACAAATACTTTTCATACCTACCATTCTCAAAAATATGAGCTGAAAATTGTTTAAATTGCCTAATATGTTGTTCAAATTACTCTTTATTCTAAAATGTCTTCTCCAAAACCCTTCAGCTGCATTTGCTTGCCAGTGCCATAAAATTGTGTTTTTTTAAGAACCTAGTGGAAGACATTGGTATGCATCTATAATAGGAGCTATTGTAATTTAACAACAGAAATATGCTAGTAAGTTGATCGTTGAAATGAAATTATTTATGGATAGAATGGCCTATGCAGAATCATGCAACAAATGCATGTTTAAACAATCACTACAAGACGAACTTAAATTAAAAGAGTTATGGGATTTGAAGCAACAAAGGCTGTTATTCTCTAGTTCCAAGTTAGATACAGTATAGTTCGTTCCAAAACGGCGATTCCATAATGATGATTGGATCATGCCATAAAAAGTATTGTATTAATCTGTCCATGCAGACGAAATCCGAAATTGATGGTCTCGGACGGCGAAAAAAAACCACTAGTAGAGCAACAAAGGTAACAAAACACTGGATGCCAAAAGGATGCAACTGAAAAATATCAAAGTTACTTGAGGGCTTGAATGAAGATGATCGGATGATTCTTGTTAGTGAAGGCATGAGACAGAAGGACATCATAAGTAATGTTTGGTTCGACGATGTTCAATTTGTTCCAGAGATTAGCTCTGAAAGATGTTTATAATTTGCATTTTAGTAAGATGTGAGAAATATCTACAAGACGAGAATTTGCATGAATTAAAAATAAAACAATAAGTGGTTGTTTTCTGAGGAATAATTTGATATATATATATGGCAAATAATAGTGAGTAGTATATTGGATTGCATATTTCTCAGCTTTGACAATTAATCTTCATTTCACTTTGATTTTATTTTTAAAAGAAAAATTATCTCTGAATCAACCCTTCATTCATCACCATCATTGATGAAAACTTAAAGATTTTCATTATTTATTCAAAAAAATTGTTTGAAGAAAAACTATCGGATCCATAAAGATTGATCAACTGTTGTAAATCCTGCTGGTAGTTTTTTTTTTTCACCTTGCTTTATTGAGTAGATCATCTTGAAATAATGGATTAGAAGTGTTTTTATGCTGAATTGAAAACTTAAATTATAATATATTTTGCAATTTTCATTTATATACTTTTAAAATTGAAGCTCAATTTTTAATACAGATAGATGCTCAATTTCAGTTTTCAAACCGAAAATATTATTAATATTGTTGCGAACATGTAATGTTGTTTCCCTGCCTTGTTAATCTTATGGTTGGGAAGAGACATTTACAAAGGTTTTGTTGTATGCCAAGGGGGTGGGACCTAACCAATACCCCTGACCTTGGCGATAAATTTATCGACTTTGGCGACAAAATGCTCAAATCTTCAAGAATTATTCTCCTATCTCTCATAGGAACCGAGATCTGGATATTTCCAGAAATTTTCATGCAACATCACGCCCTGTTGGAAGAGCTATAAATACCAAAAGGCACGAGGGAGAAAGAGGATCTCTTTGGAGTCTTATCTGCATTGCGAGTTGGTCAGCTGGTAGACGCTGAGCTCTATTGTTCGTCTATTGCTGTTATAGTTAGTGATTTGCTGTCTGCTTGTGTTGCTAATTTGTGCAAGTGCTATTCTTCCTGTTACCTGTGCTTCGTGTTTTGCGGAATATTCGAAAATAAAGTATCATTCTCCATTATCCTGCTTGTTGGACTGCTTTCATCGTACACACACCTGGATGATTTTTGTAACAATATTATTTTGCTGTTTGAAATTATTACTTTCTGAGCTAAAAATTTTTCAAGAAGATTAATTTAATCATATGTTGCTTTGGTAAATATTCCTTAGGATGATGGCTTTTTTTAATAGCATGCTATCCATACCCAAAGAATCCCATAGAAAGAAGAGAGTGAGAGTTTGTAAAGTAAACTGTAAAAATAACATTGTGTTGGTATATTCAATCTCTGATTTTCCATTCAATTGAAATCAATTAACCCTCCGACGTCTTTTTCCATTTTTCATGTTCAGTTCAAAAGCGGATAGCTCGTATTTATATGTATATTTTCTTAAGAATCATGGATAAAGTATTCTTAAGATTTCCGAGATATAATTAAATACAAAAAAGATTGACTCATTTACTTTAAAAGCTAAGTTTTCTAACCTGACATTTAGAAGGTCAAAATAATTGGGTGCTCAGAAGGTTAAATATATTTATTTTTTTTAATGTTCACTTTTGCATCTTAATAGTTTAACTTGATTCTGATTTTTGTTTATTTTTAAATATATCAGTAAAAATCTTATTTTCTGTCTCTAGAAGATAAAATTAATAGCATTTATATGCATGGTATATATTTTGTACAGTTTTATAGAATTTAGTTATTTGGTAAGTTTTAATATTTTGCTTCATTTTATAGATTTTAATCAGTGGCAAATCCAGGGGGCGCTATGGGGCTGCAGCCTACCAGAGCTAAACCAAAATTCTTGATTTTTTTTTTCAAATCACTACTGCAGTTTGTTCTTAATCGCCTTTAAAAAAAATCCTGCTTTATAGTCATTCCTCTTGTACTTGTAGCATTAACACAGTCGAAAATCTTTTTTGGCTAGTTATTTCATTGTGTTTTTGTTAAATTATTGAAAGTATTGTAGTGTCCTTCATGATTTTTATTGTCAGGTGAGCAAAGTTAAAGTGATTTCACTTATTTAAGCCGTGAGGTCACGGCGATACAAAATTTTTATGAGCTCAGTCCCCTCCAGACCAAAATCCTGGATTCGCCACAGATTTTAGTATATTGATAGTTAACTTTTGAGAAAAATTAATTTGTGTAAAGATTTTTGTATTGGTTTGTATTTTTTTTCAGGAGTGGGAAACTCATTTGCTCATGAAAGTCCATTCATATTAGCTATAAATATCATTTTTCATCGGTGGCATAATCTTCTGGCTGAAAGATTACAAGCAAAGCATAAAGACTGGGATGATGAAAAATTATTTTATGAAGCTAGAAGATGGGTTGTAGCTACTTTACAGGTAACATGCATATTTCGTTAATTGTTTGCTTTGATTACATATTTGTTATTTTCCATGCATTGATCATCTGTGCATTTTTTTTTCTGCCTTGATAGAATGTTATCGTTAATGAATGGCTGCCTCAATTTCTTGGAAAAGAACTGCCTGAATATAAAAGTATGCATTTTTTATTAGAATTTCAAACGCATTTTTAATTAATCAATAGTATCCAGTTTTAATGATGTACATTATTATTACAGGATAAAATTTAAAATATATTTTTAATTATTCTATAGTATCCAGTTTTAATATTTAAGTGTAACTTGGGTAATTCAATGCTTTTATTCCGAATACTTTGGTAATTTGAATTTTTCTCTAATACTATGAATTTCCTATTAATATGGTGTTAATACTGTCTATAATTCAAATTAATTTTTTTAGTTCAAAGTCAAAACTAAAAATTGCTTTATTTCTGAATTGTTTTTGTTGTTTAAAAACAGCCATATCACATCTGTCGGATTGCTGACAATTTTTAGTTTGCACATCTTCCAATCTTCTTGGTCAACTCTCACAAAGCCACTTTTATGTAGTACTTAATGAAATTATTTTTTGAATTATTACATTTTATTTATTTATAATTATTATTACTATTTATAAATATTGCTCACTATTAGCTAATTAATTAACTATTGCTTATTAAAACTTAAATAGTGAAACAGTACTGCAATTTTTAGCTTAATATTGCTGATTTCTTTTGCTGTACTCATTTTTAGATCCAATTTTCTTTAATTCACATTTTTAGATAAATCGAATTTTTATTGTGGTCCCATCAATTCCTCTGTATATCATTATTTTTAACAGGTTAAAATTTAAATTGTTTTTTTTATTTATTCAATAATTTGTTTTAATCATAAATCATTATTTTTAACAGGATATGATCCAAGCATTGACCCAAGTATATCCAATGCATTTCAGTCCGCTGCTATGAGGTTTGGGCACACCATGGTTCCTTCTGCAGTCTATACAAGGTATAAAGTTGTTTATTATTATTATATATCAAAAGTTTTCCTTAAATGCACTGATATTATTACTGTGAGTGAAAAATATATTTTGGTAAAAAAAAAAAAAAAAGACATTGTTATATGTACAAAAGAAAGTTGTCTTATCAGAAAGGTGGAGATGTTTAAAATGTATTTTTCATTGATATATCTTTCTGTGTAGGTTTCAGTCATAATTAATCTTGTGAGTAATGTGTAATAATCAAATATCTTACTAAATGCTGTTCCTTGAAGTATTCATCCAAGACTTTTCACTACTTTTACTTCTCATATCACTTTTTCAACATAGATAGCAGTGTTTTCTATTTAATGTCATAATGATATTTAACCCACCAATGACTTGACAATTTAGGAGGAGAAATTTGTGGCAGTGGCATAGTGATTGTGGACAATGGTTTTGTGTGTGTACAGGTTTTTTTTTTTTTCTTTTCTTTTCTAGAAAGGCATTCCTTTCTCTAAAGTTAACTCACTTTTCTGTCTTTATGGCATCTGAAGCCTTTGCCCTCTGTTTCCTCTTTGAAGATTGATTTTTGTTAGACTAATTTCTTCACTAATTTGTAAATCATGTGTTACTCGTAACTTGTTTTGATGCTGCTACATTTCATTTCCTTTAACGGTGCTTAATGAATTGAGCAGGGATGCATTAAGACCTCTAGGGACCCTTAGGCATTGCATGTCTTGGGTCACCTCTTTTCTCCACCTCATCTTCCAAAACCAGATATTTCAGCATTGATTAAATTTTATATATATATATATAGCAGTTTTACGTAGCAAATTTTGACCAACTGAAATAGCAAAACATTTAATTGCGGATCACTCAAGAGAGTTATTTTCAGTATATCACGTATAAAAAAACACAAAATTTAAATTTAAAAGTAATTTTTTTACAATGTAGTAATAAAACGACAACTTTTTTAACACGATCTAAATACTATTTAATTATTTATAGGATCGAATATTTTTTAAATCATAAAGCAACGTATTATTTAGATTTATCAAACTTGCGAAAGGTAATTAGTTCGGAAAGTTGTTAAAATGATGAACCAAAATTTTAATGATACTTGATTTTAGTTTGAATAAGTTCGAGTGCACAGCCTTTACAAATTAAATGAAAGCACAAAATCGAATTACTCTGAAAATACAGGAAAAACCTCGGTGTCCTCCAAAGTTACGGGGCCCATAGGCAGTTGCTGGGTCGACCCTTAGCCAATTGGATAAATTGCTTCAAATAAGGCCCTGTGCCGAAGGGGCGTCGAGAAAGAGTGCAACAAAGAATGTACTCAGACTTATTCAAGTTAAAATCGAGTATCGTTGTGATTTCAAAACATTACCAACAGGAATTTTTTAAATTCGCTCGCAAACCAATGTTGTCCAATTTTCTCTTGGAGCCTTCTGACTATTTCAAAAGTCAGTAGTCCAGGCCAACCTTTCCTAATGTACTCTCTACTAATAATAAAGGAGAATGTGTGTCTGTCTGTGTGTTAGTTCTCTACAGGTCAGACAGCTGGACCTGGAGCTATGAAATTTGGCACAAACATACTTTGGAGGGTGGGAATGTGCACCTCAGAGCCCTTTTTTTGAAAATTTAATTAATTAAAAATTAAGCGAAATTTTGGCGTTTTTCCTTAATAAATTCCGAAAATATTACAGCACAAAAATCATTTTTACACCATCTGAAAGTGCAAAAAATTACCTTTCCGATGATATCAATTGTTGCAGTACAATGTTTTCTCGAATTAAAAAAAAGTTTTTGGCATAATTTACAACAATACATTGTTGCCATGTTATGGTTGCTGTATTTTTATTCTTTTTTCGACATGCTTTAATCCAGCTAACACATCGCTGGCCCTAAAATGTACTGCTTCATTTTAACGTTGAAATCAAATGCATATTTTACAAGAGGAATAAGAAAGTGAATACAGTACCGACAAGGTGGAATTAGGGGTTACTGGACATAATCAGTTATTTGACTCCAATAGGGACATTTATGTAGACATTGAACAGAAGAGGTCAAAGGTCACTAACCAAACATGCATTAAATGTCTACCACAATCTGAAGTTTAAAATTGCGTTGTTAAGAGAACCATGAATATAAAATGATGCAAGATTCAATTGAAATCATATTCCCTGCAAACAAGCTGGTCGCCGAAGGCGGATAGTAAAAAAAATGCATGCCGCTTTTACATGGGGAGAAAAAAGTGTGCTTTGACATTCACCCGCCTGCCCTAAATTAAGGTAATAGCATTATTTTGTAGAAAGGATTGAGTATTTACATTTCCTACCTATAAACAGGAACAGCATTTGACTCTCCCAAGATATTGGCCGCTTTTGAAGGTAGCCAGCGTCTGAGACTCTCATGAAAAGTAGACTATATTCGTTTTTAATTAAGAATACATTTATCCTCAATTGACGCAAATTATTATTAATTTTTTCTTTTAGATTATTTAAAAAGAAATCATCAAAACTACGGGTTTTTTTCCTTCGTCTTCATAATTAAACAAAATTTATAATAATTTAAAAGAATAATTAAGTGGTAATATAAAAGAAAAACACTTTTTTTTTAAATGACAGTTTTAAGTTTGATATATACAGTTGTGTTATTTTACATACCTTTTGTATTTTTAAATCTATAAAAGAATTTGTAAATTATTCTAAAATTGTTTTCCATAATAAAAAGGAATTTATAATTATTTAAGTACTCTCAGAATTAAATTCATCAAAATACACATATAAAAACCTCAAAAGATACCAACAATTTTTAATCAATTTAATTTCGTATATTAACTTTTATCATAATATATATTGCGAAAAAAATATTTTTTAATAAACATTTTATTTATTTGATGTAAAAACCATAAGGATACAATCTGTTATGCAACAGGGGAATATTAACTCAGAATTAAGTAGTGTGAAGGAGGTTCTTTAAAGTTATTAGAAATGAACATATGTTTTAATTATGCAGTTACTAACATTTATTACAGCCGATTGAATAACGCCTAAAATCTGAATATTTTAACTTTTTCTCTGCTTAACTATCTCTATGAGTTGATTTCTTTCTTCCCCAATTGTAGTATATAAATTTTCTTCTATTGACGAATTTTTGATTCAGAAAGAAACTTGGTTAGCAGTCAAGTTTAGTGAATTGTGCATACCAGTGGCAAATCCAGGGGGTCTACGGGGCTGCAGTCCCTCCCAGAGCTAAACCAGAATTCTTGATTTTATTTTTAATCACTACAACTCTTTGTTCTTAATTTCCCTTTCTTAAAAAAATAATAAAAACATGACAACATTGCTTTCTGGCTTGACAGGCTCGAAAATTTTCCTACTTTTCTAGTCATTCCATTTGTGCTTGTAGAGTTGACACGGTCGGAAACATTTTTTAGCTACTTATTTCATTGTATTTTTTATTAAATTACAAAAGTATTGTAGTGTTCTTTATGATTCTTATTGTCAGATGAGTAAAGTCTGTAAAGTTAAAGTGTTTTGGTTTGCATAAGCTACGAGATTTGACATTTGTCATGACAATACAAAATTTTTATAACCTCAGCCCCTTCCAGACCCAAATCCTGGATTCGCCACTGGCACATACACATTTAGCATTGAAACATCTTTTTTCATGAGATTCTGCAGTATTATCCTCTTAAAATATTATAATTCTACATATAAAAATTACATTTTTCAAATCATAGATTGTTTCAGGAATATTATGAACTATCACAGTCTTACATCTCTGACATGGATAACAATATATTCCTTTTTTATGCCTTTTTCTTTATTAAGAAATGCATTCCTAATGCTATTATGAGTATGAGAAAAACTGCATTATTATTGCAGCACAACTTGGCTAATTCGAGCATTTTTCATTCGAATTCGTTGATAATTAGAATTATTTCTCTCTGATTGTCCCTTGGTTTTCCTATTAACATAACGTCAAAATATCGCCTGTAATTCGATTTTTTTTATTTCGAAGTCAAGACCAAAAATGTTAATTTTTTTTTCTATGTTTCTGAATTGTTTTCATTAATTAAATACTCCTTGCTTTGCGTTCCTCAATAATCATGAATAAATAGCTTTATAAGGCCCTTGATTTCCTCGAGCACTTAACTGCTCTACAATGCATCCAATAAAAAAACAATAAAAAATTTCATTCTTCTTGAATTTTTAAAAAATTTTAGTTTTAGGTAAGTAAATTTATTAAAATTATTATTTTAATATTATTTAAGTTTTAACAATAAATATTAGTAATTAATCTATTAAAATTTCATATTGTTTATTTATTCATTATGTATTATTTATTAAAGCTTAAATATATCGTGGTTATCCAATATTGGGCCATGCAGCCACTAAGGCCGCTACTTTGTCAATTTAATAATCTGGCCCTAGAATTGAGAGATGTTAAGAAGAATTTTTACTTTCAAATTTAACATTGTAAACTAGCTATAATGATGTATTATTAATAGTAAGTTTTTTTGTGTGTGTGTGTTTCAAATGAATGTTTGCTCTGAAATTGCTTCTTCTCCACAATTTTTTGAAAAATAATCCTTTTTTTTAAGTATTCTTTCTAAATATTTCTCATATTGGTAATATCATAGTTGATAAACTGACTGATTTTACTTTTATATTGGTTCTCGTACTCAGTAAAAAGATTCTTGAATACACTTTTTTTTGGCTTTATAAATGTTATATTTTGTCTTCAACGTTATATCTTTATCAAATTATTATATTTTGGTTTTATAAATGGTAACAATTTGATGATGATTTATCTTTCAGATGGCATCCCAAATACTGTGAAACATCATCAATTCGACTTTGTGATAGTTTTTATAATGCTCAGGTATTCATGAATTGTTTTTAAATACACTATATGCCCAAAAGTATCCGGACACTTTCAGATTTTCACATTTTTTAGAATTTCTCCGGAAAGGTTTAAATGACTGCCTTTAAACTTCTATCATGTGAAGAATAGACTGTAAGTCACATTTTACATTGAAGATTTGGTTCTGATGGCAATTAGGGACCGTCTACAAACTGATTAAGATAAAAACGTTTTTGCCCGACCCCGCTTCACAGAATACTGATAACAAGATGAAATTTTCAGAAATGATAATGTTTAATGTGAATAATATTTTCAGGAATTTTCGTAAACTTAGCGCAAATATTTGAGAAGATATAAAGGTTTTCTTAAAAAATCCCAAATTTTCCCACCTATTTTTTGCTTATAACATGCAGAGTTTTCTCTTATATTATACGAAACTTACAGAAAGAAAGTCAATATGTTAGAAAAGCATTTTGTAAAAATTTGGAAAATAATGTTTGAATATTACAGAAAATATGAAAATTTTTAATAAATAATGTTTTACTACGCATGCGCGAAACATAGCGTAATTTTTCTTTCACAACTTTAAAGTCAGAAATATAGGGCAACTTACATAAAAAAATTCAGTTCAATATTAATAGTATTCAGAAAGATATCGGCATTACAACGAGCAGATTTTTAGCTCCTGTCGAAGAGAAGCTAAAAGATGAGGGGTTGTACACAAATTGATATTTTTTAAATTTATATTTTTAAACAGTTATATTGAATTGTATAGTGTTTAGAATTTGCTGTATACCCATGAACACTTCTAATATTCGTAACAAATAAAAAATATATGTTTGTAGAATTATTAAAATATTTTAAGAAAAGAATTTAATTAGATAAAAAAATCATTTCGGCATAAAAGAAATATATTTAAAAATATCGTTTGGCCGTAAAATTGTAATATGTAACTTGTTAATAATCATGTAAATAATATACTAAAAGAAATAAAATTTTTGTTATTTATAGTGCCTAATTAGCTGGAATTTAAGTTATGCACGTAATTGATAAGTGTTCATGGGTATTCAGCAAATTCTAACCACTATACAATTCAATATAACTATTCAAAGATATTAGTTTAAAAAATATCAACTTGTGTACAACCCCTCATCTTTTAGCTTCTCTTCGATAGGAGCTAAAATTCTGCTCGATGTAATGCCGATATCTTTCTGAATACTAAAGAAATTGAACTGATTTTTTTTATATAAGTTGCCATATATATCTGGCTTTAAAGTTGTGAAAGAAAAATTACGATATGTTTCGCGCATGCGCAGTAAAACATTATTTACTAAAAATGCTCATATTTCCTGTAATATTCAAACATTCTTTTCCAAATTTTTACAAAATGCTTCTCTAACATATTGTCATTTCTTTTGTAAGTTTCGTATAATATAAGAGAAAACTCTGCATGTTATAAGCAAAAGACAGTTGGGAAAATTTGGGAATTTTTAAGAAAACCTTTGTATCTTCCCTAATATTTGTGCTGAGTTTACGGAAATCCCTGTAAATATTATGCACATGAAACATTGCCATTTCTGAAAGTTTCATCTTGTTATCAATATTCTGTGAGGCGGGGTGGGCCGAAAACGTTTTTGTCTTCATCAGTTTGTAGACGGTCCCCAATTGCCCTCAGAACCAAGTCTTCAATGTAAAATGTGACTTATAGTCTACTCTTCACATGGTAGAAGTGTAAAGACAGTCAATTAAACCTTTCCAGAGAAATTCTAAAAAATGTGAAAATCTGAAAGTGTCCGGATACTTTTGGGCATATAGTGTACATCATACATCCATGTTAAGGATTTCTAAATATTTTATTCTCATTCCTTAAAGTAACTTTAATTGATTTTTAATTTTTTAAATCATGAGCTGTTTTCTTCATCATGACTTATCTTTTGTTTAAAAGCATAACCTCTGAAATTTTGCAGAAATGTACCAAGAGAACCAAATAAAATTATGCATTATCTTTGTAATCACTATGTTAGTATATTGTAGGGTTTTTCTTTTCATGTGATAGTGTTGTTCTCTGATTCTACATTTAATTTTGTATAATGTTAATATTTATTTCGGAGGAGAACCATGTTTAAACTGAAGTTTGTTTGAAATTTAAATATAACAATGCTTAGCAAGCCTTTTTTGTAGTTGATTTATCAAATATTTAATGAATTTTCTCTTTTAAATAATTAATCAGAAATATGTGTTGAAACAAACTATAAAAGGCAAATCATATTTTATTATCTTTGATATTTTTGAACATTTAATATGCAGGAATGGCGCTAGAGTTTGCCCGACTGAGGGGCCCAATTTGCCCAACAGGAGGCATGACGTGCTGTATGGCGGGAAGAGTGTAATGAAATTGGTCTCAAATTTTCGCCAGATTATTATTTATCAACTACAGTTGAATAACCCTTACAAAAATTTTCCTGATGGGATACAAAATTTATCCCAATGGGGGGGGGGGCGGCATCCCCAACGGAAGGGCCCTGCCTCCCAGTCCCCTTCTGGCGCCACCCCTGTTAATATGATTCTTTCATTTGCTGATATATATGTAAATACTTTTTTACATTTGAAAATACTGAACGTTATGTGAAGAGCTACTTGAATAAAGGTGAAATGTTTTAGAATAGTTTGTAAGCATTATAATTGCAAAAATTCCGTAAATTATGAAAAAAAAATTCTCCAAGATTCTTCTTAAATATATATTTCTTGAATGTATGTCTAAATATTGTTTCCTTTTACTCCACAGGAGATAGTTAAAAATGTTTCAGTGGAATCATTGATACTTGGAATGGCATTTCAAGCAGCTGAAACTGAAGATGTTTCAATAGTAGACGATTTGAGAAGTAAATATTCCTGCAGCAACACATGCAGAATTTTTAAAATTTCATTGTAACATAATTATTTTCTTTAAAAATCTGCAGGATGATTAAAAAAGTTTCCAACAAATTTTAAGGTTAAGTCAGGCATACTAAGAAAAGTGTGTTTTACATAGTAATATACATACAAGAAACTCCATATGTGAATGCTAGAGGACATAGTTTTGAATGAAAGTGAACTTGACATTACAATCTGTCATTATTCCGGACAAAGATGTAGTGAAAGTAGCTTAGAGTTGTAGCATTGAGATGAGAGATTTGCATGTAGTGTATAGGACAGCTATTGGAAATGGGTGAGCAGCAATTTATTTGTATCTTAAAAGATTTCAAATGTGATATGTTTCAAGGGGCACTTCAAATGTGGGTATGAGAATCTGCTATATAAATAAGCAGAGTCTCGCTTCCCAGGAGGGTTAAATAAATAGTGGTGTGGCACTTTGGGCCCATCTCTGATGAGTGGTCATACCCCTGTAATGGGGCGGGAATCGTTTCATCCGCCACTTATAATGGGGGCTATTTTGTGTTAGGCCTCAGTACATTGTTATTTGTCAAAGGGTCTGGTATTCCAGGACAGTATTTTCTTTTGTATGAGTGCCAGTGGCGAAACCAGAATTCAGGTCTAGGGGGAGGGGGCTGAGGTCTTAAAAATTTTGTATCGTCGTGACGAATGTCAAACCTCGTGGCTTATGTGAACCAAAACACTCTAACTTTACTCACCTAACAATAAGAATCATAAAGAACAGTACAATGCTTTCGATAATTTAATAAAAAATACAATGAAATAACTAGCCAAAAAATGTTTTCGACTGCGTCGACATTACAAATGGAGTGACTAGAAAAGTATGAAAAATTTCGAGCCTGTCAAGTCAGAAAGCAATGTTGTCTCTTTTTTATTATTTTTTTTAAAAGGGAAATTAAGAACAAACAGTTGTAGTGATTTTAAGTAAAATCAAGAATACTGGTTTAGCTCTGGGGGGGGGGGACTGCAGCCCGATAGCCACCCCCCTGGATTCGCCACTGATGAGTGCTGCACCATGAACTATTTGTGCATTTACAAGAACATTTGTATAAAGCCATATCGTTCACAGTTAACACCCACTGTAGTTGAGCACTTGTGTATCTTAAGCTCATTCTATTGTATTATTGATTGATAAACCTGTTTTGTAAGCTATATCTACAGGGTGTCCACAAATAAGCCCCCCTTAACTTCAGAACGACAGCAACTATAGTCATAAAAGTAGTGTCTAGATATAGTAAAACGTCTATGTGTTATGCAATGAGACCACTAACAGCGCCACCTGGAGGCAAACTTCGAAGTTAGCGTTCCTGTCAATTATAAAGTTGTAGAGCGTTATCGATTTAGTACAAAGAGACACCTTGTGCGCATTAATACTAAGAACAGAATGCTTAAAATGCACATTTGATTGTTTGCGATTTCCATAACTGTGACGTTACAAAAGGGGTTAAAGAGAGAGAGAGAGAGAGAAAAAAACACAATTAGCTGTCACAAGATACCTTTATTTTCGGTGTTCAAATTGCTCTCCATCATATACAAAAAGGGTTTTAGCCCTTGTTTGAATTTCATTTTGCACATGTTTTAACATATACTAAAATAAAAATTCTACTAACGCAAGCAACAATAATACATCATCGAAAGTCCTGTAATTTGGCAGGAAGGTCGCATACACCTATTGTTTGCGTTATTCCCACAGGAAAAAGTATAATGGTGTCATTTTTTGTAAGAAAAATAACATTTTCTCCTTTTGTCCATATGTTGTGACGACACGATTTCGGAAAATGCTAGCAAACAAATGTCCATTTTAAGCTTTCTGCCCTTCGTATTAATCGTGTCTTTTTGTACTAAATCGATAACGTTCTTCAACTCTGTAATTGACATTTCCCCCCTATTTTGTACTCTTTTCGAAATAAGAATGCTAACTTCGGAGTTTGGTGCCAGGTGGCGCTGTGAATGATCTCATCGCATAGCGCATAGACGTTTTACTATATCTAGACACTACTTTTATTACTATAGTTGCCGTCGTTCTGAAGTTAAGAGAGGGTGACCCTTATATAAGTGGGCACATTGTATATTCATCTGATTTTAACGTAGGACTATGTTCCTCCCATTGGGGTCTCAGGGAGGAAATTCATTCACATGCCAAAACGCCACAAACTTGGTATGGGAGATTCTCTATATCTCGGTAACTAGTTATGTTAAAAACATAACTAATGTCTTATTTTAGAGATAAAGAGTAACAACAAAAGTTACAAAAAAAAAATTGAAAATCTGAATTGTAGTTCAGCGACTACTGAGTCACAAAGTTGGGCAAAAATATGCATGAATTGGTGATACGATCCTCTAAAAACATAACTAATGTCTTATTTTAAAGATAAAGGGTAACTACAGAAGTTACAAAAAAAAAAAAAACTTACTTAAACTTGAAAACTCACGAGAAACAAAAGATTCATACGAATAAAGTAGTCCTACACCTTTAACATCAGCAGCTGTTTGAAAAGTGAGCCTCCCATCTTTTTTTTTTTATTATTCTTGTTTCGACAGGACACACACGCATGACATTTCTGCCTGTATGTTCCTATATACAATTGATTGGTTTTGATGTATCTGGCTTACACTTGAAGTTTGTTGGGACTCTTTTCACTCACCCTGTAGAAAATTTGAAAACTTTTTATAGAATTATTGCTACTTAGAATGGTATTTCAAAGAACTGAATCTGATATTATTTTAACATTGTGCTTTGTTTTAAATTAAAAAACTGAATTTGTATTTATTTATATAAATTTTGTCTTAAAAATCAATATATTTATTGGTGAAAATTTATTTTTTAAATGTATTGCTTGAAATTTTTAAAAACTCTTTTCTGTGTGTGGATGCTAACTGTGCTTTTTGAGTAAAGAGCTTATCTGTATAATTTTTTAAACCTTTCTCACACTCAATGCTTTTTGTATTTATTTATTTATACTGCATTATGTAATATCAGAATATTTCAGATAACAGTTCTTGATATCTGAATATGTGTGAAATTATCTATATGAATAGTGATGCAATTTCAGTGTTGTAGTGCAAACTATTCAACTATTTTTGCATAGTGTATTCTTGCTATAATTTTCAAATAGAGTGATTTACCTGTCAAAGGACTTATAAATTGCATTTGTTTTCAGAATTATTTATCTATTCATTTATCTATGTTTATTATTAGGTTACGATTTTAATATATATTTGAACAGCTTTGTTTTTACATATTATTCACTTCTTTTCTTAATATAAAAGTAATTTTAAATTTTACTTTATTGTTTGCTCTCGGATTCTGAAACCCTCTGCGCTTTTGCGCATGCGCCAGGCGGAGTTATTTTCACCAAAATAGTAGAAAAGTTAAAAATGGAGGAAGAGATATTTACATTTTACTGAACGTGACCTAACAAAGAACTCCGGAAATGCGCTCATATGACTGATTGCCTGACAACCCTTTCCGGTGTAAAATCGTCCAAAAGTGCTAGTCTCGGGATATTGAAACGATCAGTACACCAGCTTATATTTTATTTACAAAATGTTCCCAATATCTCTGTTATTAATGATACTGAATTAGTGACTGTTTTATCTATACTTATAATAAAAGGAAGTGCTTGTGTGTGCTTGCGTGCGATATCCAGACGAATCTATAACACGTACGCTCATGAAATTTAGCGCAAAGGAAGTCATAATGGTGACTCAATGCACCTCGAAGCCCGAATTTTAAAGTTTAACGCAGAAAATTTTTTATTTACTTTTTTGTGTTGTTTTGGGTCATTTTCGGTATATTTTCTCCCATTACATCGTTTCTGATAATCGTAGGTAGGAAATCGATAAACCATTGGAAAGAGCAAACGATTTCCTTTCTAATGAAGTTTGTTTCGAACGTCTAACTTAATTTGCTGAATTTTGAGAAATTTAAAAAAATAGTCACTTTTATCCAAAATTTTTCATCTTGAATATTTAAGTTCTTGCACCCAACGTTCTAATAACGCTAAAATTTTCATTTTTTTTATGTAATAACTGGAACCTTTCTCTCTGACTTAAAACAAGAACAGTTAAAATACTTTCCTTCTCTGATTTTTAATTAATTGTTCCCTGATCAGTTCAAACAGTTTTTTCGCAGGCGAAGCTTTCTGTCGTGGTGGAACAAGTAAACATTCCCAGTATCATTGTTGCTATCTCATTGGCGGCGCAGATGAGATAGAGTGCGATAGATATGCGCTTTAATGAATGACTTCTATAATTATTTTCAGCAGTGTCTTGACATATTTCTTTGTCTCACATATTTTGCTTGCTGTCTAATGAATTTTGTATTGTAATTTTTACTTTCTCCTATACGAAGTATACAAAAAGAAAGCATTGTTATCGTCAAAAAATTCGAACTCGATATTTTCATGAATCTCCACGTTTTAGACCTCCCTGAGTCCGAAAAACACAATTTTGGAATTATGTCTGTCTGTGAACATGATAACTCGAAAACTACTAGAACTGGAGTGATGAAACTTGATATGCGATCTTTACACATAATTTATAGGTTTCTACTAAATTTTGGACAAACTCCGTCCACGGGAAGTCTGTCTGTCTGTGTTAATGTGAACACTACAACTCAAAAACTTACGTAGCTAGATGGATAAAATTTAGTACACAGTTTTATCATCAGGAATGTAGGTCCGTATGAAATTTTGGACAAAATCCATCAAATGGTTGACTGTCTGTTGGTCTCTATAATCGCATGCTTGTGAACACGATAACTCCTTAAATGAAATTTGGTAAGTGGCGTTCTAACCTTAATTGTAGATTCGTATCTAATTTTTGTTTCAATCGGTTAAAAAAAGGGCGTTCAAATTGCAGATTAAATTTTCTTACTATGACGCAAGGGTATTTTGCATCTTTGCGAGCACTTGGCGGTATTCTTGACCTTGGCGTGCACTAAGGGAAACTAGTGGATTGCCATGGCATTATGAGTTACAGAAGGGTCGCATTTTTTATCCGCGCTGAGGGGAGGGGAATTGACACCTTTTTGGGAAGTATAGGAGGAAGTTTAGGGAAGACTGGTCCCTGAACTCCCACTGGTTTAATATTGTTTTGGATTAAAGAACTCGTTACTATTTTCCTACAGTTCAAATGTCATAATCGCGAATTAAAATAAGCGGGCAAAATCAATAATGAATATATTTTTGTTCTCAAAACTTTCTTTCATGTCATCATGGGTGTTTTTTTTTTTTTTCTTCATTTTATTGAAGTTATGATGCCACAGGCAGCGCCGTGCGAGTACTGCTAGTACTATATATTTGCCATCTAATGAAGTATTTAATCTATTTCCTTATTAGAGTTTCTGCATGGTCCTCCAGAATTCACTCGCAGGGATTTAGCGGCAATTAATATCCAGAGAGGTCGAGATCATGGTCTTCCAGGATATGGAGTTGCAAGGAAGATGCTTTTGCCAAAGGAAAAGATTGAAAACTTTGACTTTGATCAAATGGCTGCTCTGTATCCACGTTATGAAAAAGTAAATAGTCTTGAACAAACTATTAAAATTGCAACTGTCATGCACACAGGGTTCCCACGGGTCTCAGAAAGTGCTTATTTTAACCTGCCGTTTCTAAAAGCTTTTAGAAGTACTTATTTTTCGCCAGTAGACCTTAGAAAGTGCTTATTTTCCTTTTAAAACAAAATTCTTTTTCCGAACAGTGAAACTTTATTTTCCCGATCATCTGATTTCTTTTTAGCGTTAAAATTGTTAGAATTTAATAAGTTGTAATATGTGTTTATAAGTCAGGATATTTTAATATATATATGAGCAACTTTTTGAACTTTGAAGAGAGTGACATGTTTAATTTTTCCTCCTGCTGTGCCTATTTTATAGTTCGTTAATAATTAAAATAGTTTGTTAAAATTGAAATGCTGACATTTTTAAAAATGGGACTGAGCTTATTTTGAAAATCAAGTTATTATTATTCATTATATAATTTATTAATAATAAATCACTATTATTAATAATTATTAATAAATAATAATTATTTATTTATTTATTATTTTATGTATAATTTTAAAAAATAGACTTAAGTATTGAATTTTTTCACATAGTAGTATTCTTATGAGTTTAACTAAACTGTAAAAGCATTCACTTTGTTGAAAGTCGTGTTATTTTGTGAAATACGGCTTTTTTAATATTTTATTTAAGTCCTTATAAAGTATTAGAAAGTGCTTATTTTTAGTTTGAAAAGTAGAATGGAAGCAATGTGTACAGTATATATATAAGATGATGCACTGAGTGCAGCTTATGCAAAAAGTTTGGCAACAATCATAAATTTTGCCATTGTTAATCTTTAAATGAGAGGTGGATGGAATTTAAACCACCTTTTTCAAGTCGTTTGAATATAAAATCTGTATTCTATTTTGACCACCCTTGGGATTACCTGTAGCTTCATTTGCAGTAAATCTAGCCATCACTAATGATGTGACATAATAGAACTGGGATTTAAACAGTGGTGTAGTTGCAAAATGAGCAATACCAGAATGCACTAACGTGGGTGACAAAAATCGCACTTTTTTAAGGACGTTTTCTCATATTTTTTCTTATTTATTTACGTGAAAAAAAGCAGTGCCGGAACAGTGTTCTAGCTGCACTACACCCCTAAATTTAAAACTAGGTATTTGTTGATTAAATGGTTGGGCAGATTTGTTCAATAAAGAATGGGAAATATTAATATCTTAACAGTAAAGGATTTATACTACTCCTTCGGAAAACGTTTAAGTATTATCCCATAGTTTACAAAGTTTTAAATTGCATTCTATATATATCAATCAAAAATTTGTGGGGTTCTTTAGTTGACTTCTGACCGCACTGTTGAAAAATAAAATATTTTATATATTTTGTAGGGAGATAATTATTTAATTTCAAATTATTTCCTTTTTAGCCTTAAGTAGCATTCTAAAATAATAATCAAAAATAAATTATTTTTATACTTTGACATTAGATAGATAATTTTAATTTAATAGAATAGGAATTCACAAATTGAATTAATGAATATAAAATAGTCTTGATATATATTTTTAATCCTTAATGAATCCATCTTTTTTTCCATGTTTCAACAGTTAAAAACTGTATTAATCTTTTTTTTATTAATAGAAAGTTTTATTAGATGCATAAATTTAAACTTTTATTTTTTAGCATCATTATTGCTTATGTATTCTATCGGTGAAATGTATAGACTTTTTTTACTTTAATTTGTTAACCGGGTATGACGAAATACACTGGCATACAAAATTTAAGGAGCATTTCGTAAAATGCGAGAAATTTTCAATTAATACGAAAACGATGTTTCGAAATCTGTTTTAGAGAATCGTCTGACATTCAATAGAGTATCATATACATATTACAGTGAAGATTCGGTCACGAGGGCAATTAGAGGGACCATCAGAAAGGGATGAAGGCGAAAATGGAGTTTCACCCATCCTGTTTCACAGAAAGCTGATAACGAGATGTAACTTTTATCAATGGTTATGGTTTAACCCTTTATGTCCCAAATTAACTGACCATCAACTTTTCTTAACACTTTATGTCCCAAATTAACTGACCAGCAACTTTTTCTTAACCCTTTATGTCCCAAATTAACTGACCAACAACTTTTTAATTTTATTTTTGCATCATTCGATACGTTTTAGATATATTTTTTTACGTTTGTTACATTCAATAACCCAGGAAAGAGAGAAATTTTTTAATATTAATTAAAGTAATTAATTTAATTAATGTTTTAAAACTTTTAATTTCTTTCTTCAGCTTCCATCTATTGCGTGCTGTCGGAACTACATTCTTCACGTTCTTGTGAATAACATAGGAGAAAAAAAAGTCATGATAAGAATATATAAGCGGGACTTTTAAGTCCCGTAGGGATATAAAGGGTTAATGTGCATAATATTTACATGCATTTTCGTAAGCGTAGCACAAGTAGGGTTATAATAGCGGTTTGAGCGCAGTTTGACCTCAGTTGACCCCGACTTTCGTGTTTCGGTGTATAGGGGACGCTGTGATCGCCAATCCCTTCCGAGCTGAGATAAGGAATTTTCTTGGACTTTAACCCCTCTGCCACCAACCCTTTCTTAGTTAGTTAAGGAATTAAGATAACGAATTAATTATTTTTTGGGACTTAGAAAACTTTTCGAGTGTTTTTTGGGACTTAAAATTTTCTCGGCTTTTGAACAGAATTTTATCAATTTGAGTTAAATTTCAATCTTCTTCTATTTTTTCACATGCTCATTTTTCCATTTATTTATTTTTTGTTATCGAATAAAGTGTTTCACTTGTTCTCAGGAAAATTTCAAAACTTGTGCATTCTCTGTTCTTAAATAACAAAAAGTTTACTTAGACACTAATTCACACAAAATCTTTTGAATTAAATCAATTTTATAAGAATAATTCTTCGAATGAACCAGCTTCCATTTATTTTTCTTTCATAATTCAACATTTAAGTTTAAGAGAGTTTAACGTTTTGTTATTCCTGAAACAGTTAGAAACGGAATTTAAAGTTAACTTATTCAAACCAAAGAGATTTTTAGTGCTCTTGTATTTTATTGATGGAATATTCAGTAATCATATTTCTTAATGGAAAAAAATAAACTCGAAGCAGAGAGGGAAGTTGAATTATGAAAGAAAAATAAATGGAAGCTGGTTCATTCGAAGAATTATTCTTATAAAATTGATTTAATTCAAAAGATTTTGTGTGAATTAGTGTCTAAGTAAACTTTTTGTTATTTAAGAACAGAGAATGCACAAGTTTTGAAATTTTCCTGAGAACAAGTGAAACACTTTATTCGATAACAAAAAATAAATAAATGGAAAAATGAGCATGTGAAAAAATAGAAGAAGATTGAAATTTAACTCAAATTGATAAAATTCTGTTCAAAAGCCGAGAAAATTTTAAGTCCCAAAAAACACTCGAAAAGTTTTCTAAGTCCCAAAAAATAATTAATTCGTTATCTTAATTCCTTATCTAACTAAGAAAGGGTTGGTGGTAGAGGGGTTAAAGTCCAAGAAAATTCCTTATCTCAGCTCGGAAGGGATTGGCGATCACAGCGTCCCCTATACACCGAAACACGAAAGTCGGGGTCAACTGAGGTCAAACTGCGCTCAAACCGCTATTATAACCCTACTAGCGCAAATATTCGGGAAGACATAAATGTTTCTTTTAAAAAATCCCAAATT
Source organism: Araneus ventricosus (assembly GCA_013235015.1). Taxonomy (NCBI): domain Eukaryota; kingdom Metazoa; phylum Arthropoda; class Arachnida; order Araneae; family Araneidae; genus Araneus; species Araneus ventricosus. The sequence goes on from BGPR01000232.1 coordinate 706,578, forward strand.
TTTCCGCATGTGTATTGCTTATAACATGCAGAATTTTCATTCAAATTATTCGAAATTTGCAGAACACTTGACAATATGTTACAGAAGTATTGTATTAAACTTCGAGGTAAATACGGTCATTATTAGAGGAAATATGAGTGTTTGTACTAAATAATTTTTTACAACGCATGTGCGAGACGCAGCGGAATTTTTCTTTCATAACTTCAAAGCCAGATATATAGAGCAACTTCAAAAAAATTCCAGTTGAATCCCATTAAAATTCAGAAAGCTGTCTGCATTTCACTGAAGTGAATTTCAATTTCTCTTTAAGAGAAGCTAAATGATGAGGGGTTTTGTACAAACTGATATTTTTTAAATTTGAATCTTCGAACAGTAACATTGAATTTTAGTAAAATTGAATAACATGAACACTTATAAATTAAATACATTATTTAAATTGCATTTTCTCGAATACTATTTGAAGAATTTTCGAATGGTATTCGAACTTTTGTTTGCCAGTGTACTTCAATGGGAAACGAATGGAACGAAAGTAAATTCCCGGTTAGCAGGTTAAATCCCTAATTATAATTTTATTTTGCTTGATTTTTTAAAAAAATTTTAAAATATCTCTTTTGAAGTTCTGATTTTTTAAAATATATATATTCCTTTTTATCTGCTTACTAAGTTATTTTTTATTTTTTAATTAGCATATCTAAAAATTTCCTTAGTAGCCGTGAAATATATTTCAATATTATAAATGTATGAGCTGAACTTATCAAAAATTTGATATCTTTGTGAAAATTATGATTAAACAATGCGATTCGATTTAGAAATGACTTTCTGAGATAATTTTTTCTTATTTTATTAATTTCCATGTTTGTTTCATATAAAACATATGCTCATAATGTTTTGAAATTTTTTATTCTGAAAGCAATTTATTAGAAGAGATATTGCATTCTTCAGTTGGTTTTGTTATTTTTATTTTATTTAATTTTGTATACAGCATTAATTACAATTTGCCATATTTCTTAAGGTTATTAAAAATGAACTGCCAAAATTTTATTCATCTATGGACGAGGTGGATCTCTTCCTTGGTGGACTTTTAGAAGCGGATGAAGGTCTGGGTCCCGTTTTTAAGGAAATAATATTGGAACAGTTTCAACGTATCAGAGATGGAGATCGGTTTTGGTTTGAAAATACTGAAAATGGGTTTGTCTCCTTCAAAATATATCTTTTTCATATTTTTTTCATAAAACCCATCATTGATTCTTTAAGTTTTAATCATTGTAATTTGCATTAATTTTTATAAATTGTGTTTACACAAACTCTTTCATACCAATTCATACTTTCTTCAATGCAAAAATTGGCTTTGCTTAGTATATAATATATTTCTTGCTATTCACTTTTTAATAGAGTTTAATAATTCTCTTTTAAAATTTTCCTACAGATATTTTTCAAAGGAAGAAATTCAACGAATTAATGACACTTGGATGTTTAGAATTATTTTATCAGTGAGTGAATATTTGGGCCCTGATGATCTACCAGCAGATGTTTTCCGTGTACCTAATTTAGAAACAGGTGAAATATTTCATGAATCGATCAATATAGAACAAGGAACCTGCTTTTAATAGTTTATTTATGAAACTGTATGGCAGCAGTTGATATCTATGATACAAAGTGCCCATGATATAAAATATCAAATGATAAAGTCACAATTCTTTATGCACCATGCAGTTTATTCAAAGTTTTTTGGAATTATTGTAACTAGAGGTCGTCCAGCTGTCGAAATTCGACCGTAATTCATTAAATTTTTAAGTTTGAACGTTATTGAGGTTCTTTTGTTCTCTATAATCAATGCATATAATTTTTAAAAATTTTTGTTCTATTATGTCAGCTACAAGCCTGTACAAATACGTCATTATACATTAATTTTCGAATTATTTGAAAAATACGAACAATAGGAAAAATGAGCTATAGCTTCGCTAAATCATATTTAAAAAACAATAGCGCGTTTTTTGACTTTTTTTTTTTTTTTTTTGCTATACTGGCCAGGTTTCAGATACGCAGTTAATTTGCCTATCTTTTTCAAATTATATAAAATTTAAATAAAAAATTAATACAAAAAATGAAATAAAGAATACATGCTTCGTATTTTTTATATATTTTTTATTGAAACAAAAAAAAAAAAAAAATGCGCGGTTAAAAAAATAAGTGTTGTCCGACTGTTGACCACAGACTTTTATGTGTTTGACATTCAGTATGAACGTAAACAATGAAAGTTTTATTTTATTTAAGTTAATGTATTAATAATACATACTATATATAAATTCTTTAAAGGCAATCTCTACTCTGTACGACTGTTTGACCACAGACTAATATGTGTTTGATATTGACAGATTTAAATCATCCGCATTTTGTATTTCACTCCGAAGAGTTTTTTTCAATAAATAATCTAAATAAACTCCCCCTTGGAGTGGATTTCACTGGGGGGGGGGGGGGTTAAATCAATTACAAATCATCCACTCCGCATTTACTCCGCTAATTTTTTACAGTGTATGAACGTAAACAATGAATGTTTATTTTATTTTATGGATTTGTAACACATATAATGCATAAATTTTATCTTTCTGCACTCCTTCTCCATATGAACTTTAACTATGCCAAATTTCACACTCCTCCGTGCGCGCAATGTGCTTAAAGAGGGTACAAAGTTTTTTCTTCATGTATTAATATATATATTGTATATTTATAGTTAGGATGGAATTCAAAAGTTTAAATACATCTTGATAAAACTCAGCATTAAAATAAATACTGTCGTTATTTTAATCGACATTAATAAAAAATTATATTACATAGATTGAATTTTGATTTTGTGTAATAAGTGGAAATTACGCCTTACTTCCAAAAGTTCCATCTCAACTTTTAGAAAGAATTATGAAAGTGTCTCTAAAGATATGTTATCATATTAATAGTATCATCCCAAATAGTTCGAAATGCTCTTCAATATTGCTACGGTATCTTTACGATATTGTGCAGCATTCAGAATATTGAGTAACACTACATAAAAATGTTGTACAATATCTTTGTATTAATAGCATAATATTCACTCTGCATATATACACTCTGAGCAAAATATTACAAAATCATATTTTATAGAAGTAACTAGAAAATCACCCGTCATACCATGACGGGTGCAAATTGTCTCTTCATTCGAGAGATTTCCCTTCAAATTTGACGTGTTTAAATAGATATATATGCGAGAGAAATGTTTAACATTGATTGAAAATAAATAAAATAAACATATATTTTATGACGGGAAATATTTTTTTTATTTACATATTTCTTTATTCAAAAAACCTCTTGGTAAACAACATTCTGTGTGAAGTATCTTTCGTTGTTTAACAATTTTATTATAATTCAATAACCATGAAATTCTCAGCTTGTCAAACGTAAGTCAAAAGTTAAAATTTCAAAAGAATTCTTTTTCGAAATTGTAATCAAAATAAAACACTTTTCTGCTTCTCAAACGTTGCCAAAAAATATTATCAAATTATATCCTCACGATTGCAATAAATAATCAGATGCATCGTGGCGTCCAAACTATATCATGCGCATGATATATGTGATTTACTACTTTCTGTTAAAAAACGGAAATTAATTTGAAATATATGATTAATATAATTTAAAATTTCTCGGGAACTATTTATTCTAGCGAGATAAATTTTATATCAATCGATAGCAAATTTTATTTCACTATTTTAGAGCTATTAAATCTGAAATTAGAACGGCAATTACTCTTTTAAATTTAAAATTACTGAAATTTAGGTTCTCTAACAATGAAATAATGCTGTTTAACGTCTCGCAGTGCAATGGTGCGAGTTTTATTGTTGTTGACGTCAGAGCGTTACCGAGAGACATATCTGGGCTGTTATATTAGTAATACTTGGTTACATGCTCTGATGACAGCATGATCAGTCTTGTGGCATACTGTCAAAATGGAGCTATAATATCTGAACAGGTTTTTTCTTGATGGCACTTTTCAAAGTGTCCAAAGTTTGTTGATGACTTTAAAATAAGTCAAATGTTCTGTCAAAGTGAGTAATGAGACAACAAATTCATGTTCTGCCAACCAGTCCTGACCACATTTGATGCAATGAACGGTATGAATATTGTCTTGGGAGACCAGTTCAGTGATAAGATCCTCAACACAAACTACATATTTCAAGCAGACAAATCTTTTTTACATGCATTTCTCAAAACAGAGTAGAGTAATAAGAATTTATAGATATATCCATCACATACATTCAATAATCAAAATATATATGACAGATATTTAAGACAAATTAAAAGAATTTAAGTTATGGTATTGGTTGTAGTTTCAACAAGCTCTATATGTAAATATTTTCATTGTAATGTATACATCAATATATTTAGGATATGTTTTTACTCCATACATTAACGAAAAAGCAATATAAATTTTGTACCTACTATTCACTTAGATGGTTTTTCTTCTTTGAGCTAATTTCATTGGGCGGGCTGTTTCCTAAAGCAAATACACAATGGCATTCAGAAAAAAAGTTTGTATTGACCAGTGGCGACTCGTCCACAAGAGCTACAGTCCACCCTGAAATTATTTTAAAAGATTGTATTTTCGTTTTTATTCTAATTGACTTACTTTTCCTGTTTGAGAATTCAGTGATCAACGAAAATAGCAACAAAAAATAATAATAAATGTAAAAACAAGACTGAAAATCAATCAAGAATTGAGTGAGACAGACCAGAGCTGTATCAAGTTTTGCCCCTCCTATGGATCCGATATTAACGCAAAGAGCATCACGAAGCGGGAGAAAAGCAACTCTTTTTCCGCTTGAAATTGCATTCATTTGAGCTGCATTTTTTTCAGCTCTCATTTGGAGCGACTCCCTCATTTTGCTCCTTTTTCGCTATTTCTCAGTAGTTCAGTCGTTTTTGTAAATCCAATTCTGGAGGAGTTGTGATTTTTTTATTCTTTATGTTTTTTCGGGTGCTGATTACGATTCTGAGATTTGCCACCAATAATTTTTGTTGGAATTTTAGTTATAGCCCAAAAAAAAAATGAAAAAAAATTCCAGTTTTTTGCTTCTAACTCAAAAACTATCAATTTTTAGTATATCATCATTATATACCAAAATAATCAATCAGCGCAAAATTTCCTACAACTTAGGTCTGTAAAACTTTTGCAGCACTACTTGTTTCTGAGCTGACGAGCCTCCACTGGTAATGACGTTAATTGAAAATCTCAAGCATACAGGGCGAAGGTATGGATTTGTCGGAACAAAAGGTCCACTATCATAATAAGGGTTATGTCTAAGGGGTTAATTAAGGGTTAAGGGTTCATGTCTTTTTTAGTGGGAGGGATAGTGTATTTACAAGGTTCTTAAATTTATTTTTGTTTCTGTTCCTGAGTTAAATGATCTTTTTTCTCATTCTTTAATTAAAACTTACAAACTCCTATCAATTGCTTGCAATTTATATAAATTATACTAATACAGGATTGATTGTGGACTCGATTTGAAAGAGAGAAAAAATGTACTTGGAAATGGCACCTCCGACGAGAAGAAAAGATCCAGCCATCTTCTGCGTATTTTTTGAGCTATTTCCAGTCCTATATTGTTTCGATTTTTTTATTTTTATTATTATTATTATTACGAATATAATAGCCCAGATTCTCAACCACGTTGACGTCACCAACAATAAAACTCGCCCCATAGTACTGCGAGACATTAAACAGCATTATTTCATTGCTAGAGAACCTAAATTTCAGTCATTTTAAATTTAAAACAGTAATTGTCGTTCTAATTTCAAATTTAATAGCTCTAAAATAGTGAAATAAAATGTGCTATCGATTGACATAAAATTTATCTCGCTATGATCAATAGTTCCCGAGAAATTTTAAATTATATTAATCATATATTTCAAATTAATTTCCGTTTTTCAATAGAAAGTAGTAAATTACGTCAGGGGTTTTGGACGCCACGATGCATCTGATTATTTATTGCAATCGTGATGATATAATTTGATAATATTTTTTGGCAACGTTTGACAAGCTGAGAAGTACTTTGTAAGAAGTGTAAATATATTAAAAAAATATTTCCTGTCATAAAACATACGTTTATTTTATTTGTTTTCAATCAATGTTAAACATTTCTCTCGCATATATATCTGTTTAAACACGTCAAATATGAAGGGAAATCTCTCGAATGAAGAGGCAATTTGCACCCGTCAAACCATGACAGGTGATTTTGTAGTTTCTAATATCCAATGGATTCTAGAGAGTCCGCCATTCTTGAATAAAACTAATCGAAACCGACTCTTTCTTCTCAGAACTTACAAACCGTTTAGCGTTCATTTCGATTTTAATGTGAGAATCCAGTGTCGAATTCCAAACTTTATTTGGGAGTGAAGTTACCAACAAAGTCGAACTTGATCGGTTCAAGGTTGCCAGATTAAAATAGCAAAATAAGGCCAAACTTTCTTAAAAATAATGCCAAATTTGACAAATTGATTGTAAACCTCATTTGCTATTAGAAAAAAGGCTATTCTTCATGAAAACGAATCCCACTTGATAGGCATATGTTCAGTGCTCTATTATTATACTAAAATTGAAGTGAAAGAAATTTAAAACATCTTTGCTCTATTCAGGATCTATTTCGTTTGACAGCTCATTTGAAAAATTTATTGAAAAAAACAATAGAATGAGTAATTAAAAATTGTTCTAAAAGTCATTAACGAAAATAAAACCAAAAAAGGCCAAATGAAAATTCCTAAGGCCAAGGGCTTTGAAAAAAGTCCAAATTTCCATAATTTGGCCTTAAAAAAGTCAATATGGCAGCCTTGGATCGGTTCAATTTCTGGTAGTTATGAACTTTGTAAAGGCTTCGTAAGATGATACCATTCATAACAATTAATTCTCTCTGAATACTAAGCAATTCTGAGAACTCTTTCCAAGTTCTAGAGTTCTCAGAACTACTCACACTCTTGGAAAACATTTTACGTATTCCTTCGTGCGATAAGGCTATGAAAATTTTACATTGAATCAATTTATTTTCAATCCATTTTTTATTCCTTAATCTTAGTTTAATGTAACCAAAAATTTCTACTTACCTCTTTGATTCTTTTAAATTTATTTGCATTTTATAGATAAGGACTTGCAATGCTTATCAGATCTTATTCAATATCCTTGCAAACACTTTGGTGAGGACATCACGTGCCTTGCATTGCCTACCGTTGCTGATGAAAGTCTGCAGTGTTTATCCTCGGTTACAACTCCATTATGCAGAAACTCAGAAGCAGAAACCTATGATTATTTCGCAGGAAGTGGGCTACCCTATGCCCTATCATTTCTGTTTCTGTTCCTTTTTATAGTTGGTAAGTACTATAGACAAATACAGGGTGACAATTATTGAGCTATATGAAATGAAAAATAAAATTTTCAAAAACTTTTGAGTTCAAAAATTTTATTCAAATTTTAAAAGTAACTACAGATATTCGGATTTAGTTTATGACATGTTCGATATGCTTGCCATCAATGGCTATGACGCGGCGCAGACGAAGAGCAAAATGCTGCAAAAATCGCTGAAGTGTCGAGACATCGATACTACCAGTTCTCTCCAACTTTTCAATCATATTTTTGGTTGTTATAACACTTGGACCGGTTGTCTTCAACTTGTGCTCGGTCGCAAATTTCCTTTGAGCCGCAATCGGGCTGTTATTGCTCGAACAGTAGGACTTGGCGATCGATACCAGAAACGCTGTTTGGTTTGATTTGATTTGAAAGAGGGGGACTGGGGGATTTTCAGCTACAAAGGCTATTATCCCCTATTCATTCCAAAATTCTTTTCAATCTGTAATCAAAAAAAGAAACGAAAATTGCCATCGAAAGATGGGCTGCATTATTGCCTATTTGATTCCGTCAAGAGAAGAAAAAATGAAATCCTCCTAGAAAGGCCTCCATATTCTTTTTCCAGAAACGCTGTATTTCGTCATTTTCAACGAAAAATGAACAACAATAAGAGTGCGCATGCTCAAACAAAATCCCAAGATGCCCTGCATTCAACCACTAAGTTTTAACTGAATCTCGCCTAGCGGTTCAAAAGTTATCGAGGGGTTTTTTTCATATACGTAGCTCAATAATTGTCATCTTGTAACATGTTTTTCATTTGAAAAATAAAATTCGTTGAATAAAAGATGATAAATAAATCAAATTATCACTGTTTTATCTTCTATTTTTAGGTTGCATTGTTGCTCTATTTATTCTTGTGAACATGCGCAAACGATCTGTGTCCAATCTAAGACAGTCAGTAAAACAGCAAAGAAGGAATTTTTCAGATGAGAATTCTTGTATAGGTGAGACATGTGGAAACTTTTAGATCTAGTGTTATCAAGTTCTCTTATATGCAGAATTCTGGTTTTCAAAGAAATGGAAGTAGATTTATTTACAAAACAAACAGCAAATGGAATGTAGATTTCGTGCATGATTAACAAAAGAAGCATCCTTTCCATTTAGTAGTATTACAAATGTAGTTGATATCCCTAAATTGAGAACTCAAACTCATGAAATTTAAGGGCAATAAAATTTTTCATTCACAAAGTATTTGCATCCTATCTCTAATTTCTACAATCTGTCAAATTTAGAACTGTCTAGGGTTTTAAGCAGGCATCTAATATATAAAATCCGTGCACTCAAACTTATACAAATTAAAATAAGGTATAGTTTAAATTTTGGAATATTATTCTGACAACATTCCTGCTTAATTATCTTTTGTAAGTTCTACATTGAGTTGTTTTATAATTCTAAAAAATAAGTTCCTTTATAATTTGGACAGTGTTCAATCCTATATTTAAATATTATTTAGGTTGTGGTGAAAAGTTTTGTCATTTTTTACTATTTTGAATAAAATTATTTTTAAATTTTAATTTTGCATTTTTTTATACGCAGTAAAATGAACTCTCTTACAAGTGTTTTTCCATTTCATTTTGTCAAAATTTTCTGCTTAAAATTGCTTATATAGAGATTAAATTAAAGTTGATACAGAAATATCTGGTTTTGAAAGTTAGGTTGGGGAAAAGTAGGCCCCGAGACTTGCATTACCTAAGGGCCCCTGAAGTATTGATGAGAAAAACCTACCGGTCAAAACCGGTTTTTTCGTTTCGATTAACCTGTTTTTTCGGTTATTTTTTTTCCCGGTTATAACCAGTTTCTTGTAAAAAAAAAATCCAATATCCGGGTAAAAAGCCCGGCTAAATTAGCTTTGGAAAAGAGGTAAATTACAGAAATCAGGTCACTACTGTTCCGTGGGCGGTGGTTTTTTTTAGAAAAAAAATCTGAATTAATATTTTTACAATTAAAATAAATGTATTTAATATGGTTAAATAATATATTAGCAACACTGTGTTAAGTAGTCATCGGTAGTTAAGCGGTGCATCGGTCATGCGCACGGTTTCGTTCTCGTGGTAATTATTGAAATGTATTACTTTTGATTCAATCAATATCAACAATACACAACTTTCACATGTTGGAGTTAATTTGAGTTAATTGTCCTATAACCCTCCTCAGATTATTTGAGTAAAACCGTCATTTCCATTAATCTCTCAAGTCTCAGCCTGTCAGTGGTGCAATCGTAAAATAAGCAGTTCCAGGACTCTCTAAAAGCAGTGCCGGGACGCTCTAAAAGCAGTGCCGGGACTCTGTAACCTGGGTGACAAAAATCGCGCTGTTTTTAGGATGTTTCCACAATTTTTACTATTTATTTTTCGTGAAAGCAAAATACAGTGCTGGAACGGCGTTCCGGTTTCACTACACTCCTGCAGCCTATCCCACCATTAAAAATGCATCAAGAATGATTTCTGGTGTAGTCATTTAATTGGTGTCAGAAATATTGGATATTTTAATGCTTTCGATAAGGTCATTAAGGAAATTTTGGGAGGCGAGTATATTACAAGAATCCCCCCCCCCCCTTCCGATGACCTGTCGTACCTCTGTCTGAGAAGTCGTCGCATGAGTCGCTCGTAATGAAGGCTATTATGCAATGACCGCAGTGCCCGATTAATTATTGCGGCGGCCTAATTCATTCATGTTGGATCCGCGCGCTGAGGATACTCGGAGGAATTCTTTTGTGATATTACAGGTAGCTTCGTTATCCCTTTTATTGAACATGATCGAAATTGCGTTAAAAAATTATAACTCTAAACATAATGCTACCAAAATCTATATTAAAAGCTTTTGATATCCTTAAAAACAGGGGCGCCAAAAATATTACAGAACTTTCTACCGTTCCATGATTCGTTCTCACATCTTCGCCACATGAAGAGTTTTTATGAATATATTCGACAATATATATTGCCCATTGGGTTGTTTTCCTTTAAATATGTACTAAACTTTTTTTAACAAAAAAAACGAAAACCAGTTATTTTGGGCGGTTATAACCACCACATTAAAAGGAAGGTAAAATAAATTGGTATAACTGAAAACCGGTTGTTTTCGCAGTAACAGCCTTCCCTATCCTGAAGGGCTTGAACCGGCCCTGTTCATTAACCCCTTAACATGCAATGACGTCTCCGACTCGCGCATCGAATGACAGAATTTTTATTTAAATCCGTATGTATTTAAGTTAACGTAACAATTAGTTTTAAATACAAAAATGACCTGGATACGCTTCAATGTCTCAAGTATCCTTTACTGTCTTAAATAGATTCAGATAATGAAAAATATCCCAAATGGGTGGTAGCATCTAATTAGGAGGTTAAATAAAATCTTTTAAGCTCTGTGTATCTCTCAGACGCATCGAATGACAGAATTTTTGTTATTTAAATCCGTATTTAAGTTAACGTAACAATTAGTTTTAAATACAAAAGTGACCTGGATACGCTTAAGTGTCTCAAGTATCCTTTACTATCTTAAATAGATTCAGATAATGAAAAATATCCCAAATGGGCGTCTAATTAGGAGGTTAAATAAAATCGTTTAAGCTCTGTGACGCATAGAAATACGCATTACGTCATTCATCCGTGATGAGGTCTTTATACGTGCATTCTACTTGAGTTGTCAATGGCTATAAATTTTATCACAGTTACATTTGCCATGTCACTGTGACCCAGTGGCGAATCTAGGATTCCGGTCTGGGGGTCTGAGGTCATAAAAACTTTGTATCGTCGTGATGAATGTCAAACCTCAAGGCTAAAGTAAACCAAAACTCTTTAACTTTACAGACTTTACTCACCTGACAATAAGAATCATAAAGAACAATACAATACTTTCGATAATTTAATAAAAATTGCGATGAAGTAACTAGCCAAAAAATGTCTTCGACAGCGTCGATGCTACAAGTACAAGTGGAATGACTAGAAAAGTAGGAAAATGTTCGAGCCTTTCAAGACAGAAAGTAATGGTGAAACGTTTTTATTATTTTTTTAAAGAGAGAAATTAAGAAAAAGCAGTTGTAATGAGGTTAAATTAAATCAGGAATTCTGGTTTGGCTGTGGGGTGGGGGCAGTAGCCCGATGCCCCCCCCCCCCCGGATTCGTAACTGCTGTGACTTCATGTGAATTGACTCCATCAAGTTTCCTGTTGACTTTGCTCTCCTTTATTTCTTTTCAGGAACCGAGTGGATAGGGAGAAAAGAAGGCACTCGAGATGTTATTATTAATTTCTTGGCCGATAGAAAGATTCTGACGATTTGCCTCTTGAATAAACAGATGTTGCGTTCCATCGATTTGAAACACGTTCAAGTGGTTGAAGTGCACGTGAGCACGGGAGGTCATTTACACTATGTCCTTGTGAGAATTTCACGAGAATATGACATTGTAAGTAATAAACAAAAATTACTTTATATTTTTTACTTTCTCGTATACGAAGTATACAAAGAGAAAGTATTGTAATCGTCCAAAAATTCGAACTCGAGATTTTGACGAATCTCCACGTTTCAGACCTCCCTGATTCCGAAAAACACAATTTTGGAATTATGTCTGTCTGTGTGTGTGTCTGTATGTGTGTCTGTGTGTGTGTCTGTGAACACGATAACTCGAAAACTATTAGAGCTACGGGGATGAAATTTGGTATGTGGTCTTTAAACATAATTTGTAGGTTTCTATCAAATTTTGGACAAAATCCGTCTACGGGAAGTCTGTCTGTCTGTATGTTCGGGGTCATGCGAACGCTATAACTCAAAAACTTGAAAAGCCAGATGGATAAAATTTTATACACAGTTTTATCGTCGTGAATGTAGGTACGTATAAAATTTTGGGCCAAATCCCTCAAAGGGTTGACTGTCTGTCGGTCTGTATAATCGCATACTTGTTCAGTTTTGAAACTAACTCCCTGCGCATGCCTACTGGTGGAAATGCCTGTGCAAGGAAGGGACGCTTCGAAACTTGGCAGTTTGCCAAAAACAAATTCTGGAGTGATTTTGTAAGGAAGCAAACATTTAGGGAGTCTCGCCAGGTCCTGTTGCGCAAAAGAATGAGCAGAGGATTTGAATTTGTTTTGATCCTTCAAACCACGCGTGGTTCCAACTTTGGTTTACTTGCGACGGAAGTTTATTTGACGCCTTTTATTATACTTGTTTTCTCTACATGTGTTAGGAGTATACGAGAAAGTTTAGGGGAGACCACTCCCGCTGGTTTGCTTGTGTTATTTAGAGTATCAAATTTTCTCCATTCAGGGGATTTTCGATTTTATTTATTTTCTCGCACATAAAGAGAAAATATTGAAATCGTAAAAAAATTCGACCTCTAGATTTTGGTGATTCTACCTTTTTAGTCTTCCCCGAGTCCGAAAAAACAACTATTTTTGGGATTACAGCAAACTTCGCTTAATCTGATCACTTCGGGACTTAAGAATTTTGATAACATTAACCGATTGATAACAATAACCAAATTGGGTAAAATCAACTATATTTTTATCACATCAAGGGAAAAGAAAAACAATTACCTCAGGGCTATCTATAATTTATTTCAAAAATAACAATCTAAAAAATCATTAATTGTTGCTGGACGACTATTATTCCTTAACAGTTCACTTATATTGTTCGTACTCGTATTGTTTTTTTTAAATTTGTCGAACGACACAGCACGCCGTGTTTCAAAATATCAAGGGCTTGCCTCATTTCGGCGTTCGTTGGAGTCATTCGTCCCCATCGGAATTATCAACTTTTATTTCTTGGCTAATTTCCAAGTCTGTTAGTGTGGCAGCTACTGGTGTGTCCTCATCAATGGACATCCATTCTTCATACTTTTCCTTTTGCATACCTTCAGGAGGTTCAATGACAATTACCGACGGTCACGTCCCTGCCCGATAAATGGACTATCTTCAAAGAGAGGTCATGAAAAATAACCCCCCAGGTGTTTCCTTACATGTGGAGCGAGAAATTCAATCGTTAACGCTGGTTGAAAATGAGGGATCGGTCAATTCGCTACTTCAAAACTGATAGCATTAAACGATGTAGTGATCACACTAAACGGATAATTTTGTGTACATTTGAATACGTTGGTTCGGGACCAGAGGTTTTTGATAATATGAAGCGAATGATAACATTAACCGTGATCACATTACGCGGAGTCTACTGTATTTTGTTCTGTCTATGAAGATTAGAACTCAAAAATGTAATAAGCTAGACGGATGAAATTTGGCATGTAATCTTTACACCAATATCTGTAAATTTCTCTCAAGTTTCGGACGAAATCCGTCTACTGGAGGTCTGTCTGTCCGTGTGCATGTCAACTCAAAAACACAAAGAGTTAGATGGATAGAATTTAGCATATGGTTTTGTCCGTCTAAATCACGAGAACATGGCATTGTTGCGTGATGTGTATCAAATGTGATGTGATGTATGAAACTTTCAAACCACGGGAATGTGACGCTGTCATTGTACATTTGCTGAGTTGTCTTATCGAATGGGTTAATTGGTCCCAGGAGAGCCTAAAAATTTACTATCCTAGCTTTATTTTATATTTGAACCAACAATTTATTTAATTATAATTTTAAGCATGTTATAAGAAAAAATATAATTAGGCTATCGATTTTGTATTGTTTCATAAATATACATATCATTTTAAATAATGTGGGGTGGGTAAACACCCAGTGGGTAGGTGAATGTTTTCGGGGTATTTACCCAAGGCCTCAGTGGCGATTTTTCGCACAGGCGTTAGAGGTGCCCGCCTCGTGCCTCGAGAATCTAGGGGGGCCTCAAAACCTATTCGAGTACATCGTAGTGCTAAGCCAATGGCGAATTTGTGACAGTGGATAGGGGAGGGGGGGGGGCTCAAAGCAATTTTGCGCCTGTGGCCTCATATTGGCAAAATTCGCCACTGCAAGGCCTGGTTATTTTGAGAAAAAAAATTATGAATGGTGATTTACGTTGAAACATATAACATTTGAATTCCCAAAAACTTAATATTTTGGAAAAAAAATTGCGTATGTTCGCAATTTTTACGCGCGCCGAGGTACCACAACTTTATTTAACGTTTTTGAGTACGAAATCTTACTATAGATATCACACAAGATTTCATCATACCTTTGGTTAATCACAGGATCCAGCTGGAGAATGTCAGAATGAAGTTTCAATTTAGGGGGTTGCCATAATTTCCGAAGCGCGTGTTTGCCGCTCACTATAATTTCCTTCGTAGACCGGCAAGGTCAAAAGCTAACTATACTAACTTGAATAAAATAAGCGAAACACTCGCCAACACACGGTCGCAATGTGCATTTTGCACCAACTATGTAATTTGAACAACTTTTTTTTAATGGATTGAAACGAAAATTGGACACACATCTACAATTAAGGTTAGAATGCCACATACCAAATTCCATATATCTAAGTCATTATCTTAAACAGTTATTTTGTTCACAAGTTTGCGATTATACAGACAGTCAACCCTTTGTCGGATTTCACCCAAAATTTTATACGGACCTACAGTCATGATGATAAAACTGTGTACCAAATTATATCCATCTAGCTATACAAGTGTTTGAGTTATAGTGTCCACATGAACGTAGACAGACAGACTTCCCTTAGACGGATTTTGTCCAAAATTTGATAGAAACCTGGAAATTATGCTTAAAGACCACATACCACATAAATTTCATCCCCGTAGCTCGAATAGTTTTCGAGTTATCGTGTTCACAGACAGACATAATTCCAAAATTGTGTTTTTCGGACTGAGGGAGGTCTAAAACTTGGAGATTCGTCAAAATCTCCAGTTCGAATTTTTTGATGATTGCAATACTTTCTCTTTCTATAATCCGTATACGAGAAAGTAAAAGATATTCATATAAATTTTGTGAGCAATAGAAGTTACCTACATTATCAATGAAAAAGTAGGTACCTGCAAGCTGATACCTAATAGCATAGTTTGCTCCTCAATTATTTTATTAGATAAGTATTTTCGTTGGTCCATAGACGCTGAAATTTCTAGTTACGGTTCCGTTCGGGCGTGAAATTACTCCAGCCCCGGACGCTCAAATTTGTTAAGACGATCCTGTAGATATTGTTATGAACATGGAAAGTCGCTTCCCAGCAATGTTAGTCTTATGGTTGGGAAGAGAGTTTTACAAGGTTAAGCATAGAGTGACGGGAAGCGTCTGTTCCGGGCTCCCGGACTTGGCGACCATTTTGTCGACTTGGCGAAAAATTTGGCGACCTTGGCGGCAAATAGATGATTCCAGAAAATGCAACCCTTTTCTCGATATTTCTATTAGGAAAGGGAATACACTTGAATATACGAGAAAACTCCATGTGACGTCACGGCCTGTCGGAGAGAGTATATAAGGACGGCGCCTGGATCAGAGGGAGTAGTGTTGATCCACTGGGTGCAATGCGAGCTAGGAAGTTGGTGAGCTGAGCGCTATTGCAAGTGCTGTTATTGTCGTTATTAGTTTTTTGCTGACTGTTTGTGTTGCTAAATATCAAAGTGCTGAACTGTTATTACCTGTGAATTGTTGTCTGTTTACATTGCTAATCTGTGCAAGAACTATTGTTTCCTGTACCTGTGCTACGAAATAGGGGATCTCAAAGGTGCTGGAATCTTCTCGACACCTCTATTAGGAGAGAAGATACGCCACGAATGTGCTAGATCATTCCATGTGACGTAACAGCCTGCCGGGAAAACTATATAAGGAGAGCGCTTGGACGACGGAGGGTGTGTTGGTCGACTGGGATCGCCTTGGAGCGCGAACGTCTTTGGAGTTCTATCCCCTGTGCGAGCTAGTACGCTGTTAGACGCCGAGCGGTAGTAGCGTTGATCCATTGGGAACGACTTTAGGGTTTCGTCCGCAGTGCGAGCTCGGAAGCTGGTGAGCTGAGCGCTATTGAAAGCGCAGTTATTGGCGTTACTAGTTATTTGCTGACTGTTAGTGTTGTTAAATATCAAAGTGCTGAACTGTTATTGCCTGTGAATTGTTGTCTGTTTACATTGCTAATCTATGCAAGAACTGTTGTTCCCTGTACCTGTGCTACGTGTTTTCCTGCATATTTGTGAATAAACTTTCATTCTTCATTACCCTGCGTGTTGGACTGTTTACACCATACACCCATAGAAAACTTTTGAAACAATATGTATCAAATTTTGGAGCTATCTGTATCAGTCGAGGAGGGAAGGTTTGCCGTGATATTTTTCCATTTGTCAAGTTTTTGTCTTCCCTTTTATATGTCTTTTTTAACGTAGGACTACTTTCCTCCCATTGGGATCTCAGGAACGAATTTGATTCGCACTCCAAAACGCCACAAAACTTGGTATGGGAGATCCTCTATATCTCGGTAACTACACTCACTTCCAAAAGTTAAGCACAATTCTTAATATGAGAAAAATTTGGAGTTAATATAAATACAATGGTTCGCATATTAAGAATTGTGCTTAGCTTTTGAAAGTGAGTGTACATATATTAAAAACATAACTAATGTCTTATTTTAGAGATAAAGGGTAACAACAGAAGTTACAAAAAAAAAAAAAAATGAAAATCGGAATTGTAGTTCAGCGACTATTGTGTCGCAAAGTTGATCAAAAATATGCAGAATTGGTGACGCGATCCTCTATGTCTCGGTAACTACATTTGTTAAAAGCATAACTAATGTCTTAATTTAGAGATAAAGGGTAACAACAGAAGTTAGAAAAAAAAAAAACTTACTTAAACTTAAAAAACTTGCGAGAAACAAAAGAGTCACGCGAGTAAAGTAGCCCTACGCCTTTAACATCAGCGGCTGTTTGAAAAGACAGTCTCCCGTCATTTTTTTTGTATATATATATATATATTTCTTCAATGCAGGTTTTGAAATTTGAATCTCCTGATGAGAAAGAAGCTTTCATCGAAAAACTCGAAGCCTTCTTAGGAAGAATAGGCATTGGCCGTCAACGATATGAATGCACCGTTACCCAAATGCTTAAAACTGCCATAACAAAAGCAGATCGACAAGCAAAATTGGAGCAATTCTTCCGTGTTGTTTTCGCACAGGTAAATTTTTCTTCTCTTTTTTTTCTAAGTGTCAGACTTTATCAAGTCTAATGAATTTATGTTGATGAGATCCCGTTTATGATATGGACAGAAAATGATTTGAATGTTTTATAAATATAAATTCATTTAAGGTTGTGTTTTAAAAAATATTGTCTGAATAATGTGAATCGTGAAGTGAAATGAGAGTTTAATGTCCTTAAAAAATTAGTTCAATAAGTGCCTTTTGATAAATTTATGAATAAAAATAATCTGCGACAGAATGAAGTAGTTTAAATAAGCAGCTTGTGGCAGTACAAGGATAAGAACCTGGTACTTTTGGGTTCGGAGTCTCGAATCTTAACCACTAGACAAAAGTAATTCCCAATGTCCAGAGGTGGATACGGACTTATAAACATCAGAGTTAGATGGTGCAGCACGGTGCACTACAGGAGCAACCCCCAGCTTGTTTGATATTATCTTAATATCAAGGAAGCGATAATTGTGCTGCGTGCATATGCGCAGATTGTTACTTCCCATTTGTGTGTGCGCAGGCACGTGCAGACTTTGTGCTATGAAATGATCATAGACTTTGAATTTGGGAGAGCTTGGTGTAGAAGTTGAAGTGCTGCCATCCGTTGGATGTAGAGGTAGATGGAATTGATGTGATTTTTTTGGTGCTGCCATCTAGTAGTGGGACTGAAAGTAGGTGTTGCATGTTCTTCCGGGTCGCCACTGTGGCAATATGAGGATTAGAACCTTGTACCTTTGGGTTCGGAGTCTCGAATCTTAACCACTAGACAGCTTATCTATCTATATAATACGCTAAGGCGCTAAAGTACGTGGAGGAAAAAAGGGGTTAATTTCTCTTTTGCCGAAGGCAACGATCGCTTAAGAAACAAAACCGGTAGCCTCCGCCATATTAGGCATAATGTGATAGGAACAGCCTGTTACTATATTCGTTGTGGTGTAAAACAACTTTTTCTCGCAAAAAATAAGTTTAAGACGAAGGGTTAACTTATAATAAACTTTTAATGAAATGATTCAAAAGACATCAGTAAGAAATGAAGGAGATGATATATGCGAGCCAGAGAACGTTCAGGTCAACGTCAAAATAGTTTAAGCCAGCGACTTGAGTTTTTCTAAAAAAAAAAAAAAAAAGGTTCATTCAAGAACTTGCAAATAAATTTCGTCAAACCCTCAATCTAAAATTCAGCAATCTTTAAAATTCCGAACTACGATATAAATGACAGTTGAAATCAGTGGCGGACTGGGTCAAAAAATAGTGGCTGCCGGGAGTCAGTGAGGACCCACACATATCTACAATCATAACATTAATTAATATATATATTTTTAATGTTTTATATTTAATTATACTAATTTAAATCTATAATATTTAATAATCATATATTTAATTTAATTTTTATTATATATTTAATTTTTCCGCATCTTTAAGATAAATCCCTTTTAACACCCCTTAATTTTAAAAAAATAAGATCATTTCTACATTTAAAATAACGAAATTATGATAAACTTATTTGATTTTAAATTTCGTAAGCTAAATATTTCGTATACGATTTTAGCTACAAAGTATGAAGGAGAAATGCTGCCCATTAGTAGGGCATCTGTTAAAAGAGAACCTTTAAAACAAACTTCTTTGTGTGATTTAGAGTTTAGCAATTTGTAGTGGTAATATTTCAGTTATTTGTAATTAAACTAGTATCATTAAAAAGATATTTTTGAAATATAAATAATTCAAAAATCATTTTGTTAGATAGTATTTTTTGAAAATATTGCGAAAAAACGCCAAAATCTTGCTTAATTTTTAAGTAACTGAAATTTTAATTTACTTTTGGACTTTAAAAAGTTGACAGTTATTTTCATCTTTTTTTGAAGAGCATGTGTGCCAAATTTCATAAAGATCGAGTAAAACTATAGATTTGTACAAAATATATCCTTATAATGTAAAAGACTTCTTTTGTTGTATTAAAATGCAGTCCATTTTCATTGTTTAGCCAGTTCTTTTTTTTTTCTTTAAGTCCCAGTCTTTTTTTTTCTTTCTTCGTTACTTCAAATAAATTTAGATTTGATAGATTTTCAATGCTATTTTGATAAATTTACTTTTTAACAATGACCTTAAGCTCATCTTTCCACTTAAGGCAAGATAATCTTCCTGGCTATTATGTAATTAATTTATTTGTTATGATTAGGTTAAATTTTCATTTTATAAGAAGCTTAATAATGCGCAATAATTATAGATTATAATTATGCAAATTTTAAAAATAATCTTCATTGAATCTCGTGTTTTTTATAATTTTTAAAAAGGTGAATGTAAAGACTTATATCATTACTTTCATTAGATACAAAAACATATTGCATCAAAAGTTATCTCAAATGCTAATACATTTCCTATCTACTGTTTTTTCTTTGCACAACTAATTTCTTTCTCGATCTTTTGTAGCAATTAAAACTTTCAACTTAAAAAATTAAATAAGTTGCCGAATTTAAAGTTTGTTAATATAATCAAATTAAGACAATTAATAAGATGGACAAGTCGGTTGGTAGCCGAATGCAGCTAGTGTTTAATACTGCAAAAGCAATGTAAAAATAGAGAAATCATAATTTCAGCTTACCTCTCAATTTTCTTTTTTTCTTTCCTTTTGCAAGATACGTTACGTATGTCCTTACTATCTTCTGACTAAAAACAGAAATAACACTTTTGTCACCAATTATTTTCCATGAAAGTCAGACCAATAAAACTGAGACCACTTCACTCTTCTAAACGCAAACTCCCCCCCAAAGGCATAAAGAAAAGCGTGACTGTCGCCTTTTCATAGATGTCATTTGGTGTCTTCAATGGGCACAATTTCTCACACCCTAGTCACATTTTAGCCAAGAAAACCTTTTCCTACAGGCGAGTTCCCTTGTTAGTAAGATTTATGACAGTAAAATGAAACTACCAAAAAAGAAAGAAAAACGCACCTCTTATAGCCATATCTCACAAGAACCGCGCCCTTTCTGCACAAATGGATGCAATTCCTTCCGTCTTTCCGGGGGCTTCCGAAACCAACAAAAAATCTTAATGAGTATTGCGGCTCGACTTTGCCAATGGTTGAAATAACAACAACCCCTGTTTCACATTCAAGCCGTGCGTTCCGATAGCACAGTTGCCAAAGCAATACGCTTCTAATTCAACATCGCGGGGTTCGGTCCCTGAGTGATAAAATTTTTCTCCGAGTGTTTTTCACTCGCTATTATTACCGCCTTCTGCCTCCCATAATTACCTCATCATTTTAGTATCACCTTAAACGATTTATTTTTAATCCTTAAAAATTAAAAACTTTCAAAAAATCTTTACATCTTTTTCATTCTAATATCTATATAAATAATTCTTATGTTTATTTATGGGAAAATAATTTTTTTTATTAGATTCTATTCCTTTTTCCAAACACGGTATCTTATCCGATAAATTTAAAATAACTTCTAATATCCCATCTCTCAAATTTACAAGTGTTCTAAATTAAGAAAATAATAAAAACTGTACTACATTTTAGTTTTTAATATAGAATTCATTATTATAAATATAAATATTTTCAACAATTTCTTCTTAAATTCATAAGTAGATGGCGCTAGATAAAATGAGTTAATCGGTTAACTGATAATAAAGTTCTGAAATAATTAAAATATTGTAGTGTCATCAAGAAAATACGAGTGTACAAGTTAACTGAATGGAAATACCTGTAAATAACATTCTTTTGTACCTGCAATTAACGTTTCATCTGCAGGTGCAGTACCTACAAATGACGTTTTATTTAGACGCACAGTATCTGCAAATAACGTTCTATTCGATCGCACACTGTGTGCAAATAACGTTCTATTCGATCGCCCTGTGTCTGCAAATAACGTTTTATTCAAACGCACCGTATCTGCAAATAACATTTTATTCAAACGCACAATACCTGCGAATAAAATTTCATCCGCTGGTTCCGTACCTGTAAAAAACGCTTTAACCATTTACACCTTACCTGCAAATAACGCTATCTTTACGTAAAAGCTTCAGAAGAAACTCAACCATCATTTTTTTTAACAATAACTCTGCTAGGACGCACAACGTCCACTTCATAGTGAGCGAAGCGATAAGGTTTGCGTAGCAATACTCCCGGGGGTTGGCGAGCGGCAGAGGGCAGAGCCCCCAGTATAATTTAAATATTATAGGAAAAGATCTGATGGATTATCAAAATGAATCGTTAATGTAAAAAATTCGCGTGTTAGTGAATGGAGTCAATTCAGTCTAAAATGATATACTTAAAGTGGCCCTCATCAATTCACATTTAAAATCTACTGCGCATCGAACAACTGCTGCTCATAAGGTCAAGCAGTGAAAAAGAGTTGCAGCTGGGGTACTACATCACAGCCTTACTGGAAAAATAATTATCATCATTCTTTAAAAGAAAAAAAAGGAATGATACTGATAACTAAATAATAATAATAATAATACTTAGTTAGGATCTGCAGGGATTTAAACAGAGTTCATGAATTCCAAGTTTCTAATGTAGGACTATCACATTTTTCTTTAGATTTTAGATGGCAGATCATTATAGTCACTTTCAGATGCGCTTTGCTTTTAACCAAAAGGGAGGAGAACAAACACCGCTCTTGCGTTTGCATGTGCTGGGGAAGCGAGAGGCCAGTTATATAGGAGAGGTGAATGGGTGGGAGGTTTGGAACCCTGGTTTCTATTATTGTGAATGGAGGGGGGGGGAGAGAGAATTATTGACTAAGTTAAGATGGGATGATCGAAAAATGTCTGAATCTCTTGATTGGTGATGTCAAACCTAACAAGGCTTCAATGATTAGAAAAGGTTCACTTTGTATCTCATTTATGATGCATTTTCGAAATATTTAAAATCTTTCGCAATGTAAAGTGATGAAAATTTCTTATATTCTATTAGTATAGCTTTCATGCAACATTAGTAATATAAAAGAAAGCAATGAAAATATTTTTGGCGATTTAAATTAAATTTCACTATTTATTCTTTAATTAACGAAATTGTTAATCTTCGTTTAATAAATGCGCATTTTATTCATAACTAATAAATATACGCCTGAGCTTTGGTTTAAAAATTACTTCAATTTTTAAAAAATTATCAAACAAGGTAAAGTATATGTATTTTATTTTAATTATAGAAGGCATTGCTCAAGTTTTGTAATATCAAAAAAAAAAAAAAATTCATCGTGATTAGCCAAATAAGCATCCCCGAAAATAATTATGTCGTAATTTGAAAGTTTCCTTTTATTTTATAATGTTTTTGAAAATTTTCGAAGAAAGACCATGAAAAAAAAAAAAGAAATCTCACTTGAATAAAGAAATTAAAAGCAAGATGAGATTTATAAACTTTATATCGACACGCTTTCTATGGACGAGTTTTCTGTTTTGTTAATTTGCAGTAAAGTAGGTTTTCCGCCGGGCCTATAACTTCCGGTGATAATGTTAAGTCAATGGGAATCGTCAAAATTTCAACACTCTGTTTGAAGATATTAATTATTGTTTTAAGTGGAGTTTTTTAATGTTTTGCCTAAAGGATACTTTGAAAATATTAAATTTAATGCTCCTATTGTTGTAGCGCTCAATATTCACATATAATAAGAGCCTAATTTTGTGTGAAGGTTGCCATAATTTTCCTTTATCGCTCTTTTTGGCGACTTCCAAAGTTTGTTGGGCGGTTAAATTTTTAACCATAGGATTTAGATAATAACTGACGGTTAAATTTTTAACCAAACGATTTAGGTAATTCCAATAGTCCCATTTGGAATTTAAATGCTTTAAGAGCTTTTTTTTAACCGATTTAAAAAGAAAGGATTAGACGAACTCAAAGAACACGGAATTCAACGTTTTGTGTACTAAAGAAAGAACTGATTCGAACTTGGCGCTTTATACAGTTTCCAAATGGATTTGGCGATTGCTTAAATCGGAGGGTTACCGGAAAACGGTTTGTGAATCCAAAATATACAAACCAGAAAACTCGTCCAGAATAAGTCACTATTACGCTTAACTGATGTGGATCTAGATTTGAACCAACTGATATAATTTTAGCCTAGTTGAAAGCTAACAAATATACACTCCTACCTTACTTTTAAATATTGTTTATACATTTCTTTTAATCGTCAGTATTCGGGTGGGTTTTATATATATGTTACTGTGAAAGACCGAAACTGGAGAATGTCGACTTTCACCGGTGAAAGTCGACATTCTCCAAATGTGAATGTTGACATTCACCGGTGAAAGTCGACATTCTCCAAATGTGAATGTTGACATTCACCGGTGACATTACTATGTGAATGTTGACATTCACCGGTGAAAGTCGACATTCTCCAAATTTCGGTCTTTCACGGTAACATATATATATATATATATATATATATATACGCTTGACGCAGTAAATTATTATTTCTTTTCATAGGCATTTTCTATAGAACATGAAAAAAATGCACTTGCCGGTATAGACTGTGATCAACTGAAAGACATAGTCAAAATGGAATTGACTGCATATGAGTTTGCTGATGCATTATCGCTACGCCCTGAAGCTACATTTATCAAACAGATGTTTGCTCTCATAGATGCCGATGGAAATGGTTACATTTCTTTCCGAGAATTCTTGAATGTCATTGTGATTTTTGCTAAAGGTATGTTAAAAAATATTTATATTCCGCCTTAATGTTTTTCATTCTCTAAAATGTTCGTTTTATTAATGTAATGGTATGCACTTAATTACCGATATAGTTAATTTTTTAAAAAATTTCTTAATTTCTACTCCTGAGACGTATTTTGGTGCTAAATACCAGAATGGTGCTCTCTTATTATTTTTTTAGTTATATGTGATTTGTACTTTTTTCTCGAGATTTTGATGAATCTGCACGTTTTAGACCCCCTTTGGGGTCGAAAGAGAATTTTTGAAATTCTATTTGTCTGTGACTATGGTAATTCGAAAACGGAACAAGTTAGAGATAGGAAGTTTGTTATATGGTCTTATCACCAACGTTTTAGATATGTACCAAATAAATGGGGGTATTTGCTTGGGAGATTGTCTGGGGGAGTTTCATAACTAAAATGTTTGCTCTATGTTAAAAAAGTAATTGACTTTTTTAATATGATAGCAATATTTACATAAATTACAAACAAATGAGTTTTAAAGAAGATTTAATGTTAAGGAAAGTTACCATATATCAAAGCCATTCACCACTATGCGTCGCGCGCGTAAGCGTCGACCGTACGCTTCACTTGCTTGCCTCTCGACTCGTACATTTACAGAAATCGTCTGCTCTGCTAACTCTTTCATACCCGTAGACGCTTCTAACGTACGCTCTGGAGTAATTGGAAAGATTATTACATAAGCTACTCAGAGGTGGCTTGTGCTGCCATCTATCTTTACGAACACTTACTAAACATGCCTAGTTAAATTCCTGCATAAATATTGGACCAAATTGGTCTACAGGAAGTATGTCTCTCTGTCTATACGTCTGTGTGTATGTGAACATAATAAAACCAAAACACAATGAGCTAAATGAATTGTTTGTTTTGCATTGTTTCTTTTTGTTTTGTTTTTGCTGGAACTATAGATCTACATCAAATTTTGAACGAGGTTGATCGACAGGTGGGCGGTCTGCGGATCTGTCGATTCCTGGGTATGTGAACTCAATTACTCATACACATGTAACTTTACAGCATGTGTAGAGGTGAGATTTACTGGGATAGTCGCCGAGGTATTAGATACTATTGGATGGGGTAGCTAGGATTAAATTAAAACGTTAAAAACAAAACTGGTACCCAAAGTTAAAATTTAGTCTATTTAATATATATATATAGATATCAATTATCAAATCAATTTTGGGTACTGAAAAAAATAACACGGTAATAAGTAATTCAAGCTATACTAATATAATTCACCTACCTGAAAAACCTAGCTACTATTAAAAGTCAATTTGCATATAGTGGTAGTACAATTCACATTGTGAAATCTAAATAGAAGAATTAAAACAGAATCGAACTAGAATTTTAAAATTTTTTGTTTATTTAATAATTGTAAAGATTTAGATTAAACTGCCATGATTTTATAAATGAAATATTTTGATAAAGATGCACACAAATGACTAAAGAACAATTCACATAAAATCACAAATTGAAATAGCTGCAGCTTTTTTTAAAAAGAAACAAAGGACAATAGCGCTACCATCAAAAACTAAATTTTTTCATAAAAAGAAATTTTTAGCTCCATAAATTTTTAGAGCTAGAATGAAAAAACAGGTGAAGTCGTATTTCTCCGTCAGACCAGAAGTTGCAACGTGAAAATCAAAATGATTTGAAGTATACATAATAGGCCTTATGTTGCCCAATAATACTGAAGATTAGGACGCACTGATATTTAGCCAGTTTGTTGGCTGTCATGCTTCTCACATCAATATTTGCACAAAAACATTACTGTCGATGATCCATGTCGAAAAGAAGCACTGAAGAAAAACGTTGTAGGACGCACTGATATTTAGCCAGTTTGTTGGCTGTCATGCTTCTTACATCAATATTTTGCACAATAACATTATTGGCGATGATCCATGTCGAAAAGAAGCACTGAAGAAAAACGTTGAAGGCTTACACGCCTGTATTTATTTCTTTTTATCACATATATTTGCTGACGTCCCATACCGCACAAGAATTCAGTTGCGATTTTTTCGCCAGAATTTTTTATGGCTGATCTTTCAAAGAAGACGACTAGTAAGAAAATTTCTTTTTTCAAGCAAAAAATGATGCTGCAGATTACCACCACACCATTTCATTCTTCTGAAGATAAAAAGAACTAAAAAAAGGCCCCCAAAGGCCCTGAGGCCCGCAGCCGTAAGAACACCAACTCACATTCAGCCCATCACACAAGAAATTCTAATCGTAACGGAAAATGATTCCAGATACAGACGCCCAAAAACTGATTACGCCAAATTCCTACGCGAAAACAAGATGGCGAAGAAATAGTCCCGTTGCAAAATTTGAATTTAAAAATTAATAAAATTGAAACCTTAATGGAAACAACAACAAAAGTTAAGACAAATACTAATTAAATCGAAAACAAAGTAAATAATCAAGAAAAATTTAGATAATTAAAGAAACGGCTGAAATTATCGTTTGAATTTCAAAAATTGTTAAAGATGCCACAAGAGAAGATAAGAAACTTTGGTGGCGAAGAATTAAATTAATTAAAAATACTGACAAAACCGAAAAAAGTTGTTGATGCAATATTTGCAATCTAACAGATACGTAGAACGACTGACACTTAAGTGATTCATATTAACTAGTACAATACTACTCTACTCTGCTTCTCAACCTATCATGTCTGATTCCACTTATATATCAGAAGTAGCAACAACAGCATTGTGAGAACACAGAGCTGGTGGCACAATCAAAGCAAGACTACTTAATAATAAAATAACAAATTTAATAGAATAA
Source organism: Araneus ventricosus (assembly GCA_013235015.1). NCBI lineage: Eukaryota > Metazoa > Arthropoda > Arachnida > Araneae > Araneidae > Araneus > Araneus ventricosus. The sequence continues at coordinate 733,505 of BGPR01000232.1, forward strand.
CAACTAAATTAATATCTTAAATTAAATCATGACATCATTAAACACGCTAGCTGCAGGATGATACAAAAAAGCAGATAGTGAACAGAAGTAGTCATAGTCTTTAAATATTCCAAGAGGCTGCTCGCTACTGGTCGATAGGTGACATCACAAAGAGGGCGGATCTGATCTGCATGCAATTAGAACTCGAGATATTGCCAGATGCCGCGATGATGCCACACACGCAACAAACTAAATGGGTGAATTTTGGGATGTGACGTTTACATCAAAATTTTAGATCTGGGTCTAATTTTGGACTAAACTTCAAAAAATAGACTGTCTGCTTGCCTGTCCGTGTGTAACCGAATATGAAAACTCAAAAACCTAACAAACTAGATAAATAAAATTTGTTATTTAGTCTTGACTCCAAAATTGTAGATCTCTATCAAATCTTGAGTCCTATCGGTTATTAGGAAGAAGTCCAGCATGTATACTCGATTCTCATCACTATACTACACCGTAGTGACGAGAATCCTTCTAAATATAAAACACTCCATATTATCTAAGTATATCAAGTCAAGGGTGGAACACTCCCTCTGGTTAAAACAAAAGGTGGAATGAAACTGATTTTGCAAGAACCGAAAGAAACCTCTGGCTATACTTTTGATATATATATATTTAAGTCGTAAGGTATATTAAATCTCTCGTTTGGCATATTTATTACTAAAAGAATATTTTAATCGCTTGCACGCGCCCACAAAAAAATCATGATGGCCGCCAGACTTTTCCCTAAAACACTTACGTAATTTACTAAATATAGCTATTATTCCCTTCACTTTGATCACGTGTCTATATGTTAAATCCCTACCTGAAAAAATGCAGGGATTTTCTGTTCTATTTTTGGCTTGGAAACTTAAACCAAGATGTGCGTACATTCCGTCACACTCCCATAATAAAAGAAAATTAGAATATAACTCGGCTTTTTACTGACTACAACCACGAAATCAATTTATATATATAGTTAAATTTTTCAAACAATCAAAACACATGTCACATTTTCAATATATACACATATTAATCTAAAAGTTAAAATTAAAATAATGTTACCTTATCAATAATCATACAAATCAAATACAAAAGATAGTTAGATTATATACTATTACTACTATGAAAAAGACAACCCAGAATTGGAATTCCAACAATCAAATGCCAATCGATCTTGGGAATCGATTTTGTCGCATTATATATTTATGTTGTCTAATATACAAGCGTGTTCATACTGAGAACTATAATAGATTTTCTATTAACTTTATTTTTAATTGAAAATTGGAAGATTGTATTGCTTGCAAGATTTATTGTTGTGTACCACATACGTTCAAAGAGCTTAGAAAGTAGTGAGACAACAAGTCAAAAAATTAATAATATATAAATAAAACACATTTCATGAATACATTAACATTCTTTTATGATACTTATTTCTTATGAAAAATAATACATCTTATGGAGTTGTTCTTTAAAGCAAACTTTGGTCTACAGCTTTATTTTTGGGAGCTTTAATTGAAACCACTTGTTAACAACATCGCGATTGTCACTCATATCTTATTATGTCTTTTAAACAAAAGAGAAACATTAATTAATCCAAATGTTCATCACTCCTGTTCGTTTGAATACGGTGGAAAACCATCTTCAATGTGCTAACTTATCTTTCACAAGGTTCTGAAGATAAAGGTGATGTTAGAATGAGACGAATGATTTTGAAAGTTGAAGGTAGAACATTCCGTAATTTAAATGCTACTTTTGAAATATCTACAAAATTCAAGCAGTTTTCATTTCATTTAGAAGCATTTGTAGAAGTAGCACGTAAGCATTCTTATTTTTCTGAGAAAATTTCTGAAGGAAATTCTGCCATCGATTTTAACGTATTCATTTAACTAATTACTAGCTGCGTTGCACGGGCTAGTAACGGGCCCTACTGGAGAGAAGTGAGGTCACGTGTGACCTCAGGATCCATGTTTTTTCATATGCCCACCTCCTTTTTTTGAACAAATATTGTCACTTACTTTCCCCAACAAACGTTACGAAGTTAAACACCTTAATACAAAAAAGAAAAGAAAACGATATTTTCCGATATTAATAAATCCAAACACATAAGCTCTCTAAAATCATTTAACTAATTATTTCCCTTTGCTAGAAATACCAAAAAAAATTTGTAAGGGTTCAAACATAGAAGGTCAAGAATAAATTTGTTCGTGAATCATAGTTAAGTATTCTGATTATTCTATCACTGTTTGGTGATGCATTTATATATCTATTTTTTCTCAAAGCGTTCAGTGTAGAGAGGTGTAATAAAGTTTTAACGAGAGTATCATTATGTATAATATTTCCATAGAGCACGAGTTTCCTTTATTTCAATTCTTTAGTGTTTATTTGAGTGTGTTTACCCCTTTATATCAGCACACATAAACGTATTTGGTAGAAATATTCTTTTTTTAAAAAAAGGATACAATTCCGGTTATTATTGGGCTGAAAGCCGTACCTCCACATTTTAATTAAATTCAAATGATAAATTTGGAGTAATTAATTAAAATCTCAATTTTTTGAAATATATCCGAAAAACGTTTCTTTTTATCTTAAAAATATATTAATAATGAAAATTAAAATTTCAAATTATATTGGAAACGAGACAACTAAAAGTAAGACAGGTGAAAGCAGAATTCCAAAATAAAAATTTGCATTAACTGTTAATGCTAACCACGCTTTCTCTTTTCGATAACTCATTTTCGATATTATCAGCTTCATATCCGAAAGTTAATTTCACTATTATACTTGATAATAATATAGAGAGAATTAATAATAACAATGATGATAAAATCATGGTAATAGCACATTCAAAATTAATTTTTATAGTAATGCGCAAATGAATAAAAGTACAATTAACAAGAATTGTTACTTTATTTAAAAAAGTGTTTTATTTTTATGAATTTACTGTAATTGTAGCAGAATGTGGGAGATAAAATTAATTATTTAATCTTAGTTCTTTTATTGCTATTTTGTCTTACCTGATTTTAAATCGAAGTTCTTACTGAGAACGTTTTTACATGTCAAGGAAAATTAATTCAAAAATAATCTTTTCAAAATCATATTTTAAGATTTTGTTTGAGAGCAACTAATTCTACACAAAGACAAAACTTGCTCTAGTTATAAAGCAATTTCAAATTTGTCCAAGCATCCCCTTTCAAAAATTATGCAGTACAGTAGTGCAGAGTAAGTGTAGTAAAATTCTTGTGTAAGTATTAAACCTATGAATATCATGCAAGGAAATGACTGCTATAAGTATGCTTAAATTTTTTTTCACTGCTATGCTAATCTCACAGAGTTGGACACTAAACATTTAACCCTTTCGGCCCTAATGGGCATATACGTCCCGGAGATTACACTATTTTCCCTATTGGGTAAAAAAATCCCACTTTTACATTTTTTTGTCAACATTAAAGGAAACTACTTTTTTAATCATGCACAAGTCGCGTCGAAAGGGTTTTTTTGTTTGTCCATAAACAAAGCTTTGTGTGCTTTCCAGTGAATGAAAGGATTTGAAAGTTATTCTCATATGATCACTGAAGACACAACCCAGATAGCAATTTTAGTTTGCAGCAAAGTTGCAACAATCTTGCTCTGCAAATCTGCAAGCTTGCAACAAATTTGACACGACAAGAGTGCAAGCTTAAAACAAGTTTGCAGCACGTTAAAGGAAACGCGATAGTTACCACGCGTCAAATTTGCCACAAGCTTGTCACATCAAACTCATTGCAAACTATAACAAAAACAGAGTACGAACACAACTTTGGATTAGAACCCGCGACCTACCGCTTCCTAAACCTGACGCTCTAACCACTCGGCCAGATAGACTGAGAGGCGAAGATGGATTGCGCTAATACATCTTCATCTATACGATTTATTTTAAACTGTTTTCTTGATTTCATTAATTTTTTAAAGTTTGAGTTGAGAATATGATTTGAAGTCAAAGAGAGAGCGATTTTCGCTAATATCTACGTTTTGCTAGTAGAATAAATTATGAAATTAGAGTTCAAAATTAATTACTTTTAAAATGCGACAAAATGTAAGTTATTATTTTTCAACAAACATTGACTGTGTTTTAGATTTAATTTTGTTTATAAACGTTAAAATTTCAACATTAAGAAAAAGGCGATATAGTTTTCTTTAAAGTGCGAGTTCTATATTTAGTAAAAAAATGGAAAATGTTTCAATTTTTTTTTATAAAAAAGTTAGTTTTTTCACAAATTATCATTGATTTATTGAATTAATAAAAAAGGACTGTCTAGGAGATGCTATTAAAAATCGGATGCTTTTTAAAACAGAGACAAAGATTATCTCTAAGTGTGCTATCATCTTTGCAGCAAACTTGTTTTGCAATCGTGGTGCGAAATTCGTCATGACATCTTCACAGAAAACTTGTTTTGCAAGCGAGAGTGGCGATTCTGCCTCGTTACTTTGCAGCAGTTTCGCTACAACATCGACGCTATATTTGCCATGACAAGATAATATCTAGTAAAAATCAAACTTGCCGCGAATGTACGTGCTATCTGGGAAGGTTACGATGTATTTAAATAATGAAAACAATTAAAAATTTAGTACAATTTTTAGTTCTGGCATCGAATTAGCCAAAAAAAATATTTGAATTATAAAAAATATCTTAACATTATTTGAATTAAAAACAAGTGCCGCTATAAATAGACATCCCAGAAAGTGCCGCTATAAGAATCCTTTGAATTTCCAGGAATTGCAAAATACCTGTGTAATTTTTATGAGGATCTGAAGAAAATAGGCCAGGGGGATGGTATTTTTGTTTTCTGTCATTGAAAACATTTATAAACATTCTTCCAAGAATTAAATCCAAGGTATCAGATGCCATGCGATAACATCGGTTGAGATTTACGCGCTGTGCCACCTTCCGCTATTTCCAGGATGGGCATTTTCATTGTGTCCGTAACTTGTGTTTCATCTGTGAAGCCTGGTTATTTCTGTTATTTTCAGACTACGATTTTTCTTATTTTGTTGTATCAAGCTTAATATTGTCGCGGTCTAGCTGAAGACTCAATAGCCCTATAGTTAGGGCGCTGACTGCAATCCCAAGAGACTCGGGTTCGAGTCGTTGGACTTTTATGTTTACAATCATTTCGATTATTTAATTTATATGCAAAATATCATTTAAATAAATTTCTTCTATGTAAATTACCCCTGGTGGAGTGTTCTAGAACATTCCACCAGGTATATAAAATGACCACAGCTGAATAAGTCTTCAGCTGTGGTGCCGTCCGTGTAGAGAACTACGGTGAAATAAATCTTTCTGTTAGTTACATTATGTAGCAAGTTCGTTTCTACGTGTCAATATATACAAATCGAAAATTTTTCATAGCCTGTAGGCAATGAAATAACTTTTATATACTGAAAATCGCGTTTGGAATATTAAAATAAAAGCTCGGCTGATTTTTTTTCGGTCTGCATGTTTCCCTGTTAAGATTACAACTTTTCATATACATTATACCCTCCATTATCCGTGCCCATTCCGAACTCACAAAAAAATTTTAAGAGAAACATTTTCACGCTTATCACGCATATAAAATCGATGTTGCTGTTCGATCGAGAGATTCATTCCGTTAAACTAGTGAGCCGTGACGGCGGAGGCTAAAGAATAGATTTTTTTCTTCTTCCACGTGCAATCTCTACCAGTCCAATTTCTAATTTTCCGAGAAATGAATCATCCACTTCCTGCTAGCTCATTCTCGTATGAACACGCTTTCCTGACACGTCATTCTTTAACTTCTTCGTCTTCTTTCACTTTCGCACGTGTTCCTTTAGTTTTTGCGTCTTGTTTATCGTTCAGTTAGTAGCGTGAAATTTTTTACTGGTAAAAATGAGTGGTGTGAAACGAAAACGAAACGTTTTAAATGTTAAAAAAAAATGAGACATCCTTCAAAAACTTGATAATGGAGAATCAGCTCGTACTGATGCAGAAGCTGTACTAAATGAGGGAAATACAATTTCTCATTCTGCTGCTCTACAATCTGTGGAAACTTTGTTAGATTAAATGGGACAAAGAGGATTTGATTACACTGACATTACTGCGGTTCGTAAAATATGTGTCGATATACGACAAGAGATGAACAAACAGCAGAAGCAAAGACGCATTACAGATTTTTTTAAGCAGTAAATGTTAAAAGGAAAATTCCTAGTTTAATGTTATACAGCATGCAAATGTAAGTAATTTTTATATTTTTGTACCGATATTGATCTTTTCTTTAATAAAAAGGAGTTTTCGGATTATCCGTGTTTTTCTATTGTCCGTGCGATCCCTCCCGATGATTAACCCGGATAATCGGGAGTGCACTGTAATTGATGTCCATTTAATTGTTTGCCTTTAGATCATTATCGTTTGCCGACTAATCTCATTGATTATGTAATCTGATATATGATGATTCTAGAGATGATTTAAAAACATCAATATGATCTATCTGATCATCAATATTTTTTTTAAAAAAAACCTGTTTTCGAATATATGAGTAAAATGCCGATTTTGACAAATACGAGTATTACAAGAGGCCGAATCGACAATTTTTTCCAGCAACAAGGATAGTTTTGCCGATTTCGCAAAACTATGTTTCGCAAAATCGGTAAAAAAGTTATAAGTTTTCTTTTGATACCTAAATTCTTTAAACTAAGTGGCAGTAAATAGTCTGTAAAGATACTGACTTATGTAAGCAATAAAATTTCACGTTCTTTCCTTAAGACTGAAATCATATCTATTCAAACGTCGTCGGCGTGCAGAATAAAATATTACGTTTAATTATCCCATCAAATTTTGCCGACTCTGGAAAAAATCTGGGGGTCTCTTGATCATATATCTAGAGGTCATAAGCTTCCATATGAAATAAAAATTCTCGAAATCGATCCAGTGGTTGGGGCTGGGAAACTGTCTGAAGGTCTTCGCTAATTATTTTAAATATACATATTGTTTCGCAACGGATTCAGAAATCCTCCGGGCCTTTGCGCATGCGCCGAGTGGAGTTATTTTCATGAAAATAGGAGGAAAGTGAAGAATGGAAGGGTGATGTTTACATTTTACTGAGCGTGATCAAACAAAGAACTCGGGAAATGCGCTCATATGGCTCATTGCCTGACACCCCTTTCCTGTGTAAAATCGTCCAAAAGTGGTAGTCTCGGAATCCGTTGCTGAACAGTAGATAATTTGATTCGTAATCATTTTATAGAATGAAGAGATGAGTAGAAATATTTTCTGAAAATTGTCAGGAAGTGATTCGAAGTTGATTTGCTCATAAAAAAATTTACCGAAATATCTTGACGTTGATTTTAATTCCTTAAAATTTGACCCTAGACATATACAGAATTTGTCAAAATGAATGCCTTAATTTCAAAGCTGAAATTAAGGTATTCTTTCATCTTTCAAGTAAATTTGAAAGATACGTTCTTCAAGAGCTAACATATACAAGTTTTGTACGAAGCATCACAGATTTTCAATATTCGCTCCTTTTTTCACACGGCATATATTAAGTCCGTCTTGCCAAACGTTCTGTGCCATGTGTCTGTCGATGCTGATAATAGCAGATGTGATATGGGCTTTGAGTTGTCTTGGACATAAAGGCTCACACATGAGATTTTCTAGAACCCTCCACAAAAAGCATCATCCGATGTGCGATTTTGATATCATGGTGACGAAGGTAACAGCTCTCCATCTTTGTTCAGCTGAGCGTCCAGTCCACCTACCCAGGTAGCACAACATGTTGTCCGATATTGTAAAATATTGTTCGATATTATATAATATTATATGATATTGTACAATTATACAATATTGCGAATATTGTTCAATATCGTACAATATTGTACAATATCTTTGTGCTATTAGGGTAGGTGATTTCATGTTATTGAGGTAATGCCTCCATGTCCTGTTGTACTATATTCTTAATTGGAACACAAAGATATAAATTATACAAATATCTAAGCTAAAAAATTTAAATCTTATTGCAGTGTCGTTTCTTTCCTTGACAAGCAATGAACTCCCAAAATTGCATTACTATTCTTTAAATTTCCCTTGTTTCATTGCATACTTTACTGTTATTCTCTAATTTCATAAATCTTTCGTTTTTAATTCTTTCATTTTCTTATTCTGGTGTCATTGTTCAAAGTTGTATTGATTTCTTTTATTTTAAGTATGAATTATGGCAATTATCAGTTATCTATGAACATGTGTATTTCAGTTTTAGATATTTACAGTATTTCTGAGTTCTATTCTTAATTTTCGTATTGTTTACTTCACTTAACAGGTAGTCCTGAAGATAAAACAAAACTGATGTTTGATATGTATGACATAGACCATTCTGGTAAACTTTCTAGACTGGAGTTTTCCGATATGATTAGGTAAATGGCCATCTTCAATTATTTCAAATGCACCTACTATGGTTATGTGTGAATACTTGGAAAAAAAACATTGTTATTGTGAGAATATGTGTATTAATTTTATTTAATGTTTTGCATTTGCTAAAAATTTGTTTGATTTCATTAATTAACTAAATGATAGAAATTATCTTAAATTTTTTTTTTTTATTAAATGTCAGAAATCAGTTTAAATAGTTTGTGTTCTGCGTAAGTAATGATTACCTTTTCTTTGCATATATAAGAAGATAACTTTTTCCTCTGAATTTTTTTTATAAAGGTGTAGCGTGAATGTGTTTTGCATATTTAAACTGATTTTGAATTGCACCTTGAGAATTTAAAAATAAATTTAATAAAAACATTTATTAAAAACACACTTTTATTAATGCGCTATAAAATGGAGTTTTTTGTTTAAATTTTTACCTACTTTTTAGTTTTTAATTTATAATTCACTATTATAAACAACATGGAATCTTGTAATCTCATTTTTCTTAAATTCACTACCAGAATAGCTATAGAATTAGTATTAAATAACTCAGGTCACTGAATAATCCTACTTATGCAAATCAACACTGAAGGAAAAAAAATTTGAAAATTGCACCGATTGTCAAAGAACAAGCGCCTGCTATTAATTAAGAGCAAGTATGGTAAGTGTTCTTTGTCATTCGTACTGTAATATTCGTAACGAATAATATATATATATATATATTTGTAGAATTATTAAAATATTTAAAGGAAAGAAATTAATTAGATTAAAATATCGTTTGGCTGAAAAAGAAATTAATTAAAAATATCTTTTGGCATAATTCTTTTCTAAAGATTATAAAAATAGTATGACAAAGATATATTTGTCTTTTGCTAACGTTGCCTAGCAACGGAAAAGAATAATAAATTTAACTTGGAATTCGATGCAAGTCAGTGATGTAACGTTTGTGATGTAAGTGTATGTGTTTGTTTTACATGTGTGCTGTGGTAGACGTCCAATAAATATATTATTTTTGATAAAGAAGGTTCTACAAATCTTCATGTTATGCCGAAATACAACACAATGCCAATTCCTCAAATAGTTGCAAATCAATTTGAAGCATTTATTTTTATTCACGTTATTGGTTGCTTTTGTGTTTGTTTATTGTATATTTATAGATCATTATTGGAATTAGCCAACCAGTCCTTATCTCCTCAGCAGTTAGATGATCTTGTTGCTTCAATGTTTACAACAGCTGGAATACAGCAAAAGCAAGAAATGACATTCGCTGATTTTCAGAATTTATTAGCTGATCATCGAGAACAATTAGGCTATGTGCAGTTAAGTTTTAACAGTAAGTTTATATTTGTCTATTCTTTCGTTTTTGCATTCTTACTGCAATTACTAATATAATAGCCCAAATCTGTCTCTCGGTAACGCTCTGACGTCACCAACAATAAAACTCGCACCACAGCACTGCGAGACGTTAGACAGCATTATTTCATTGTTAGAGAACCTAAATTTCGGTAATTGTCGTTCTAATTTCAAATTCAATAGCTCTAAAATAGTGAAATAAAATTTTCTATCGATTGATATAAAATTTATATAGCTATGGTCAACAGTTCCTGAGAAATTTTAAATTATATTCAACATATATTTCAAATTAATTTCCGATTTTTTTAATAGAAAGTAGTAAAGCACGTCAGTGGTATATCTTGCGCGTGATATAGTTTGGACGCCACGATGCATCTGATTATTTATTGCAATCGTGATGATATAATTTGATAATATTTTTTGGTAACGTTTGACCAGCAGAGAAGTGCTTTGTTTTGATTAGAATTTCGAAAAAGAATTCCTTTGAAATTTTAACTTTTGACTTACGTTTGACAAGCTGAGAATTTCATGGTTTTTGAATTATAATAAAATTGTTAAACAACAAAAAATATTTCACACGGAATGTTGTTTACCAAGAGGTTTTTTGAATAAAGAAATATGTAAATAAAAATAATATTTCCTGTCATAAAACATATGTTTATTTTATTGGTTTTTAATCAATGCTAAACATTTCTCTCGCATATATATATATATCTATTTAAACAAGCCAAAGTTGACGGGAAATCTCTCGAATGAAGAGGCAATTTGCACCCGTCATACCATGACGGGTGATTTTCAAGTATATGTAGATTAAATGAACACAATTGAAAGTTTGATATCAATTATTGAATTTAGTTAAAATTAGATATTTACATATACATTATTATTTTTGTGTTTTTTGGATTACATAAATTGTAATTACTATTGTATTCAAGTTTAAGTTCATTGCAACGCTCTTGGTTATACAATGTTTTTGATGATTTCATTTGGCATGTATACAACCAAATCCCTTGGTTTTCCTACACGGGAGCATGCAACGTATAATTGTCCATGAGAAAAACATGGATTCTCCAAATTCGTTCCCCATAATTGCAATGATTGTCCTTGTGATTTATTTATCGTTATTGCAAAAGCCAGTTTAATTGGAAATTGTAATCGTTTGAATTGGAATGGCATATCTGTCAGTATTATTGGTGTACGTGATATTAGCACATCCTCTCCTTTGAATTTGCCAATTAAAATTGTTGCTTCGATGACATTGTTTAATAATCTTCTGACTGCCAATCTGGTACCATTGCAAAGACGGGGTGGGTCAATGTTTCTAAGAAGAATGATAGGAACACCAACCTTCAGATTAATGATGTGGAGTGGCAATCCAGATAAATCAAGTGAATTTAAGAATTCAGTTGGATTATTTAGCGCTTCATCTTGATCTCTAACAGCATGCATTGATTTGTAGGTAGCTGTTTCTCGGTAACAAACACTGGCAAGCAAAAGTTAAGGAACATTTCGTAAAAAGCGAAAAATTTGTAATTAATACGAAAACTATTTTTCGAAATCAGTTCTGGAGAATCGTGTGACATTCAATAAAGTATCATATACATATTACAGTGAAGATTCGGTCACGAGGGCAATTAAGGGGGCCACCAGAAAGGGATGAAGGCGAAAATGGAGTTTCACCCATCCTGTGTCACAGAAAGCTGATAACGAGATGTAGCTTTTATCAATGGTTATAGTTTAATGTGCATAATATTTACATGCATTTTCGTAAGCATAGCACAAATATTCGGGAAGATATAAATGTTTCTTTAAAAAATCCCAAATTTTTCCACATGGGTTTGCTTATAACATGCAGAGTTTTCTTTCAAGTTATTCGGAATTTGCAGAACACTTGACAATATGTTACAGAAGTATTGTATTGAACTTTAAAATAAATACGTTGAATATTAAAGGAAATATGAGTGTTTGTTCTAAATAATTTTTTACTGCGCATATGCGAGACGCAGTGTAATTTTTCTTCCACAACTTCAAAGCCAGATATATAGAACAACTTAAAAAAATTCCATTTGAATCCCATTAAAATTCAGGAAGCTGTCGGCATTTCAGTGAGGCGAATTTCAATTTCTCTTTAAGAGAAGCTAAATGATGATGATTCTTGCACAAACTGATATTTTTTAACTTAATCTTCGAATGGTATTCGAGAAAATGCAATTTAAATAATGTATTTAATTTATAAGTGTTAATGGTATTCAGGATATTCAATTTTACAAAAATGAAATGTTACTGTTCGAAGATTCAAATTTAAAAAGTATCAGTTTGTACAAGAACCCTCATCGTTTAGCTACTCTTAAAGACAAATTGAAATTCATCTCACTGAAATTCCGACAGCTTTCTGAATTTTAATGGGATTCAGCTGGATTTTTTAAAAGGTGCTCTATATATCTGGCTGTGAAGTTATGAAAGAAAAATTCCGCTGCGTCTCGAACATGCGCAGTAAAAAATTATTTAGTACAAACACTCATATTTCCTGTAATACTCAACGTATTTACTTCAAAGTTTAATACAATACTTCTGCAACTTATTGTCAAGTGTTCCGCAAATTTCGAATAATTTAAATGAAAACTCTGCATGTTATAAGCAATATACATGCGGACAAATTTGGGATTTTTTAAAGAAACATTTATATCTTCCCGAATATTTGTGCTATGCTTACGAAAATGCATGTAAGTATTATGCACATTAAACCATAACCATTGATAAAAGTTACATCTCGTTATCAGCTTTCTGTGAAACAGGATGGGTGAAACTCCATTTTCGCCTTCATCCCTTTCTGGTGGTCCCCCTAATTGCCCTCGTGACCGAATCTTCACTGTAATATGTATATGATACTCTATTGAATGTTACACGATTCTCCAGAATTGATTTCGGAACATAGTTTTCCTATTAATTGAAAATTTCTCACATTTTACGAAATGTTTCTTTATCTTTTATATGCCAGTGTATATTGAATGTTGATATGAATGCTGAATAATTTTTGCAGCTAATATTGCACGTTCATTTAACCATTGATGACTTTTGTAATTTTGTTTGATATCTGTAAATACGCATTAAACTAATTCTTCTTTTGAGTGAGTGATGCTGTAATAATCGTTTGGTAATTTAATTCAGCCTGTTGTTACTTCAATTGTAATTTTCCCATTTCCAATATCCAATCATTGTATCGAAAAATGCTCTGCAGAATGATCGTTTTGTAATTTAACACTCATGTTTGTCGTGAATGAAAATTTATTAACATGTCTCCACAAATCTGATGCTTTTAAACCCGCTTTAGTTCATTAGATGGTGTTGAAAGTGGAATAACAGGTAATGTCGGTCGAAAATCACCTGCTAATAATATTAGCGCACCACCGAATGGCCGTTCGTTTCCACATACATCTTGCAATGTTCGATCCGATGCTTCCGACGATATTTTATGCCCCATTGTGCATTCATCCCAAATAATTTTCTTGTATTGCTGGAGTACTTTACTCATTCCTGATGTTTCTGAAATGTTGCAAGTTACTGTTTCACTGTTTTGTATATTCAATGGCAATTTAAGTGATGAACGTGCTGTTCGTCAGCCATCGCTGCAGTTTCAGATGATGCGATTGCCAATGCGATATTATTTTTTGCACGTATGTAAATAAATCCAATTTTCAAAACATCAACACTCGAGCTTACTTCTATGCATGCGCGACAGCATTTCTTACCTCGTGAACTTCAATGTGAGAAGTACGTCTCGTGTCGTAATCTACATTTAAATAATAGTACTGCTACTATTGATATTATATTATTATACCCCTAACTTTCTTTCTACTGGTCAGATCAAGGATTTCAATAGCTTTAAACCTTCTCCGGACAACGCGGATCATTTTGCAAGAAACAGCGCGTAAATCCGTCCAATAGTTTTTTAGTTTATAACGGACACACACACGAACATTGCCTTTTATTAGGAAAAACATCTTTTCTTATCCTGGTCTAGCGGTCTCCTCTCTGTGCCCCGGCATTCCCCCCCCCCCCCCATCTCGGAGGGCTTACATGTGTTTCGTGTCGCCTGATCACAAGTTTTACGATGAGTCACTATAAATCTTGATATCTGATGATAATACCGACCATTTTATTGCACCGCAGTTAATATATTAAATAATACATATTCAATTTTTGTCGCTTAGAGTTATGTATATTATTTATTTTTTCTCACTGTTTGTATTTTAATTCTAAAATACTTCATTTCTTTAAATCAGTTGGTGATGGGTTTAAAACAACTGCAGCACAGTTACCTCGAAAAAGTATGGCATTCCGAGCAGAGGAAACTGTTGTGCGAGCTTACAGGTAATTAGAATTTTGCAAAATTATCTTAACTCTCCGTTTGTAATTAATATTTTCATGTCATGTGTTTTCCGATGAAAAACTGTTTTATGCAAATTTGAATAATTTCTTTTAGCTGCCATCTACATATGCAGCATATATGAATAAGTCTTGTTATATATTTTCACAAGTCTCCTATTGTTGACGTCATTTTCTTATTTATTATTATTATTTTAGTATCGTTGGAACAGGATCCGTAGAAGATCAGAAAACAACAGGGACATATCTTCGAGTTGAAACAAAGCCAAATCTCTATGAAAAAGATCCAACCAAGCAACAAGTGAATCGAATCGTACGATTCATAGAAAATTATAGGCCCCACATTTTCTGGACTACCCTATACACACTTCTTATCTTTGGAATATTTATACAGAAGGCTTACTGTAAGTAAAATTATATCATTTACAGATGTGTTGGTTAATAATTGCAGTAACAATGTTATTCAGTTACTTAGGAACCATTTGCATTCCTTTATACACTTTACTAACTCCACTAAGGGTGGAGTGTTTCACGATGGTAATGTACCGTGTCTCAATTATAGATGTCTATCGAGACAGTACCCAGATAGCATGTGCACTTGCAGCAAGTTTGGTTTTTCTTGACTTTATCTTGTCATGACAAATTTGATGTGACAATGACAACTTTGCAGCAAACTTCCTGCAAAGTAACAAAGCATAATCGACCAACCCACTTGCAAAACAAGTTTGCTGTGAAATTGTTATGACAACTTCACACCACGATTGCAAAACAAGTTCGCTACAAAGATGATAACAGCACATTTTCAGATAATCTTTGTCTCTGTTTTTAAAAAAACATCCGATTTTTAATATCATCTCCTAGACCGTCCTTCTTTTTATTAATTCAATAAATCAATGATAATTTGTAAAATAAAACTAACTTTTTTATAAAAAAAATTTGAAAATTCTCCATCTTTTTACTAAATATAGAGCTTGCACTTTAAAGAAAAATATATCGCCTTTTTCATAATGTTGAAATTTTAACGTTCATAAACAAAATTAAACCTAAAAAACATTCAATGTTTGCTGAAAAATAACATAACTTACATTTTGTCCCATTTTAAAAGTAATTACTTTTTGAACACTAATTTCATAATTTATTCTACTAGCAAAACGTAGTTATTAGCGAAAATCGCTCTCACTTTGACTTTGAACCATATTCTCAACACAAAATTAATGAAATCAAGAAAACAGTTTAAAATAAATCGTAGATGCACGATCTATTAGCGCAATCTATCTTCTCCTCTGAGAGTCTAGCTGGCTGAGTGGTTAAGACGACAGTTTTGGAAAGCGGGATGTCGGGGGTTCGAATCCGAGGTTGTCTTCGAACTCTGTTTTTGCTATGGTTTGCAATGAGTTTGACGCGACAACCTTGTGACAAATTTGACGCGTGGTGACTAACTCGTTTGCGTTGTTTCAAGTTTGCACTCTTGCCGTATCAAACTTGTTGCAAGCTTGCAGATTTGCAGAGCAAGATTGCAGCAAACTAAAATTGCTATCCGGGTATGCTCTAGAATTCTCTATTGAGAACTTGTGACAGCTCACGTTAACAGCCTGTAAAAAGTTACGAGTGGTCGCGTCACAAATGAATGATGCAATTGTGTTTCTATGTGTTTTAAAGTTTGAGAAAGAATGAAATTACGCAGTTTTTGTTTGGAATATAGTTTTATTGCAAAGAATGCTGATAATGAGTGTTTAAATTCATTTCCGGTGTATCGAATTTTAAATATATTTGGGTTATATTCGAGACCATTCATCTGGGCATAATGAATGATGCATCGCATAACTTTCCCTGTACTGTTAACCGGAATTGTCACTGATTATAGTCAGTTCCATGACGAGTTGCTGCACTTTTCTGAACTAAATGAGCTCTGACCGATATTAGAGCAGTAATACATACAGTGACCATTTTTTTTCCTGGAAACGGGACGTTTTCTAATTTTTAGAATACAGTAAGTGTATTTATTCAATTTCTATTTAATAATGAAAAGAACAGGAATGAACACGTGAAAATACATAATTTATGTGTTTTTGTATTTTTCTCGAACAATTTTTTTCTTAAATATATTTGGTATTGAATTCAAGTAAGAATGTTCGAAAGTTAGTATGACTCAAATTACTGGCCTGAAAGTGTTTGCACAATTTCATCCAACGACTTTCGGTTAAAGCATTCACAGTGTCTCATTGCGCCATTTTTTGTGGTAATAAGAACGTAAAGAAATAAATGCGAGCTAGCAGCTTTTGACAGATTTGCATATTTTTGACATGGTATGCCCCGCTATCGCTGCGCTACTAAGCACTGCCCTAGTATTTTTTTATTTTTCATGGCTTTCCTTGAAATTTTCTAATTGGGTTACTCCCTTTCTAAGAACGGGACATTTTGGCGTTCCGAAGCTGTGTTTGTGTACAACGGGACAGGCTACCTAAAAACAGGACTGTCCCGATCGAAACGGAACGTATGGTCACTTTAGTTTACTCTAATTCTGTGATGTATTCAGGTCTGACAAGAGGGGAGAGCATGAGGGACAAAATCCCATAGACAACTGAAAAAAGGGGTTATAGTGGAAGTGTTGGGTGTGTGGAACCCGCACGCCAGTACTTTGCCCCGAGGTCCGGATTGGCTCTTTGCGGCCTGGATGTACTGCTCAGGGTTGCCAGACCAAAATAGCAAAATAAAGCCAAACCTTCTTAAAAATAAGGCCAAATTTGGCAAATTGATTGAAAACGTCATTTGCTATTTGGAAAACAACTATCCTTCATGAAAACGAATCCCTCTTGATAGGCATATGTTCAATGTTTTATTATTAAACTAAAATTTAAGTGAAAGAAATTTCAAACATCCTTGTTCTCTTCAGGAGCTATTTCGTTTAACAGCTCATTATACATCATTTGAAATGTGTAATAACAAAAATTTATTAAAAAACAATAGAATAAGTAATTAAAAATTGTTCTGAAAGTCATTAACGAAAATAAAGCCAAAAATGAATTTAAGGCCAAATGAAAATTCCTAAGGCCAAGGGCTTTGAAAAAAAGTCAAATTTCCATAATTTGGCCTTTAAAAGGCCAATATGGAAAGAATATTAAAAGGCCTGTTACTGTTCAGAAACCCGTGCCTATCATTTTTTGGACGATTTTAGTCCACAGAGGGGTGAGTAAGAAGAGCGCACCTCCGGAGTTCTTTGTTAAACGTGTTTGTCTTTTAGCTATTCTTTTTCCGACATTGATATTCATCTCCTTTTTGAATAAATACTACTATTTTGTTTCAGTTCGAAACTTTTGCAATGTTATTATACATTACTTGATAAAAAATAAGCATCTCCTTCTCCATCTCACCTCTATTTCGGTAAAATCAAAGCCGAAGCGCGGAGGGTTTCCGTATCTGAAAAGAGCAGTATATAAAACGGATTGCAACCCTGACAAATCAATATCTAATTCCAAACGCTCAGTCTGTATTAATTAAATACCCTGTTTATCTAAATATTACTAATTAATAGTTCTAATCTCTAAATCGTAAAAATTTGTCATAAAATAAATTTTGACAAATTGAAATAATAATCAAAGATTGAAATGGAAGTTCAGAAAATTTATCTAAAAAGAAGCACACACATATTCTATATACATTAAAATGACATAGGGCCACTCAGAGAGGGATCGTAAAAGAAATGGTAAGCTTTATTCCAAAATTCTGATTCCCTTGAACCACTGAGCCAGGTCTCGCATTCCCCGGCTGTGTCGGGATTTTAGACAGTCTAGTTTTCGTCTCTAAGGGGCCGTCCACAAATAATGTCACGCTTGGAGGGGGATTCGTGAAATGGTGACAGTTTGTGACAAGGGAGAGAGGTGGGTAACAAGAAGTGTGACATCACACATTTTTGTTAAAATAAAAAAAATTTAAAAATCAGCAGATTAAATTCTGAAGTTATTTTGAAATTACCAGAATTTGAGGGTATTTTTTAATCGGGGTTAAAACAACTTTCATGTGATTTTTTTTTCACTTATATTCCTTTCCTTTCGAAAAAGGCATTTAGGGTAAGTTCTGAGAATATGGTAGCAACATAAATTCTTCACCATTAGAACAACCCCCCCCCCGTCACACCCTTGAAATGTCCAACAAAAGATACGTCGCTCCACCTGGGTGAGTGGTAGAACTGGTAGTGGCACAAACAGGTTGATCTTATTGAGGCGGTTTTTTTTCTTAAATTCAATCTGTTTAAGAGTGTTTTGTGTTCATAAAGTAAAGATAAGATTTAAAGCAAAATATATCAAATTCCATTTCAAATTTCAAAATGCTACTTTTTTCAATTGCTCTTTTATATTAATATTTTATTACTATTGTATATTAATTAGGTTTTTTGTTGTAAACCTTAGGTCTTATTTTATACAAAATAAGTACACATATGATCATTATTATTGTTATGCTCACAAATGTCATTAAAACACATATTTAAAGTTTAAAAATAAAATTTGAAATATGATCTATAACGTAGTGCTTTGTTTCTGAACTGCAAGTATATGTTTATGTAATATAGCGTGACATGTGACTAGGGGGAAGGGGCCATGGTGAAGTGTGGCACTTTGTGACAAAGGGAGGGGGTCAAAAATATTGAAAAAAAGTGTGACATCATTTATGGGCAACCCCTTTTATATACAGTACCATATAAAACGTATTATCTCATACCTTTAATTATTTTGCAACTTGTTTACTGACTGATGTTATTTATGGTATGCATGTTCCTTATCCCTTTATAGCATCATGTGCCAGTTCTGTTACAAACCATTTCAGTGCTCGCAGAATCCGAAACAAACACCTAAGTCCATAACAAATCAATGTTACAGCACAGATATGCACCGTTCTATACCATTTTATTACATTTTCTCAAAAACAGATGGCGTCAGCTGCTAGTAAATTGATTTGTTGTTCACTCGCCATGAAACTGGCGTGGACGCGTGTGTAACCATTATAAAAATCGAAAAAATATTTCTACCAGCTATTTAATACAATTCTGTGTTTGAACTGTTTTAATATCTTAACAGGTAAATTCATTATTTTGAACAATTTCTAGTGGTTTTAACATAGGAAATAAATTATTTTTGAATCATTATTTTCCATTTTATTATCAAATTTTAAAAATCTAAGAATTATTATTTGCGGAAATATATAAGGGACAAAAGCGCCTGGCATTTTGTCCTTTTTAAGAAACTGAGTTATAAATTTATGGTTACTACAGAATCAAATCTTTTCCCCTTTAGATTATTCTGTTGAAGCTGAGCATACAGGATTTAGAAGAGTTGCAGGATATGGTGTGACAGTTACACGAGGAGCCGCAAGTTCTATGATGTTTGCATATAGCACAATATTGTTAACTATGTGCCGTAACACAATTACTTTCCTCCGGGAAACTTTCTTTCACCAATACATCCCATTTGATGCTGCAATAACTTTCCATAAATACATTGCATTTTGGGCTCTCATATTTTCATGTAAGTGAGATTATTTTATATTTCTTTTTCAGTCTAGTAAATGTATACGAATGCAGATATTGGTTTGGATGGTGGTTATAATGCTATATTTTTCTTTTAGTGTTTCATATTATAGGACATGCGATAAATTTTTACCATGTTTCTACACAGACTGTGAGCGATCTTCAATGCCTCTTCCCTAATTTTCATTTAGAGTAAGGAAAATATATTTTTGTGTAATTTTTCTGCAATATTCATCATATATAAACACAAAAAATGCAAATAGTTAAAAAGTAAAAGTATCGGTTTATCGTAATAAATATTTAACTGCAGATTTCCTCCTGAGTTTATTTTTTAGTTATATTTAATAGTAATTATTATATTTCAATTCAAGTTTTAAATTTTTAAAAATACATATTATAGCAATTAAAATTCAGTCTTATTATAACACCGTATCTCTTTTGGAGTTTAATGCAATGTCGTAGTCGTATGATAAATATATGTTCGCATGTCATCTCAATATGCAACTAAATATTACACTGTATGACGCAGTTCGCATGTGCGTATCATTAACATCTTGCGCTGTGTTTACATTTTACACAAACTATTTGGGTTTGGGAAGATGCGTTATTGCTTGACTTTCGACTATTGTAATACAAAACAAGAAACCCTAACGCAGTGGAGAAAAGAAATAAGCGAAACGTCATACCACGATTTCCGAAGGTCGTCCAACGTGGAAGTGGAATTAAAAGCCGGCGTGATTACCAATAGGGCTGGGTGTAAGATAAAGAAAACGAAATATGCAATTTGAATGCCATTTTTTAACCGATTGAGACAAAAATTGGACACAAATCTACCATTAAGATAAGAAGGCCACATACCAAATTTAATTTATCAAAGTAATTTTTTTAAACAAGTTATAGTGTACGAAAGTATGCGATTATACAGACAGTCAACCCGTTGACGGATTTCGCCCAAAATTTCATACGGACCTACATTCCTGATGATAAAAAATTTTACCCAAATTTTATCGACCTAGTTATTTAAGTTTGTGAGTTATCGCGTTCACATTAACACGGACATACAGACAGACTTCTCGTGGACGGATTTTGTCCAAAATTTGATAGAAACCTACAAATTATGTGTAAAGACCACATACCAAATTTCATCCCTGTAGCTTTAATATTTTTTGAGTAATCGTGTTCACAGACACACAGACAGATATAATTCCAAAATTGTGTTTTTCGGACTCAGGGAGGTCTAAAACGTGGAGATTTGTTCAAATCTCGAGTTCGAATTTTTTGACGATTACAATACTTTCTCTTTGTATACTTAGTATACGAGAAAGTAAAAATAACCTATTATTTCATATAGCAGAAGCACACTACCAGCCGAAATTTAAAGGTGCCCAATGGGTTCCAAATTTGAATTGGCGCTAGCTCACTTTAAATTTATGACGTGAGCATGAATTAACTTCATTATCAGAGACCTGATATTGGAAGTAATAATAATGGAGTTAGTTGATAATGGATAAAAGTAATTAATGGAGTAATTTGACGACTGCTTCGCCAAAGCAGGTTTTTCAGAAGCATCCTTAGTGTTGATTTCATTTATTTTCTTGGTTCTTGTTTAAATATCTGAACATCTTATATGTGTTCAAGCAGGTATACTATTTGATGTAAATAATTATAACTTACAACAATCAAAATATTTTTTTTATGTTCATGAAAATATATTCGAAAGTTTTTATTAGCTGATAAATGATTCTAAATTATTTGCAGTTTTCAACATCCTCCAAGACTTCCATATTGGTTGTTTCAGACAATTACAGGTAAATTTCTAACATTTTTTAATTATTTCTGACACGTTTTTGTGTATTTCATAACCTAATTATGAGTTTATTTCTAACAGTGATGAACCTCGTAAATTTCTTTTCTTAAATTCAAAATAAATTGTCTTTAAGCACAATAAACATTTTAACCATAGCGTGACGCATCAGTTGTATGTACAGTAGAGTCCCACTAATCCGGACTGGATGGGTCGAGACTCTGTCCGGATCACCGAAAGTCTGGATTAAAACCGCATCTCCGGACAAGCGGGGTCCGGATTAGCGGGACTTAACTGTATTTGCTGCACCCCTTCATTTATTGCTTGAAAATCTGATTAGTTAGTGTAACATTCCATTTTTAAACAACACGAGCTATTTTTGGACTGGCCTGGTAATTTTTAAAGCGAAGTCAGATGACAAGAATAACACCTCAGCCTGTAACCCCACTCCAAACTTCAAAACCACACCGACGTGTAAACATTACGCCCCGATGGATTTTGCTGTGTGGTTATGCATATATAACAAAAAGGATCGTATAGTGGTATTTAAGTTGAAAAAGAATACTTTATT